>NW_026847882.1:31841461-31917644 GCF_025583915.1 Anolis sagrei ordinatus
CAAAAGGTGTTTGTGTCTCATTAAACTACAAACCCAGGATTCCATGGAAGTTACAGAGATGTCAAATGTCATGAAGTCTATAATGGAGATGTAACCTCAACCTCAAATGGTGTAAGATTTAGCATGTCTGCACTCTGAACATGGATTTTGGGCTTATGCCTGTGCAAAACCTCCATTGCGTTAGCGCAAAAATCTGGGTTTCCTTCAGCAAGTCATATTTTCACAGCCTCAAAGGAAGATGAGGGCAACAGACCTCTCCCCCACCCCAAACTAAGAAACCCCTTTGATGGGTTTGCCTCAGTGTCCCCAAAATTTGAAGGCACAAAATAACAAGAGGTTCTGAGCTCAATCCTCATGGATGAAACTGAAAGTGATGGATTAACAGGACATGGGAAGGGAGGCTTGCTTAATGGTTTCTATACATATAGCCAGTTTCTGAGAACAATCCTGACTGACAGCTACCTATGACCAATGATCATAGGAAACTGTAGGTCAGGATTCTTGTCAGAAACTGTTGAGCAGGGCTCACAAGATTGACACAATGATACATTTCGATTGTCTTCCACCATCACCACTCCTACTTCTCTTTTTGCTCAGCTGTAAGGAATTGGGGAATGGAGAAATTCTACAAGAAATAACAGAATTGCCCCTTTGTGCAGCTACGTGCCTCATCTCATGTCGTGTGTGCAACTGGGGAGTACCTCAAGCTATAAATTTCATATCATGGGATAGTTTGGAAAAGTAAGTTTTGGAGTACAATTCCAAGAATCCCCTAGCCAGCCTCCTCACTGGATGAGGGATTCGGAGAAGTATAGCCTATAAAGTTTTAAAAGCTGTGGAAATAGATCAACATTATGTTCTTCATAATGCCCAGACTTGGATTTTGGTTTTAACTGGCTTGTTTAATTTACTGTTTAATGAATTGTATAATGTGTTTTTAATGAGTTTAAATGTTTTTAATATATTTTGGGCTGTTTTACATGTTGATAGCATCATACGGTGCTTGTGTGAGGCCGCCCTGAGTCCCCCTTCAGGGGGAGAAGGACGGGGTAGAAATGCACGAAGTAAATAAATAATAAATAAATTCATCCAGTGAGTCCATGAACAGCTGAATAGCTTTTTGGGAATGTCCTGATCCCCGACATAATAACCCGAAGCTCTGTTGCTTGTTTTGATTGTTTGCTCAAGTGACAATATCCAAGAACCTCCAACTATTTTGGGACAGTGGGTTGTTGTAGGTTTTTTCGGGCTATATGGCCATGTTCTAGAGGCATTCTCTCCTGACGTTTTGCCTGCATCTGTGGCAAGTCAAGCATCCTCAGAGGTAGTGAGCTCACTACCTCTGAGGATGCTTGCCATAGATGCAGGCGAAACATCAGGAGAGAATGCCTCTAGAACATGGCCATATAGCCTGAAAAAACCTACAACAACCCAGTGATTCCGGCCATGAAAGCCTTCGACAATATATATTGGGACATGTATCCAAAAAGATTGAACATGCAGGTTTTGAACCAGGAGCCTCTTCTCCCTCCTTACAAATTGCATACAGACACAAAGAAGAATGTCCGTAGTTACTATCGATCAGTAGAGACTGAAGGTGGATTCAGCCTGATGTTACTTTGTTGAGAAGGTTAGTAAGAGCATTATCTTGGGGTGGGGACTGCAGCAAAGGACACTGTGTGGTAGGAAGGTGGTGGCTGCAAATTAATAACTCAGGAAAGACCATGCTGATAGTAACAAACAACCTTTGTGAAACAACGCTGCAATACCCTGCAGCAAAGAGCCTATTAAAACTGCTAGGCAGACACTGCAGTGGTAGACTGTCACTGGAGAATACCACTGGGATGCTTTCAACACAGAAACAGCACAGAGCATGCATATATCTGCCGAGCAGACGCCTGTGTCCGATTAAGGAAAACAACAAATATAAAGCCCCTGAAGAGAAACGGGGAGAAATTTGGTCTAATGTTTTACATCTTATGTTGAAGCACTGTCTGGCAGTTTTCTGGCTTCTTTCTCAAAAGAAGTGGGTGTTGACATCTGCTGTTGACTGGATTTTTCCTTTTCCAAACAAAGGTCAAGAGTTCCACTGTCTTCCAGCCAATAGGTCAAACAAGAAGACAGTTCTGAAAGGAAGTGCATTTGTCTGCCACTATGCAGCTGGATGAGCAGGGACTGCAATTAGGTCCACTGGGCTTGTATTTGTTAAGCTGTTTGTTTACAAATGTCCCACTCTTATCTTCAGAAGTATAGAGTGCTTCATTGTCCTTCATTGTCTAAGATCTCTATCCAAACATTGAACTAAATCACATTCCTCTAATTTCAATCATGCACCTGATACTATAGAACAGGGGTCCTCAAACCTTTTAAACAGAGGGCCAGGTCACAGTCCCTCAAACTGTTGGAGGGTCGGATTATAATTTGAAAAAAAAAGAATGAATTCCTATGCACACTGCATATATCTTATTTGTAGTGCAAAAAAACCCCACTTTAAATCAATACAATACTTAAAATGAAGAACAATTTTAACAAATATAAACTTATTAGTATTTTAATGGAAAGTGTGGGCCTGCTTTTGGCTGATAAGATAGGATTGTTGTTGTTGTTGTTGTTGTGTGCTTTCAAGTAGTTTCAGACTTAGGTTGACCCTGAACGAGGGTCGGGTAAATGACCTTGGAGGACCGTATCCGGTTCCCGGGCCTTAGTTTGAGGACCCCTGCTCTAGAACCATATATTGGGTCTAGAGTAAAGGCCATGAATTAGAATAACAAAACAATGCTGTTCCCAGACAAATCCATGTACATTATGATTTTCAGAAGCCCATAATTATGGTGGAATAAGAGTCATATTATCGCTTTGCATCAAAACACTGTTTGTGCCTTGTTTTGTGCATGTGTGCGTGTTTATAGGAAAAGTACACTATGACATAGCAAACAGATCATGGCCAAGTTGCAATCATACACTACAATTTATGGATTTGAACAATTTTCACAAATTTCACGAAGACAGGTAATTGGGACATGCTAAGACAGTATGCTATCTTACTGACATTTCTCATCTTCAAAGAAATAACAAGAAAAGAACCACATTTCTTCCGATTTAGCAACTGTGTAAATCACTAGGCATTGACCAGAGACCTCTTCACATGGGCTTTATTTCGGCAGCAATTATAGTTTTTTCCCCCACTTTCGTCATGGATTCAGCTGGCTCCCATCACACACATTAAAAGTACTTACTGGGTGGCTGTGTGGAAAAAGTGTGGGGGGGGGGGGGGCCCTGCAGCTGAAAAATTGTTGGCAGTGCATGATGGTGGGGCTCTTCGTCTTTCCATAAGGCTTAAAGAGACTTCCCCAATGTGATGTGGTAGGGGGGAAGCTGGGACAGCACAGGGCAACAGGTTGTCATACCCCCTGGGTAGGTGCTGCCGGGATCATTGCTATCCACAGCTATTTGCAGCAATTCCGGTGGCGTGTGTGATAAGGTTAAAGGATTGAGCTGAGTCATCCCATGATTTAAGTCAAGAGTGAGCAAAGTTGACCATAGAAGCAAGCAGGAGGACCCACAAATGCCTAGAAGGGTGTTATCTGTAGGCATTTTTACATCCTCAACATAATTATATGGATGATCCCATTAGAAGTCATTCATTTAAATAGGATTCTCTATTATCTGCAGTTTTGCATTTCCCTGACAAGTCCCAGGATTCATCCATTATGGATATGAGAATTCATAGAATCATAGAATCAAAGAGTTGGAAGAGACCTCATGGGCCATCCAGTCCAACCCCCTGCCAAGAAGCAGGAATATTGCATTCAAATACCCCTGACAGATGGCCATCCAGCCTCTGCTTAAAAGCTTCCAAAGAAGGAGCCTCCACCACACTCCGGGGCAGAGAGTTCCACTGCTGAACAGCTCTCACAGTCAGGAAGTTCTTCCTCGTGTTCAGATGGAATCGCCTCTCTTGTAGTTTGAAGCCATTGTTCTGCGTCCTAGTCTCCAGGGAAGCAGAAAACAAGCTTGCTCCCTCCTCCCTGTGGCTCCCTCTCACATATTTATACATGGCTATCATATCTCCTCTCAGCCTTCTCTTCTTCAGGCTAAACATGCCCAGCTCCTTAAGCTGCTCCTCATAGGACTTGTTCTCCAGACCTTTGATCATTTTAGTCGCCCTCCTCTGGACACATTCCAGCTTGTCAATATCTCTTTTGAATTGAGTTGCCCTGTATTTGCAGAGATGGTGAGCAACCACCAGTCCAACAATATCTCATGGTCTAGCAGAGAAATAAAACATGCTTTGCAAAACTGTAAGGATTAGCTTTGCATACTCTCACAAAAGCTGCATCTACATTGTAGAAATAATGCAGCACTTCAATTGCCATGGCTCAATTATATGGAATAATGGAAGTTGTAAGTTTACCATGTCTTTAGTCTTCTGTGCCAAAGAGTGCTGGTTCCATGATTTCATAGCATCCAACCAGGGCAGTTAAAGTAATGTCAAACTGCCACAGTGTAAATGCAACACTAGTGAGAAGCTCTGCAACATGTGCCTTTCAAATATGAAGAAGAGACAGAATTGCAGATGACAAAAGGCAGAACAAGAAGATCCAGATTAACTGCAGCATACAGTGTTTCCTAACTTATTGTGGAGGTTCCGTTCCAGGACCACCTGCGATAAGTGAAAATCCGCAAAATAGGGATGCCATATTAATTTTAATATTTATACATTATTTTAAATATTTTATATATTATTTTCTTACCTGCACTTCCTTACCCAGCTCCTGGCCCATCCCAAGGGCACCTCCCTGCCTCCCTGGCCTCTGCAGAGCCTCCGGAACCAAGCAGGCAGCAGCAGGCCAAGGAGACAGGTCTTCCCTACCACGCCTCTGGCCACCACACTTCTGGGATCTGTGGAGGCCAGGGAGGCAGTCCCTCCCTGCCGTGCCTCAGACCACCACACTTCCGGGGTTCCTGGCCTCCACTGGACATAAATATTTTATATTTAATATTTTTATTAATATTTTCAAAAACCCGCGAAACAGTGAGTCCACTAAAAGCGAACCACAAAGTAGCAAGGGAACACTGTAATTGATTCTGGAAGCTACAGTGTTTCTGGTGAAGACCACCAAACAATATGGATGAACTCACAGACACAATGCAGATTCAAAACTATGGAGCATAGACAAGCTAAGGTTGTTGCTTCCAAGAAATTGGTTTCAAGATATTCTAACTATTTAGCATTTTTAAAAAATCAAAATCTGGACCTGTTGAAGTTTCCCATCCAGATTGAACTCTGTTAGATCTCGACTCTTCTCTAATCACACTTCTGCTTTGAAATGGTATCATATGGGGGAAGTGGGGAAGTGGATGAAGGCTAGAAAGATTAATATCAAAACATCTCCATTGCCATCCCGCCAAGCTTTGTAATGAGCATTAGACCTGGGCTCACTGCGTGCAGAAGTCTGAGCTGATCAGCAGAAACAGCTTGAGAATCCTGGAAACGAAGGGGACATACGTTGCAGCCTTAATAGGCAATTAATAAATAACTAATAGAAATTGCTCTCCCTAAAACGAGGCCTAATGAGATGTGTCATATGTTGCAGAGATGTGTCTAAATGATTTCTCAAAACAAATAGCCTCTCTTGTTGTGGCAACAGCATTTCCTCTCCGTGCTGGAGGACATGAAATTATTTACATGCACCACAACGACATGTTATATGATAAAGCATCATTGTAATTCACTGCTGCACGAGGAAGGAGGGGAGAGGAGGGGAGACTTTTAATCATGCATTAGTAAAGTATTTGTAATGTACCACTACATCACAGAGTGTAGCTGGCACTTTAGGCAATGCTTTAACAAAGCCCCAAGCTGGGAGCTGACGCTGATCTCTGCTACACCAGGTATTTTGATTGACGTCAGCATGTTCATTACTAACCCTGCAACATTTTGGGCTTTTAGGCTTTAAAATAAATTGGATGATGCTGTGTAAATCAAACAAAAAGGGAATTTACTTGTAAATCCTTGTTTTAGACACTTGCAGAAGTGTTGATGCTCATAATGAATTGTGTTATTGTTTAATATTTAAACCTCTGCAAGATGCCTTGGATGCTGCATGGCAGATGCTGTATGAATAACTAAGTCACCAGTTTGGAGAAATTACTTCCTCTGCCAGAGGAATTTGCTAAGCTTAACATCATCATCATCATCATCATCATCATCATCATTATTATTATTATTATTATTATTATTATTATTCATATTACTATTTTAACGTTTTTTCATCTTATGGTGCTGGCCATCGACTGATGATCCCCAGAGGAATCTAGGTATGTGTGTGTATGTGTACACATTAGGCTTGGTTGATTAAAAAAAAATGTTCAAAGCTTGTTTTGGATGTAGGGGGCGCTGGTGGTTCTATTCAGAATTGAATTCTGAATTTTCCCACCAAAAAATTCAGAGCTTTCTGAAATTTCCGAAATTTCCGAATTGTTAATGGCAGACGTGATTGTGCAATGTATGGGATTTCTAGTGTCTTCTTCTTATTATTCTACATTTATACCCCACCCTTCTCACCCCAGTGGGGGACTCAGGGCGACTTACAATTCATGGCATACAATGCCGCATTGCACATATAATAATAAACATAACGTATCAATTCAAACAATTAACATATCAATTTAAACAAAAAATAATAAACATGACATAATAATTTGAATATAAATACAATAAAAAGCTTAGAAGTAATTCAAATAGAAATACAATTAAAAAGCTTAAAAGTACACATACAATAATTCAAATATAAATACAAAAAAGCTTAAAAGTAAACATTCTTAGGCATCTCACAGCAAACAAAGAAAAAAAGAAACAGCCCTGCCCTTTTTGCTTGGAAGATGATTTCACTACTTTGGGAAGGAGAGTTTGTGTTCAAAGTGTGGCTTGAATTGATGGGAGATCTAGTTCTTTTGAGGCAATGTGCAACACAAACTAAAAAGCACTGAGGCCAGAGAGGCTACATTTAAAAATGTTGGAGTGAGTGCTTTGGTTCCTCTGTGTTGCTCCCACCTACGCCACTCACTCACACACACACTACCCTCACGGTGCCCTCCACCCGTCTGAAACCCCAACAACAACAACAACGCAGCAAGGCAGGCTGTGCCCATTGTTTCAGCCAGGCAGGCAGGCAGGCAAGCACGGCTTCTTCCTTTCTGCTTGCTTGCATGCCCGCCATGCTCTTCTTCCAAACTTCCTTCAACACAATCTCCCTTGCCTTCCCTTATCTTTGTCTTTCCCCTTCTCCCTTCTCTTCCCAGCTCCGAATGAGCCTCTGAGCCATGTGCTCCCCTTTATATACAGCAATGGCTGCCAGTGCCGAAACCCCTCCCCTCCCCAAAACTTCTCCCCTGATTGGCTTGGAGGGGAGGCAAGGGGCCTCCCAGCCTCCCAGCATGCCTGAAAATTTTCAACTCACTTCCTAAGTCGTAACAAATATGGCAGAGAAAGCTTCAGAAGGGCAAAGGGACTTCCGGGTTTTTTAAATGCTTTGAAATCGCTTCAAAAAAGTAACTTTAGTGAAATTATTATGAGTAACAATTAATCCGACATGGCTCTATCCATGGCCTAGTACACATACACAAAGTAGTTATGGTTCAGCTCCCAAACAGAACCCCTCACCCTGTTGTTGTTCATTCATTCAGTCGCTTCTGACTTTTTGTGACCTCATGAACCAGCCCACGCCAGAGCTCCCTGTCGGCCTTGGCCACCCCCAGCTCCTTCAAGGTCAAGCTAGTCACTTCAAGGATACCATCCATCCACCTTGCTCTTGGTCGGCCCCTCTTCCTTTTTCCTTCCATTTCCCCAACGTAATTGTCTTCTCTAAGCCAAAGTACTTCAACTTTGTCTCTAGTATCTTCCCTCCAGTGAGCAGTCGGGCTTTATTTCCTGGAGGATGGACTGGTTGGATCTTCTCGCAGTCCACGGCACTCTCAGAACTTTCCTCCAACACCACAGTTCAAAAGCATCTATCTTCCTTCGCTCAGCCTTCCCTAAGGTCCAGCTCTCACATCCGTAGGTGACCCTCACCCTAGGTTTCAGATATTATATGGAAAGGATTTAGGATTGTACATTGATGAGATGGCAGTATAGAATGCGTCTATTGTCCTCTCCAAATTCTAAGTAAATCCTTTTCACACTTACTTGACACATTCAAAAGAAAATTGAGTTGCAATGTTAACTTATGTCAAGCCAATGGTCCATTATAGAGGTGGGACCAAGAACCTTATGCATACAAACCCTGCATGAGCAATGGATCTTCCCCAATCCAGTTTTCTTTGCAGACTATTAATTTTTCAGATAGTGTTGAATTACAATTCCCTTCAGCCCTGTCCAAATAGGGAACTGTGTTGCTGGGAGTGGCAACCAAACAATGTTGTCAACCAGCCCTACTTTACCTGTCAGGTGCTACTGTTAAACAGCACAGAACTGAACAGGTGATTTTTGTTCACTCATATTTTAAAGCAATCATTACTTATTGGCTTGAGAATATGGATTTACATACCATAATAATATAATGATTATCAGTTTTCTGCAGCTCTGGGAAACCATTTTTTAAAACATTTAATCATTAAGCAGGCTTAATAGACAGCGCTTTGGCAAAGAAATGACTGTGGTGGTTCCCTAGCCAGCTCTTTCAATTTAAACATCCCAGAAAGAAAATAATCTGACTGCCAATAATTTGTGATTTTTAAGATTTTCAGCTACTGCAGAAAAGTGAGGATTCATTACATGAGAGCTGTGTATGTAAAATGCAGTGGAAATCCATCAGGAATACTGGGAAGTCTGTAAGGAGCAATCAGGCATGTGTTTTATGGATCTGAGAAGATCCCAGTACCATCAACACCAAAATTGTCAGAGGGGTATCTTAGGGCAGATGAGGGGGTAAAAAGACATTGCCCTCAAATAACAAGATTATCTATTTTTTCTAATTAAAATTTACTTTCATCTTGAAATGTTTAGTACTATGGTAATTTCAATTGACTACTCTGAAATACAATTTAGGCATCCTAAGAAAAGAGGCAGGCAATGTGACCAAGTGAATGCAAATACAACAAATAGAGGAATTCTAAGTGTGAAGTTTTCTGCAGTCTCTGCAATGTTATATATAGGAGCCCCCAGTGGCACAGTGGATTAAACTGGTAGGTTCGCATCCGGGGAGAGTGTGAATGAGCTCCCTCTATCAGCTCCAGCTCTCCATGTGGGGACAGGACATAAGCCTCCCACAATGATGGTAAAACATCAAAACATTTGGGCGTCTCCTGGGCAAAGTCCTTGCAGATGGCCAATTCTCTCACACTAAAGGGAGCACACCACTCCTCTGTTGCGTCAGCTCCACTGGCTGCCAATCTGCTACCGGGCACAATTCAAGGTGCTGGCTTTAGCCTATAAAGCCCTAAACGGTTCTGGCCCTACTTACCTCTCCGAACGCATCTCCTCCTATGAACCGACTAGGACATTAAGATCGTCTGGGGAGGCCCTGCTCTCGGTCCCGCCCGCATCGCAGGCGCGGTTGGCGGGGACGAGAGACAGGGCCTTCTCGGTGGTGGCCCCTCGGCTGTGGAACGCCCTACCTGTGGACATCAGACAGGCCCCTTCACTGCTGGCATTCCGGAGGAAAGTCAAGACTTGGCTTTACGAACAAGCGTTTGGCTAAATAGTGCAATGAAATACAGTAACATGGTACAATTGATCACAGGAATTGGTATAAAGGATTATGATTACGGATTCTGATTCTGATTTGTTTGCTGAGGCATATATCTAGGATTATGATTGTTTTGACCTGATGTTTTGTATAATGTATAATGTGTTTTAACTGCCTTCTCGTTGTTGTTGTGTTGACCTTTACTATGTAAACCGCCTTGAGTCGCCATTTCAGCTGAGAAAGGCGGTATAGAAGTAAAGCAAATAAATAATAAATAAATAAATAAAGTGACTTGCAGTTTCTCAAGTCCCTCCTGACAAATAATAATAATAATAATAATAATAATAATAATAATAATAAGTCAGAATACATCCTTCATTTGTTTCTGCAAGTCAAACAAATGGTAGAAGAAGAGAAACATGCACTGGCAGATTATGTAAAAGGCAGTCAAGAACCAACATTGAGGGAAGTCAATAGTAGTAAACTGCTTAAAGTGCAAAAGACAAAGAGTGAATACCATAAAAACACAATCCAGAGCAGAAGAGAAAACTGGCAAAAGAAGGCTCTCCATGGACAGTTCCTGGGAAAAATTGAGAGCCAAATTGACAAAGAAAAAACATGGATGTGGCTCACAAATGGAACTCTGAAAAAAGAAACGGAGGGCCTGATTCTGGCAGCCCAAGAACAAGCCATTCGAACCAATTCTATCAAAGCCAGAATTGAAAAGTCGACAACAGATCCCAAATGTAGACTCTGCAAGGAAGCAGATGAAACAATAGATCACATCCTCAGCTGCTGCAAGAAGATCGTGCAGACAGACTACAAGCAGAGGCATAACACAGTTGCTCAGATGATTCATTAAAACTTGTGCCACAAATACCATCTGCCTGCAACAAAGAACTGGAGGGATCACAAACCAGAAAAAGTTACAGAGAATGAACACGCCAAACTCCTCTGGGACTTCCGGATTCAGACAGACAGAGTTTTGGAGTATAATACTCCTGACCTCACAATCGTATGAAAAAACAAAGTATGGATTGTCAATGTTGCAATCCCAGGTGACAGCAGAATTGCAGAGAAACAACTGGAAAAGCTGACACGATATGAGGATTTAAAAATCAACTGCAAAGACTCTGGCACAAACCAGTAAAGGTGGTCCCAGTGGTGATCGGCACACTGGGTGCAGTGCCTAAAGACCTTGGCCTGCACTTAAACACAATAGGTGCTGACAAAATTACCATCTGCCAGCTGCAAAAGGCCACCTTACTGGGATCTGCATGCATTATTCGCTGATACATCACACAGTCCTAGACACTTGGGAAGTGTCCGACATGTGATCCAATTCAACACCCAGCAGAATGTTGTTATTATTATTTGAAACACAACTTATCTTGTTGTGTTTCAAATAATAATAATAAGCTATACATTTGGAAATTGGAGCAGAATTTAATTGCGGGGGGAGGGGGGAGACTGTTTATTTATGGGACAATGTCTTCATCTTGCCCTCCCCTTATAGCTACACCCCTGGTTGCCATAGAAAATAGATGTATACACTGTGTGGGGCAAATGCCCATGACAGCAGAGACAAAGAAAAACAGCGATAAAATGGACGGCATCAAGACAACATGAACATATCTTCTACAAGGGCTGGAGACTGCTGAAAATGGGAGGTGCTTTTCAACACTCTTGAAAGTGAAGCATTGAAAATGAAGTGAGAAATTTCCAGTCGGCCTGACTTATCATTCCTCCATTCAACTTTTGTTGCACCCTTCACTTTGGAACTGAAATACTGTTGACAGCTGCTCAGGCGTATGCGCAAGGCAGCTCTGCTGGCATTCAAAGAAATAACAACTCCCACCCAACCCTTCCTCTGTATCACAAGGGTGTGGTACTTCCCTTCTGTGGTGGTTTTATCCTCCCAGTCCTTGGGGCTGACAGTGGCTCCGTTAATCCCCTCGTGAAATGTCACTGTGTGGGAACGAGTTGAGAGGGGAGCACGAGAGAGAAAGAGAGAAAGTTGGAACATGACTTCTTGTTAATACAAAGCTTGTCAAACCCATCACCTAGAAATGCTGAATGTCTTTATTAGATTCCTTTATTTCCCCCCGAGATTGGAGGGACAAGACTGGCGGATTCTCGACGGAGATGTCATCATCCAGAAACTAATTAAGGGCTGAGGAGGAAGTGGGGCGCCGCACACTCAGGAGAACAAAATGTATTAGCGACCAAAGTCAACCAAGATATTACGCGTGAACTCCGGATCGGAAAGGGCAAGCTGGGAATTTGACAATAACTCTGCTCAGCCACCCTTCCTGTCTGTTCCCCATTTTCCCCCTCCCATCCATTGCCTTGTTTTGCCTGAGGGGCAAGCAAGTCCACAGGGATTTTTGACAATTTCCAAAGCATTTCAGCAAACAGCCCACAATCTGTTTGCTGGCAGAAATAACAAAGGGGCGTTCGACCGTCACTTTCTTAAAACCAAGCCACAGGACAAACGGATCATAAAGCACAGGTCTTGCTGGACTGCACCATTCCAGAATACAACTAGGGAAGATATATATATATATATATATATATAGAGAGAGAGAGAGAGAGAGAGAGAGAGAGAATACTTCAAATACTATGCCAGAAAGGACACAACTCTTCTACCTCATGTGACGATTTTCAATGTGCAATGAACCATCTTCACTCTAAAGCCTGAAGGGTTGTAGCTCATTAAGAGATGGATAACATCCTTTGTTGATGCTGATGGATGGTGCAGGTGAGCAATTAGGACAGGTCCACTGTCAACGAATACATCCAAACATCTTGATATGGCTTCCCTTTTAAACCCACCCATCATTTTTTGAGGATTTTTGTTGTTTATTTGTTCAGTCATTTCTGACTCTTCGTGTCCTCATGGACCTGTCCACGCCAGAGCTCCCTGTCAGCCGTCACTACCCCCAGCTCCTTCAGAGTCAAGCCAGTCACTTCAAGGATAACCATCCATCTTGCCCTTGTTGGCCCCTCTTCCTTTTTCCTTCCATTTTCCCCAGCATCATTGTCTTCTCTAAGCTTTCCTGTCTTCTCATGATGTGGCCAAAGTACTTCATCTTTGCCTCTAATATCCTTCCCTCCAATGAGCAGTCGGGCTTTATTTCCTGAAGTATGGACTGGTTGGATCTTCTCATGCACTCTCAGAATTTTCCTCCAACACCACAGTTCAAAAGCATCTATCTTCCTTTGCTCTGTCTTGACCCCCATATCGGTGAGATCAGCAATGGGGAATACCATTTCTTTAACTATGCGGATCTTCGGTGCCAGTGTGATGTCTCTACTCTTCACTATTTTATCAAGATTGGTCATTGCTCTCCTCCCAAGAAGTAAACGTCTTCTGATTTCCTGGCTG
This sequence comes from Anolis sagrei ordinatus, assembly GCF_025583915.1. Classification (NCBI taxonomy): domain Eukaryota; kingdom Metazoa; phylum Chordata; class Lepidosauria; order Squamata; family Anolidae; genus Anolis; species Anolis sagrei. The sequence continues at coordinate 31,854,539 of NW_026847882.1, forward strand.
CAGTCTGCATCTGCACTAATCTTTGCACCTAGAAATACAAAGTCTGTCACTGCCTCCACATTTTCTCCCTCTATTTGCCAGTTATCAATCAGTCCAGTTGCCAGAATCTTGGTTTTTTTTAAATGTTTAACCACAACCCAGCTTTTGCACTTTCTTCTTTCACCTTGATTAGAAATTTCTTCTTTCACCTTGATTTTGAGGGTGAGTAACACATTTAATGTCTTAATGATGCAACATTTATATGTAACTGACCTCCCACTATCAGAAGCATGAACATGTTAAGCCTTCTCTGATTTTGGAAGCTGAAGAGAGTATGGTTTGTATGTGAAACATTCCAGGCATCTCTAGAAAGATCTATGGTGCATCTACACAGTGGAGTTGGAACCACATTCTATAGCAGTGGTTCATATCAAAGTCATGTCACGTGCATTGACACGACTGATATGAACCACTGCTATAGAATCCTAGGAGGAGCTTATACAGTCTTTTGCCTTCTTTGCCAAAGAATATTAATGACACACCAAACTACAAGTCCTAGAATTTGAAAGCATTGCATGCTGAGCTATAGCAGTTAAAGCTGTGTCAACTTGCATTCATTCTACAGTGTAGATCAGTGGTTCTCAAACTGGGATCCCCAAATGTTTTTGGCCTACAATTCCCAGTTTACCAGCTGTTTGGCCTACAATTCCACAGTTTATCAGCTGTTAGATTTCTGGGAGTTGAAGGCCAATGACATCTGGGGACCCCAGGTTGAGAACCACTGGTGTAGATGAACCCCTAGGAAAGAATCCTGCTTGAAGTTTTTGAGAACTTCTTTTACTCAGAGCTGTCACTTCTGTGCAACATGAAGCCATGGTCCAACAATAACACAAAGCTTCATATACTCCTATCTTCATCCTTCATTCCTACAACTGCCACATTTCAGTAGGGGGTTTCTTTATTCTTTGTAGTTTTCCCCTAGGAAAACTACAGGACATTTGGATGGGTGAAATACCCACAATCTGATGCCCAGATGGTTTCTATATCTCTTTCCTACATCTTAAATCATTAAATAAAGGTAAGTTGCCTGCCATTTATTCCAAAAGATATCACAAGAATCTTAGAGAAAATGTCAGTAAATGCCATGTAGTATGTCACATAGCGGAACTATATTTTTATTTTTTTTAAAAAAATATGGCTGGTGTTATGAGATCAATACCTTTTTATTTTTATTCTTTAAACCATATTGCATCACCACATGGTAATATTTTGAATGCTAATCTCTAAAGAATCTTAAAGGGACTGGAACAGACTAGTACTTACCTATATGAATGCAACACATCTCTTACAAGATAGTATTGAAATACATGAGTTTATGAAATAGAACTATAACTAGGATTAAAATATTACATTATAATATTATAATGTAATACAATATAATACTAGTAATAATAATTCAATATTATAATTATAATTATATATTTACATTACATGTAATATTACTAATAATATTACAATATAATGGTATAGTGCAATATAGTAATATATACTGATATTGTACTATGCTAATAATATAATATATGTATGAAAATATATATTGTAAGCCTCTCTGAGTCCCCTTCGGGGTGAGAAGGGCGGCATATAAATGCCAAATAAATAAATAAATAAATAAACAAAAACAAGAATAATATATTACAGAACGCATTTGAGTTATAAATGGCTAGATAAGGGATGTGCACCGCTTTATTATACAAGAACTAGGATGGGGTGATTTAAAATGGAAGCTTAATGAGAATAATCAGGTAAGGCTAAAGTAGTGGTTCTCAACCTTCCTAATGCCAAGACCTCTTAATACAGTTCCTCATGTTGTGGTCACCCCCAACCATAAAACATTTTCATTGCTACTTCACTACTGTAATTTTGCTACTGTTATGAATCATAATGTAAATATCTGATATGCAGGATGTATTTTCATTCACTGGACCAGATTTGGCACAAATACCCATTACGCCCAAATTTGAGCACTAATCAAAAAAAAATGATATTGTCATTTGGGAGTTGTAGTTGCTGGGATTTATAGTTCAACCTACAATCAAAGAGCATTCTGAACTCCACTAACAATAGAATTGAACCAAACTTAGCACAGAGGACTTCCAAGAACAACAGAAAACACAGAAGGGTTTGGTGGGCATTGACCTTGAGTTTTAGAGTTGTAGTTTACATACATCCAGAAAGTACTATGGACTCAAACTGTGATGGATCTGGACCAAACTTGGCAGGAATACTCAATATGCCCAAATGTGAACACTGGTAGAATATGGGGAAAACAGAGCTGGATGTTTGTGAGTTGTAGTTGCTTGGATTCATAGTTCACTTACAATCAAATAATTGGACCAAACCTCCCACCCAGAACCCCTGTGACCAATAGAAAATACTGTGTTTTCTGATGGACTTTGGTGACCCCTCTGACACCCCCTTTATGACCCCCCAGGGGGCTAAAGAGACCTTGCTGATACTATATTTTTGTCACACTGTCACTGTAGATGTATATGAACCTATCTAGAAAGGAGTATGAGCAAAGAAGAAATTAGAAGAGGGAGTGCTTTTCACCTCAGCAGTCCAACAACATTGGTGCTGGTTTCCACCAGCTTTAGTCAACTCTGCATGCCGCTTTTGCAGTGCTTGATCACTGTTACTAAAAGGGCCTGAAGACATAAGATATCAGATGCTTCTCCGCTGCTGGTGTGTCTGTTGATATCTTATTTACAGCAGAGCCAGAGAGCATGGAGGTCACTCTGGACAGTCTTGAGAAATGCTTCCTTGAATGCTTCTTAATGAAGGATGTCCTTCCCTCCTCCCTTCCACTGTTAAGACCTTCTCCTTGCTCACTCTCTCCTTCCTTCTGTAGAAAAGCAGACAGACACAGCGGAGGGAAAGCAATGTCTGGGCAGCGTAATGAGTCTTTTGATGGACAGGAATAAATTGATTAATCTGAGGCTATTATGCTCTTTCCATCACTATTCTTTAAATATACAGTCATACTCTTTTATAGAAAAAAGTGCAGATATGCTTTAATAGTGTGGGATTATGGCAGGTAATAGATGGAAAAGGAACTGTGGGGGCAAATAAAAACTATCCAGGCAGTCCCCAAGTTACAAACAAGATAGGTTTTGTAGGGTTGTTCTTACGTCAGATTTGTTTGTAAGTCAGAACAGATTTCTTTCAGTTCCTGTTGTCTCATCCCCATTCCTAACTATGAGTTGTTTGTACACCAGATATTTGTAACTCGGAGACCGCCTGTTCATGATTATGGAGGTCATATCTATATAGATATAAATGCTGTGTGCATAATGAGTACCTTAAAAACAAAAGAACCAATGAACGAAATCACACCAAATTTGGCAAGACGTCTCACTACACAAGGAGTGACTATCACTCAAAAAATTATGATTTTGTCATTTGGGAGTTGTAGTTGCTGGGATTTATAGTTCACCTACAATCAAAGAGCATTCTGAACTCCACAATGATGGAATTGAACCAAACTTGGCACACAGAACTCCCATGACCAACAGAAAACACTAGAAGGGTTTGGTGGGCATTGACTTGAGTTTGGGAGTTGTAGTTCACCTACATCCAGAGAGCACTGTGGACTCAAACAATGATGGATCTGGACCAAACTTACACAAATACTCAATATGCCCAAATGTAAACACTGGTGGAGTTTGGGGGAAAATAGACCTTGACATGTGGGAGTTGTCATTACTTATAGTTCCCCAACAATCAAGGAGCATTCTGAACCTCACCAATGGAAGAATTGGGGCAAACTTCCCACAGAACCCTCATGACCAACAGAAAATACTGTGTTTTCTGGTAGTCTTTGGCGACCCTTCGGACACCTCCCCGGTGAGAACCCCCCCCCCCCCCCCCCCGGGGTCCTGACTTCCCAGGTTGAGAAATGCTGCCAGTCCAACTCCCTTCACCAGGGCAAGAAAACATAATCAAAGCCCTCCTGACAAAGGGCTATCCAGCCATTCACACACACACATATATGTATATGACAGATAGTTTTCTGATGGTCTTTGGCGACCCTTCTGACACCCCCGGTGACCCCCCCCCCCGGGGGGGTCTTGACTTGAAATGCTGCCTAAAGGCCACCCAGTCCAACTCCCTTCACCAAAGCAAGAAAACATAATCAAAGCCCTCCTGACAAAGGGCCATCCAGCCACTCACACACACACATATATGTATATGACAGATGCAGTATCAAAGATTTGAAAGGGACCCCTAAAGAAGGGCAATGATATGTTGCATGTTCCAGAGTAGGCAAACCAGGCAATCTCCACATCAACACTGACAAAGAAACAGCAAGAAATACTGTTTACCCACAAGCAGAAAGACATTACATATATTAGAAACAACACTTTCTCATTACTTTATTTTCCAGATCACCAGACTGGGCCACAGCAACGGGTGGCAGGGGACCGCTAGTAACAATATATAATCATCGTGCCCATTTTTATTAAATTGTGGGATATAATACAGTGTTAGATTTACTCAGTACAGATGCCTTATATTGAATTACACCACTAATTCATTTTATTATTATTGGTAGAGATTGACAATGCTCTCCAAGCTTTCAGACATCCTACATGAAGATGCTAAGGACTGAACCTATGACCATTCTATAGAAAACATGCACTTAAACATGAAACCCTTCCTTTGGGCAGGTTCAGCAAGTCCTCAGATTAAGAGTGTTGTTCAGTCTACACACTAGAGTTGAAAACAGATGGGTTTTTTTTGTTGGTTTTATTTTAGCAAGGCTTATTATTCATTGTTTGTACAAAAGGTGGCCACGTTTGGTGCCAGGTTTTGCTTAATGTGATGTCATTTGTTCAGTTTTCAAGTACGAAATTGGAAGTGACAAGGTGTTTTCAGGAGATGGTTGTCAGAAAAAAAATGAGATCATCATAACTTATGCTCATTAAGGCTTATCAATGAAAATGTTTGTCGAAAGATGTCTATGTCAGCCTGACAGCAGTAAAATGCTACAGTTTAGAGTATCCAGGCTGTTGTGGCATCGAATATATTAGCTTAATGGGATAGGAATAATAGAAACACTAGAAATTTCATTGGAAAACAAGAAAAGAGAAGATGGAAGGATCCCATTCAGTTACATAGCCAATGAAACAGCTCTTCCCATCTCTCTTTCATTGCTGAAATGTGATGCTTCATCTCCTGTTATTGAAGACTTTTTGATTAAAATATTAGTGTCAGGCTGTCAATCTTGATTATGCCATCAGAGTTATGAGCAACATATTAGTAAAACGTCTATTAAAAAGTGTTATTTCCAATAGACTGAGGGCCCATATTTATCCCACAAGTTTCTGAATTAAAATGGAGGGTGGCCAAAGGCCGTTCTCTCAAAACAAAGGAGGAATCACAACAAATGGCAAAAAAAATGCAATATTTTCAGGTGCGGGAATATCTCAGTTCTGACCCAAAAATGTTCATCTTCGAATGTCTGTTATGTTCCTGCATTCAGAAAACAAGGAATTTTTTTTAATGTATTGTCGAAGGCTTTCATGGCCGGAATCACTGGGTTGTTGTAGGTTTTTTCGGGCTATATGGCCATGTTCTAGAGGCATTCTCTCCTGACGTTTCGCCTGCATCTATGGCAAGCATCCTCAGAGGTAGTGAGGTCTGTTGGAACTAGGAAAAGGGTTTATATATCTGTGGAATGACCAGGGTGGGACAAAGGACTCTTGTCTGCTTGAGCTAGGTGTGAATGTTTCAACTGACCACCTTGATTAGCATTTGATTGCCTGGCAGTGCCTGGAGCAATTTTTTGTTGAGGGGTGACATCTAATCACCCCTCAATAAGGACATATAATAACCCCTCAACAAAAGATTGCTCCAGGTGATTTGATGCTATGCATTCATAAAAGTGCGATTAAAAACAGTCGACATAATAATATAAAAACATACATAAAAACCATTAAAACATGTAACTGAATCAATGTCATCTTGTTAAAATCATTTTCCAGTAACATCGTCTGGCCATTCCATGTTCATCATTCATAGTTTCATGTTATCTATTCTGCTGCATTCTCAAAAGCTTGCTCAAAGAGCCAAGTTTTTACCTTTTTTCGGAAAGTCAGGAGGAAGGGGATGATTTAATATCCCTGGGGAGGGAGTTCCATAGCCGGGGTGGGGGGGAGGGGGCACCACTGAGAAGGTCCTGTCTGTCATCCCTGCCAATCGTGCTTTCGATGCAGGTGGGATCAAGAGCAGGGCCTCCCCAGATGATCTTAAACTCCTAGATGGTTCATAAAGAGAGCTATGTTTTATTAGCTACTGAGCATAATTTAAAGTGAAGCCTTTAGTCTATAAAGCCTTAAATGGCTCTTGTCCAACTTATCTGTCCAACGTATCTCCCTCTATGAATCAGTTCATAGTTTAAGATCTATTCGGCTGCATTCTCAAAAGCTTGCTCAAAGAGCCAGGAAGTCAGGAGGGAGGGGGATGATCTAATATACCTGGGGAGGGAGTTCCATAGCCAGGGGCCACCACTGAGAAGGTCCTGTCCCTCGTCCCTGCCAACTGCTCTCGTGATGCAGGCGGGATCGAGAGCAGGACCTCCCCAGATGATCTTAAGCTCCTAGATGGTTCATAAAAAGAGATATGTTTTATTAGCTACTGAGCATGATTTAAAGTGAAGCCTTTAGCCTATAAAGCCTTAAATGGCTCTGGTCCAACTTACCTGCCTGAACGTATCTCTCTCAATGAATCCATTCATAGATTAAGATCTTCTGGGGAGGCCTTGTTCTCTGCCCCACCGGCCTCACAGGTGCGGCTGGTGAGGATGAGGGACAGGGCCTTCTCGGTGGTGACCCCACAGCTGTGGAACACCCTCCTGAGTGAGATCAGGTCAGCCCTCTTCCTTCTGACCTTTAGAAGACAGCTAAACACCTGGCTGTGGAACCAAGCATTTGGCCTATCATCAGAATATTTAAAGTTAAAGTGAAAGTTGAAAGTGCAATGACCCAAGACTGATTACGGACAACGGCTATGTGTTTGTTTGACATGAGCTGTTATTTTATGCAATGTGTTCAATAACGTTTACTGTTGTATTAGGGGAGGGTCAATTTTGATGTGTTATATATTTTTTTATCAATGGCATTGAATTCTTGCCAACACCATGAACCATCCTGAGTCCCCTTCAGAGAAGGGTGGTATAGAAATAATGCAATAAATAAATAATAGACTGAGTTTACACTTGTTTTAGTCTTGTATTTTATAGAAAGTGGGTAGACAAAGAAAGAAAGGCATTTATAAATCATGATTGTTTAAGCATCATTCCTGTACTTTTAATTTAGCTACTTTCCATTATTTCTTTATCTAGTTCATTTGTCTTTGTTCCCATTTTCCATTTTTTCCTTCTCCTCCCCACCCCAAACCTCAATTTTCTATTTTCCCCCTCTTTTTCTCCCCAAGGCAGCCTTGGGTGTGAAATTATACATTTCCATCCAGCTAACGATCACTTTGAATTTTTAAATGTTATTAAATTGGATCACACTGTGGTCACTCGACTATAGCCATCTTGCTGAGATATTTACTTGCAGTATTGAAAATGAAATTGGATTGAAGGATGGGTGATGAGGGGAGGGAGGTCAGGGAAGGAGGTGGCGCTATCCGTGGTGCTGAAACTAAAGAGACTCCCTCGAGATTTTTATAGCGAGCGAGTTCAAAGGAACATCTTATGTCAAGCCATGCACGTATTGTAAAGTCTTTAATAAATCAATTACGTTTTGGCAGGGAAGTGTCACAGCATCTCAAATCCTTGTAATCAGTTTGTGGTTGCTGTGTTTTAAATGGGCCATGCCAGTAAAGCAGCCAGGGGAAAAAAGAGTTGGCAGAAAATAAAAGGACCATGATAAAATAAGTACTTAAAATCACCTTTTCCAGGGGAAGAATCACATCTTTATCCTGACTAAATCTACCAGTGATCTAGAGCCATCTTCAGTCCAGCTTATATTTCTCAATTATCTTTGAATGGGAGAAGGAGATGTCAGAAGGAAAAGGGTTCTCCTATATTCCTTAAACATTTGGAACATCTACTTGTTATTAAGTGGAGTACAGTGGGTTAAACTGCTGAACTGCTGAACTTGCTGACCAAAAGGTCACTGGTTCAAATCCGGGGAGCAGGAAGAGCTCCCGCCATTAGCCCCCGCTTCTGCCAACCTAGCAGTTTGTAAACATGCAAATATGAGTAGATCAGTACGTACCACTTTGGTGGGAAGGTAATGTAATTATAATGTAAGGTAATTACATTATACATTCTAATATTATAATATTATAATGTAATGCAATGTACTACTACTAATAATAATAATACTAATAATAATATGATACTATTATAATATTTTTATTACATGTAATATTACTAATAACATTACAATATAATTACAATATAATGGTATAATACAATATAGTAATATTTAATACTGGTATTAAATATTAGGCTAATAATATAATATATTGTATGTATATATATATATCTTGTAAGCCACGCTGAGTCCCCTTCAGGACTCACACCAGAAGCAACTTGCAGTTTCTCAAGTCACTTCTGATATGACAAAAAAAAAATCACTACTACTACTTTTCTTTTTGCTCAGCTGTAAGGAATAGGGGGAGGGAGGAATTCTACAATAACAGAATTGCCCCTTTGTGCAGCTACTTTTCTGCTTCTTGGCAGAATGGGGTTGGACTGGATGGCCCATGAGGTCTGTTCCAACTCTATGATTCTATGACTTTATGATTCTACTAGCTGTCCCCTGCCATGCGTTGCTGTGGCCCAGTCTATTGATCTGGAAAACAAAGTAATAAGAAAATGTTGGTTTCTAATATATGTAATTTCTTTATGCTTGTGGGTAAACAGTATTTCTTGCTGTTTCTTTGCCAGTGTTGATGTGGAGATTGTCTGGTTTGCCTACACTGGAACATGCAACATATCATTGTCCTTCTTTAGGGGGTCCCTTTCAAATCTATGATACTATATCTCTCTCTGTGTGAATTATATCTATCTATCTATCTATCTATCTCTATCTATCTATCTATCTATCTATCTATCTATCTATTCATGGCTGGGTGGCTCTTTGTCAGGAGGACTTTGATTACTTTTCTTGCCCTGATGAAGGGAGTTGGATTGGATGGCCTTAAGTATTTTCTGTTGGTCATGGGGGTTCTGTGTGGGAAGTTTGCACCGATTCTGTCATTTGTGGGGTTCAGAATGCTCTTTGATTGTAGGTGAACTATGAATCCCAGTGACTACAACTCCAAGGTCTATTTCTCCCAAACTCCATCTGTGTTTATATTTGGGCATATTGAGTATTTGTGCCAAGTTTCGTCCAGATCCATCATTGTTTGAGTCCACAGTGCTCTCTGGATGTAGGTGAACTACAACTCCAAACTCAAGGTCAATGCCCACCAAACCCTTCCAGTATTTTCTGTTGGTCATGGGAGTTCTGTGTGCCAATTTTGGTTCAATTCCATCATTCGTGGAGTTCAGACTGCTCTTTGATTATAGGTGAACTATAAATCCCAGCACCTACAACTCCCAAATGACAAAATCATAATTTTTCGAGTGATGGTCACTCCTTGTGTTGTGAGACATTTTGTTGCCAAATTTGTGTGATTTCGTTCATCTGTTCTTTTGTTTTTAAGGTACTCATTATGCACAGAGAATTTTTATATAGAGAGATGTGTCAGTGGCCAGAGTATGTTCTGAGTCACATGTGACTCAAACAATATACTGAAAACCTCACTACCATTTTCGCACTGAATGTTATGACACTCCTTAATATTTGAGAGAGGAATCCTAGAAATGCTTGCCCAGAATGGATGTGAAGCTTGTCTTCACTGGCAGGAGGTTAAGGAAGTGAAAAATATTCATAGAACACATCATTCCTGACAAACTGAGAGTCCTGATATGTGGAGCGAGGGTGCTGAGAAATCACCAGGTTTCAAAAGGATTCTCACATCAAGGAGAAGAATGAGCCAAGAAGCACTTTGCTTTTCACTGGGGTTTCGTTGAGGTTTTCATAATCTGTGCCAGAATATATCTGGGCAAAGCTACTGTCTTTTCCTTTTTCTGAAGTAAATCATACGTGCACAGCAAGCACAGAAGGGCCGGATGGTTCCTCAAAACAATGCAAGCAACACACCTGACACTTCTAATTCTTAAAGGTCCTTGCAGGACATTATAATATAGTTGCATCTGACAATTTATGAAATGTATGAAATTCATGCCATGAGAAAATACCACATCCATTTCTGGGTAGAGGGGAAGAAATATTTTTTGAGATTCCACATCTCTATATGTTAGCACAGTCAGCCCTCCAAATTTGTGACTTTAACTTTTGTAAATGTTATTAATATGCATGGATTTGATTAATATGGTCTTTCTAGGGATCTTTAGGGCTGGTTTGAGTTCATAGTAGCATACAGCCAGAGGCAGCCCTAGGTAATTTTCAATGGTAAGCAAACATTATTTTGGTGCCCCTCCCCCCCAACCAATCACTGATATATATTTTCTGTTTGTCGTGGGAGTTCTGTGTGCCATATTTGGTTCAATTCCATCATTGGTGGAGTTCAGAATGCTCTTTGATTGTAGGTGAACTATACATCCCAGTAACTACAACTCCAATATGTCAAGGTCTATTTTCCCCCAAGAGCGCTGATCGCAAAGGGAAGCTGATGAGGAAACACAATATACAAACAATCTACAAACCCACCAAGAAAATCCAACAAATGCTACGTTCAGCAAAGGACAAGAGGGATCCTCTCACCTCTGCAGGAGTCTACCGTATACCATGCAGCTGTGGACAAGTCTACATAGGGACCACCAAACGCAGCACCCAAACACGCATCAAGGAACATGAAAGGCACTGCAGACTACTTCAACCAGAGAAGTCAGCCATAGCAGAGCACCTGATGAACCAGCCTGGACACAGCATATTATTTGAGAACACAGAAATGCTGGACCACACCAACAACCACCGTCATACTACACAGAGAAGCCATTGAAATCCACAAGCATGTGGACATTTTCAACAGAAAGGAAGAGACCATGAAAATGAACAAAATCTGGCTACCAGTATTAAAAAACTCTAAAATTACAACAGCAAAACAACAGAGAGGAAACAACCAGGCACAGATTAACACCTCCCAGCAAGAGATTTTCCCAGGCTCAGCCAGGCCTTCAAATGCTAATGAAGGTGATCAGCTGAAACATTCACACCTAACTGCAGCAGGGAAGAGCTCCTTGCCCCACCCCAGCCATTCCACAGATATATAAACCCATTGTTCTAATTCCAACAGACCTCACTACCTCTGAGGATGCTTGCCATAGATGCAGGCGAAACGTCAGGAGAAATGCCTCTAGAACATGGCTCTATAGCCCGAAAAAACCCACAAGAACCTAATGTGTGTAATGGGTTGAGCCACCCCTGACTATATATCCAACTTCCACTGAGGGTTGACCATAGGGTTGTAATGAAGAACCTACAGGTGCCTAGAAAGAACATCTGTCTTCCAGCGGAGGTTGGCCATAGTGTCACATTGGAGGACCTACAGATTGCTAGAGAGGTGTTCTCTCTAGGAAAAAAAAGTATTTTGATATTCACCGTTTTCCCACTTTTATGTGTGGGTCCCTCACCCCTAACCAGAAAATGTGGAGGGTTGACTTTGTAAGAAAAAGGAGAACACATATTCTTCCATGGGGTTGATTGTCTACACATAACATACAAATTTCCATTATGATATCATCCTCTCCTTGTGGACAATTCATTATATCTAAATTAAGACAATTTCTTTCCAATGTCACATTGCATTATTCAGTATCTAATACCCAGAACTCAAGAATGGAAAGCGTAATGTTAGAGGACAGGAAAAGAGATTTAAAGCTGGGTTCAAAGCCAACCTTAAAAACTGTGGCAAAGACACCAAAAACTGGGAAGCCCTGGCCCTTGAGCACTCTAGCTGGAGGTCAGCTGTGACCAGCAGTGCTGTAGAATTTGAAGAGGCACGAATGGAGGGCGAAAGAGAGAAACGTGCCAAGAGGAAGGCGCGTCAAGCCAACCCCAACCAGGACCAATTTCCACCTGGAAACCAATGCCCTCACTGCAGGAGACGATGCAGATCAAGAATAGGGTTCCACACTCACCTACAGATCCACCGCCAGGACACCGCACTTGGAAGACAATCTTACTCGGACAATGAGGGATTGCCTAAGTAAGTAAGTAAGTGCCCAGAATTTTCTCTCCTTTCACTGCAGCTCTCTACTGAAAAAAAAAATAGTTTGAGGGTATTTCCTAGTTTTTAGAAGAACGGCATTGTTTTGAAGGATGCACATGGGATACAGGAATACTGATTCTGACAAAAGCAGTGAGTTCCACCTGCATTCTTGCCATTTGTAGATAACCACAACTAACTAAAACAGTGCTAGTCAAGTTTTGCAATATTATAATTAACTTCTTTAGGTGGCTCTCCATGGGAAACACATACTCACACATTTATTTATTTATTCTCAAATGAATGGGGTAGCAGCTAGCAGGACAATTATTTTTGTCTGTGTTTCAGTGAAATATCCAAGTTCTCAATATAGACAAAAGATCTTTTGCAATGCAACATTTTCCCTCCCAAAAGAACAAATTTGGGTTGCAGAGGGCCCTGCACAAGTTCAGCTCAGGCTCTTATCTCCCCTTCTTTTTCCGCACCTGACAATAGCCTGCGTTCTCCAGAGCAGCCATAATTTGAACACAAACAGGCATGAAGCTTTTCAAAAAGTAATGAACTCTGTGCTGGAACCACAACAAGGGAGGCTTTAATGCTAGGCTCTGAGACGGTGGCAAGGCCATCAATTACGCAGCCTTGCAGCTAAGGAGCAAAGGAAAAATGTAATTTTTTGGACAGGCTCTGCCAAAGGAAGAAAAATACCACAACAATAAACTAAATTGAACTGAGCTAACACACCTGGAAGCAAAGAGTAAGCAAAACAGGAGCAGAAACCAAAATCCAGTCACCTGGATACAATTAGAAAAAGGAAGCGGATATGTTGGCCAATAGTTCTAACAATATTGGGAGCCGTGCCAAACAAAGAAAAAGTGCACCATTGGACTCTCAAAGTGGTAAGCATATTTCCTTTGTACTTTAAACAACCATTACAATCAATTTTTAAGGCAGATTCGTTGAAGGAAAACAGGAGCAGCTACAGTAATGATGGCCAAGGTACAGGCTCTAAAACAATTAAAATGCATTTTGTGGTGCCAAGGAACGTTGATGAGAAGAATTCCTGACTGAGGGGAATCTTACCGTTTCACAAAATTTGAAAAGTAACAAGATACAGAGAGGTGGTTTTATTTAAAGGTTAAAATATAACTACAGGAAGGATAGTTAGAAATAATATTTCTCTTTTTATATTTTGTTACTTCTAGATTTTGTGATGCCTAGGAAAGTGTTCGTTTCCGGTTTCTGGTTTACTGTTTAAAAGTATGCTGATGATACCATACTATTAGCAGAAAATAATAAAGACTTGGCATGATTACTGAAGAAAATCATAGGACGTATGGCAGTATAAAAGGTGCTAAACTGTTATAATTGTACAGTGAGTCCTTAGTCTTGTTTTCCTGATTTCATTCCAGTTGGGTGACTTCTGTTTCAGAATCCAGTTGGGAAGAAAATCAGTTTAAAATGACCTGTAGCTACTTACACCAGAGAACTGGTGGACAGGGATGAGCATGAGAAAAAAACAACAACACTTGATTCCTAGCAATCTGCTGCAACCCACTCATCAGGATCCCTTGTAATTCCTAGTTTGCCCTGATTCAGGCTGCAATCCTATGCATACCCCTTTAGGATAAAGCCCCACTGTATTTATTTATTTATTTATTTATTCATTTACTTACTTACTTACTTACTTACTTACTTACTATATTGATATACCACTCCTCTTAGCCCAGAAGTGACACAGAGTGATTCACAAATTGGCAACAATTCGATGCCTCAACAATTCTAACAAGTAAAAACAATCAAGGAATGCTGTTAAAAACAATAGCATATGATATAAAAATATAAAAACCGTACAAAGCCTCAAAACATTATCGTGAGCGTCTCCATGTCAAATCGTTATTCCATTGCGTTATCAAGTAGTTCCATAATTCTATTTAGCTATGCCGTATTTGGGAAGACGTGCTCAAAAAGCCAGGTTTTCACCTTTTTTTGAAATGTCAGGAGGCAGGGGGCTGATCTTATATCTCTAGTCAGGGTGTTCCACAGTCGAGGGGCTACAACTGAGAAGGCCCTGTCTCTAGTCCCCACCAGACATATCTGCAAAGAAGGCAGGCGTGAGAGCAGGGCCTCCCCAGAAGATCTTAATGTCCTAGATGGTTCTTAAGGAGAGATACACATTTGGATAGGTAAGTTGTACTAAAACTGTGTAGGGCTTTATAGGCTAAAGCCAGCACTTTGAATTGTGCCCGGAAGCAAACAGGCAGCAAGTGAAGCTGGTGCAACAGAGGAGTTGTGTGCTCCCTGAGCACCGCTCCTGTTAGCAACCTGTTGCAGTAGTCTATATGGGATGTAACCAGAGTGTGGACTACCATGGCCAAGTCAGACTTCCCAAGGTACGGGCGCAGCTGGCCTTTGGAACAGTGGAGGGAAATGCAGATAGGATGAATAGTTTGCCCACTGGACGTTCCTGGTTCAGGGGACCATTGGAAATGGTGTAAAGTCCAGGCAGCTCAAAGTCCAGCAATTTGTCTGGCTTCTGAAAGGCAGATTGCAAACTCTACAAACTCTCCTTCTACTTATGTTTCCCATGCTGGTGCTTTTTCTTCATGACATTAATCACTGGCCATGTTTCCCTCTTGGCTCTGTAAGCATGTTCAAGCACCTGGCTCCTGGCAGTGCTAGTCCTTGGTGTAGGAAGCCCATATGCAGCTTTCAGATAGGAAAGGGAAAATGATCACAGCCCAGGCAGGAGAGGTCAACTCATTCCACCTTGACTATCATCTGCTTGCCAGTGTCCATGTGTTCAAGCTCGCTTCTTTTCTAGCCAGCTTTGGGCAGGGATCCAACCAGCCAGTGGTTCCTTGCAGCTTCTGCCTTCCCTTCCTTTTTCTTTTCTTTTCTTTTCTTTTCCTGGCAACCACAGAGTCCAGGCCTGGAGGGAGGGTTGTTATTTATAAGTGTCTCTTGAGCTTCCTGCAGCCCAGGAGCAGCATTTAAGAGAAAACATCAAAGAAAGACTCCTTCTTGTGATTGTTTTTTATTCAAGGCTATTCTTGCATCACATCGTAACATCCATAACACAGCCCAACCAAAAAAATAAATAAAACAAATTATTGGTGTCTCGGTTTTTAGGACTGTTCTTGATGTTATTTTGAGGTACTGACTTAGAAAATTGTATTGGATATTTTCTTAGATATAGGTATGATTTTCTGAGGATAAGCAGATGACAAGTGATAGATAGCATATGTTCTGTTTCTCAAAAACTAGATCTGATGGGAGAAAACTGGTGCCATTTTTGGAATCAGCAGGTCAAATATACCCTAAAAAGAGGGCTAATATT
This sequence comes from Anolis sagrei ordinatus, assembly GCF_025583915.1. Classification (NCBI taxonomy): domain Eukaryota; kingdom Metazoa; phylum Chordata; class Lepidosauria; order Squamata; family Anolidae; genus Anolis; species Anolis sagrei. Next base: position 31,870,146 of record NW_026847882.1, read on the forward strand.
TAAGGCACCAACATGTCTCTTGGTTAGTAAAATAGTTTTGAAAGTGAAGGGAGAAATCCAAACTTTGGCTGCATATTGTTAGCATAATATCTAGGGATAAACTTCCTATAAGGAAGATGGAAATAACCACCTGACAAAGCTTACCTGTCCGAACGTATCTCCTCCTATGAACCATCTAGGAGCTTAAGATTATCTGGGGAGGCCCTGCTCTCGATCCTGCCTGCATCGCAAGTGCGATTGGTGGGGAGGAGGGACAGGGCCTTTTCAGTGGTGCCCCCCCCAGCTATGGAACTCCCTCCCCAGGGATATTAGATCGGATCCCTCCCTCCTGACTTTCCGAAAGAAGGTGAAAACTTGGCTTTTTGAGCAAGTTTTTGAGAATACAGCAGAATAGATAACATGAATTTAGGAATGATGAATTCAGATTGGCTAGACAATGTTACTGGAAATCGATTTTAACAGGTCGACACTGGAGTTTACATGTTTTATTTGCTTTTATATATGTTTTTATATTGTTAAGTTGATTGGTTTTAACTGCTCTAATTTCTCTTTGTAAATGTATGGCATAGAATCAAAGAGTTGGAAGAGACCTCATGGGCCATCCAGTCCAACCCCCTGCCAAGAAGCAGGAATATTGCATTCAAATCACCCCTGACAGATGGCTATCCAGCCTCTGTTTAAAAGATTCCAAAGAAGGAGCCTCCACCACACTCCGGGGCAGAGAGTTCCACTGCTGAACGGCTCTCACAGTCAGGAAGTTCTTCCTCGTGTTCAGATGGAATCTCCTCTCTTGTAGCATTGAATTGTGCCAGTCTGTAACCCGTCTTGATTCGCCGTATGGCTGAGAAAGGCGGGCTATAAATATTGTAAATAAATAAATAAATAATCTTGGGAGCAGGGTCCTAGTTCTTCACCCAAGGCTCTCCTGCATTCTGCTATATTCTGCCTACTGTTTTTGGTATGCTAGAAGATCCTGGAGCATTTTCCGACAATCACAGAACTGGAAGAGGCTAAAGGCAGTCCAGTCTAATCCTTTGTCATGTAAGAATATATACTTAAAGCATTCCCAAAATATTACAATTCAACCTCTGTTTAAAGATTTCTGAAGGTTTTTAAACTATAAGGCAGTGGTTCTAAACCTGGTCCCCAGGTCTTTTGGCCTACAACTCCCAGAAATCCCAACCAGTTTCCCAGTTGTTTCTGGAAGTTGAAGGCCCAAACATTTGGGAACCCACAGGTTGAGAACCACTGCTCTAGAGTAGTCTATTGTACTGCTGAAAACCTCTCAACATCAGGAAGCTCTCCGTGATATCCAAGTGGAATCGCTTTACCCCTAATTTGAATCCATCCATTCACATTCAAGTTTTTTGGAGCAGCAGAAAACAAACTTGCCCCATCTTCTAGATGGCGGTATTTCAGGTATTTAAACATGCTATAGATCAGTGGTTCTCAAGCTGGGGTCCCCAGATGTTTTTGACCTTCAACTCCCAGAAATCCTAACAGCTGGTAAACTGGCTGGGATTTCTGGGAGTTGGAGGCCAAAAACATCTGGGGACCCCAGCTTGAGAACCACTGCTATAGATCATCTCGAAGCAAAACATACTCAGATCCATAATGGGGACTGTATTCAGACTGGGTTATTGTAGGTTTTTCAAGCTGTATGGTCATGTTCTAGAAGCATTCTCTCTTGACGTTTCACCTGCATCTGTGACAAGCATCCTCAGAGGTTGTGAGGTTTGTTGGAAACAAGAAAAATTGGGTTTCCAACAAACTCCACAAACTCTGAGAATGCTTGTCACAGATGCAGGCGAAACGTGAGGAGATAATGCTTCTAGAACATGGCCATACAGCTCAAAAACCCTACAACAACCCAGTGATTCCGGCCATGAAAGCCTTTGACAATACATTGTAATCAGACTTTTTATCATCTTAGTTGTTCTCCCCGGAGCACATTCCAACTTGTCAATATCTCTCTTGAACCACAGTACCCAGAACTGAAAATTGTATGCCATGTGAGATTTGATAGAAAGGTGCTACGACTTCTCTGTCTGAACATGATGCTACTGTTGATGTAGCCTTACCGGCTTATTCTTTGACTATGGTAAACCTGGAGTGGTATATCTGCATATGCAAAAAAAAATCTTAGCATTTGGGCAGGTTCAAACACCTTTAGACACTCAAGCCCTGTGTCTTTAAGGATGAAAAATAATGTGGTTCCCTTAAACACACCGTTCCCAGTGTTTTAGGAACTGGTGAGATATTTTTTTATCTAGAGTGCCATAGTCAACCATCTAGCAACAACTGTATTTTGGACTGTTTCTGATTCCCAAGCAATCTTCAATAAATCCTCACATATAACATTCTGCAATAATGAGGCAAATATTACTAGGAAGTAGTGGACCTAAAAAAATGCTCGAGAATAACAAAGAATGCTTTGAGTAAAAAAAAAAAAGTTTCAGGGGAAAAGTGAATGACAGCATGCATGGTTCTTTGTCACAAAGTGTCCTCTTCAAAAAAGTCTACAACAAGATGGATTTATACCATGGAATTAATGTTGTGCAGTCTTTCGACATAATGTAGGCCTAGGTTGGCCTGGGAATAATATCTCCCTGCACACTCCCCACCATGATTATGAGTAATAAATTTTCCTACAATGGATGGAGACAATGTAGTCAGGATATTCAAAAGCAGAAATTCAGTTGCTGAATATGCTTTGTGCAAGAGAGTCATCCTTTCCCTAACTCAAAAAAAACCCAGCCTAGGAAGGCAATGGGGAGACAGATCTAAGAAGGGCAAGAGGGATGGGGGAAGAGATGTGCTGGATTAAAATAAAAGATCAGAATTTATGCTCAAGACTTAAAGTTTAATAATGCAACAGAAAATCAATATTTAATAAAGCAAATGATGGAGAAAAACACTGAATGGCAGATGAGGCTCCTGCACTTGTTTTCAAACACGTAACTCCCAAAGGAGGCTGAATTGGCAGCACAGATCCGATAGCAGACGGCCAAGAAGCGCTGGCATACAGGAGGAATTTGGGTCACATTGATTCCAATTTCTGATATCCAGAGGTTTTTTTTAATTACAGGACAAGCAAAGAATTACAGCACTGTAGTGTTCAAACACTGGAAACTTATGGGCCGGTTAGCAAATAGTTATCTTCTAAAAATAAATAAATAAATAAATAAATAAAATGTGAAAATAAGGCCAACGTATGGTTTCTTTTGAACTACTAAACTATAGCAGTAGGATTCCACTTTGATGACCATAGCTGCATCCTACAGAATTACAAGATTTGGAGTCCGATGAGTCTGCCAAGGATTGTGGTGGGCTGCCCTGGAGTGTAGTGGAAGCTCCTTCTTTGGAAGCTTTTAAACAGAGGCTGGATGGCCATCTGTCAGAGGTGCTTTGAATGCGATTTTCCTGCTTCTTGGAGGGGATTGGACTGGGTGACCCATGAGGTCTCTTCCAATTCTATGATTCTATGATTCCATGACTAGATCTCTCCTGCTGGAAATTCTAAATACTCCATTGTAAATTACAAATACCAAGATTCCATAGGATCCACCCTTAAGAGTTAAAGTGGAATCTAGTGCTATCACTCTTAGGCTGGATATACACTGCCCTATATCCCAGGATATGATCCCAGATTATCATCTTAGAACTGGATTATATGTCCACACTGACAGATAATCTGGGATAAGAAGATAATCTGGAATCAAAAGCATCTATCTTCCTTCGCTCATCCTTTCCTTATGTTCCAGCTCTCACATCTGTAGGTTACTACGGGGAATGCCATTGCTTTAACTATGCAGATCTTTGTTGCCAGTGTGATGTCTCTACTCTTCACTATTTCATCAAGATTGGTCATTGCTCTCCTCTCAAGAAGTAAACGTCTTCTGATTTCCTGGCTGCAGTCTGCGTCTGCACTAATCTTTGCACCTGCCTCCATGTTTTCTCCCTCTATTTGCCAATTATCAATTAGAAAAAAAAGTGTCAGAAAAAAAGCTGTGTTCCCCCAATTCCTTGTGTAAAAGATCTTTCATCTCATTCACAATTTACCATGCATCAAAATTGGTTCTGATTACAAACACAGCCCAGAAAGTTGCTTCTGCAGACGGCACCTACTCTTCCCACCTGTCATGGATTTCTGGGACTTCTGTACTTAAAAAACAAAAACAAAGGGGAAAAAAACTCCAAATTTTCCAATTTCAGGCTGAGAAGATATGCAAGTCTCCAAAGTTTTACCCTACAAACATTGAAAACTCTTCTGGGCCACTCATCCAGCCTCTGCTATGTCAATTGATTGATCCATCTAGCCCAGAACCATCTGCTGTAACTTGCAATCACTTTAGAGTATTTCCAGCAAAGGAGCTTCTTCCCAGCTCTGCCTACTTAAGACTCATTCTTAAAATGGGGATGTTTAAGCCTTGTGCATACTCATCCTCCATCTGCTTCATCATTAAGCTGTGGGCCTTTGCTGTGTGTTGCCCTGGTACAGTGGCACTTAACCGAACAGAAAGCGACACAGTATGACCAATAAAAGTTTAATTGCTAAAAAGAGTAATCTAATGTCAGATACCAAGGAGCAACAGCAGCAGCAACAACTCCCTCCCCTGGAAACAGTTGCAAACTGCATTTGACAAAAACAGATACTACTCAGAACTGGCAGCTGTTCCACTATTATTCCCCTACAGGCAAAGACTCCTGGCTCCTAGGGACCTGTTAATGTGGGGCAAAGTATATCATGCAAATGCAACATGAAAATCCAGCAGCCTGTTACTAAGAGAGGCTTTCTTTGTACAGCTCTAGTGAAATAGAAGCTTATGGTTTTGCGGAATAAATAATTTCTGACCGGGAAACAAATCACTCTGCAGCAAATTCAGTCTTGTTCTGCCGTTGTTGCTCCTTCTGCTGCTGTGCTCTTATTTACATTCCTCTAGATATATTTATAGGATAACTTGAGGTCTACACATAGAGATTCATTAGGACTAGAGTGTCCAGGGATGAGACTTGCATATGGGAATGGATCAGCAATAATAGAATATTATCACTGGCAGAATTATAATATCACTGTGAACATTATGTACTTCAATTATATTAATTTCCCACATTCAATAATCAAGAACAGCTCCAAGAAAAATGCCGGGAACAAAATCAACGACTGTACTTGACATTCATTGATCTTGCAAAGGCATTTGACACAGTGAATCACAGCGCTCTCTGGAGCATCCTCCAAAAAATCGGGTGCCCTAACAAATACGTGAACATCCTGTGGCTCCTCCATGATGGCAACAGTCTTGGACAGCAATAGCTCCCAAAGTGACCCATTTAAGATGGAATCAGGTGTCAAACAGGGAGGTGTTATTGCCCCAACCTTACTTTCCATCTTCACTGCTATGATATTCATCTTGTTGATGGGAAGCTTCCCACTGGAGTGGAAATCATCTATCGGAGAGATGGCAAGCTGTTTAACCTCAGCAGACTGAAAGCCAAAACCAAGGTTACAACATCTGTTATAGAACTCCAATATGCTGATGACAACGTCATTTGTGCACGTTCAGAAGAAGATCTACAAGCCACTCTAAACACCTTTGCAGAAGCATACGAGAAGCTCAGCCTCTCATTGAACATTGAGAAAACCAAAGTGCTCTTCCAGCAGTCACTAGCCAATCCCTCTCCAATGCCAGAAATGCAGCTTAATGGTGTAACATTAGAAAATGCTGACCATTTCCGCTATCTTGGCATCCACCTCACCAACAAAACTCAACATTGACACTGAAATACAATCCTGCATGAGCTCTGTGAGTGCAGAATTTTTCCGAAAGAAGCAGAGAGTGTTTGAGGACTGGAACATCCATAGGGATACCAAGGCGCTTGTTTATAAAGCTATTGTCCTCCCCACCCTGCTATATGATTGTGAGACGTGGACAGTCTACAGACATCACATGCAACTCCTGGAATGATTCAATCAGCGCTGCCTCCAAAAAAGCCTGCAAATCTCTTGGGAAGACAAGCGGACAAATGTCAGCATGCTGGAAGAAGCAAAGACCACCAGCATTGAAGCGATGGTCCTCTGTCATCAACTCCGCTGGACCGGCCACGTTGTCCGGATGCTTGACCACCGTCTCCCAAAGCAGTTGCTCTACTCCAAACTCAAGAATGGAATACAGAATGTTGGTGGACAGGAAAAGAGATTTAAAGATAGGCTCAAAGCCAACTTTAAACACTGTGGCATAGACACTGAGAACTGGGAAGCCCTGGCCCTTGAACGCTCCAGCTGGAGTCAGCTGTGACCAGCAGTGCTGCAGAATTTGAAGAGGCACAAATGGAGGGCGAAAGGGAGAAATGTGCCAAGAAGGCAGGTCAAGCTTTCCACCTGGAAACCAATGCCTTCACTGCAGGAGAACATGCAGATCAAGAATAGGGCTCCACAGTCACTTACAAACCCACCGCCAGTACACCGATCTTGGAAGACAATCCTACTCAGACAACAAGGGTTTGCCTAAGTAAGAAATTATCAAGAGCAGGAGAAAAAGCAGAGCTAATTATTTACACCCTTGAGGTGGAGGGTGGAGACCAATGTTGGAGGAGACCAATGTTGGAGGAGACCAATGTTGGAGGAGACCAATGTTGGAGGAGACCAACGTTGGAGGACACCAACGTTGGAGGAGACTAACATTGGAGGAGATCAACGTTGGAGGAAACCAATATCAACCCATGTAATGGTCAGAATGGGATAAGCCATTAAAAAGCTGTTTCTTTCCGCCCATCTCTCAATTCTGTGAGACACTGAGGTACAAGATAATCCACCACTGAGTTATGGATGCTTTCAGCAAGTTGTTATATTCATTCTTCTCAAAATCAATATTTTCACCATTTGACTAAGAAAGAGCCCAACTGAGATGAAAGGAGTCTAAGACAAAGGACAAATTGGAGACAAAAGATGGTTGAATTTGGATACTACCTTCTATGTTTGATCATAGTCATATCTTATTAGAATCGGTGGTCGAAGAGACATCACAGCAATGAAATCAAGAAACATCCGGGCCTGGAAAAGTCATTGGGTGGGCATTGCCAGATCAGCATTTCATTCCCTTTCTCCTCCCCGCTCAACCTCAGGCAAGGTAATTGCTAATTAATAATAACACTTAGCACATTCCATTTCCAGAGCTCTTTGCAGATATTAGATAATTAATCCTCTCAGCCCCGCTGTGAGCCGGGCCAAGATTATTATCACCACTGCACAGATGTTGATTGCCAGAGTGCAGTAGTGACTTGGCTGGGGGTCAAATGAAGGGTCAGCGTTGAATGGAGCCAGAGGTGCCCAGTCACCCAGTGCTTGGCTGATGCCATACTGCTTAGCTGAAACTTGGCAAAGCTAGCAAGCACATTATAATTGCAAACGCACACTGCCACTCCCTAGTGTAGCTCTCACGCCAATCGATTTTATCGCTCACCAGTGGCAGCCATTCTATCAGGCTGCACAGAAATGAGATGAGATAGGAAGCAATGCCATACTATTTGCCTGACTGAAGGACTGCTTCTCTGAAGGCTCAACTTCCATGAAATGTGACCATTCCACTTACCACAATGGGTGGGACCTCTTTCCTTCCTCCCCAAGGCATGCCTACAGTCCTGTGCACAATAATGGTGCACAATAAAGCGAGTTACACATCAACTTCATTTGGGAGTTCTCTTTTTTTGGGGGGGGGGGATAGAGGAGGATAAAATTTACTTTAGATTGAAATAAGTAGTTTGACAAGGAAGGCATTCTACTAGTCAGCATCCAAACTGAATGTCAACAACTGAGCTATATAACTTATAACTTGATTTTTAAAAGTGCACACCATATTTATCCCTGCATCTATCATCAGTCATGTTTCTCTATGACTTTTGGGATGCTGAGTAACATTTGGGAGGTACAAGAGGACACAACACAGTATGAGTTGTTGTAGAGCCTTTCTTGGGCCGGATCTACACTGCCCTATAACCCAGTTTCTGAATTTAGATTATCTTCTTTGAACTAGATTATATGAGTCTACACTGCTGTGCCCAATAATCCAGTTCAGATATTCTGGATTCAGAAACTGGATTATATGACAGTGTAGATGGGACTTTAAACTATAGGGTTAATAGCTTTCACTCACTGTACACTGCACTACACTATATTGCATTATACTATCTATATATTAGGGATTATAGAAAATAAGGTAATCAGGGAGACAGTATATTTTTCACTGTTGTGCCACATTTCATTCTCTCTATGCATAGGGAATAACTGTACAGTTTGGTCAGTGTATGAGTTCAGGACTACAAAACTGAGTCCATCCTTTGGTCCTGTATATGTTGCTGATTACTATCAAGTTTCCTGTTTTGGTTTTGATACGTTTGGTTTCTGTTCCCATCTTAACTAACTATAGTTTAGAACAGGGGTCCTTAAACTAAGGCCGGAGGGCCGGATACGGCCCTCCAAGGTCATTTACCTGGCCCTTGCTCAGGGTCAACCTAAGTCTGAAAATACTTGAAAGCACACAACAACAACAACAACAACAACAACAACAACAACAACAACAACAACAACCCTATCTCATCAGCCAAAAGCAGGTCCACATATTTTGACGCTATCATGAAGGACTCTTGAAAGTGTCCAGAAATGATAAGTTGCTTTTTAAACAGGGTGTTTTCCGCTGTCTTTATTGTTTAGCATCCAAAAAGTCCTGTTTTCCAAACATGTCTATTTCTGGAGTGGAACAGTGAAGGTCTTTTTTACACTGCCTCCTGCTCCATGGAAGCATTCCCCCCTCCTCTCTCAGAGTCTTATGGAGACAGAGGAGGTACACAGAACAGCAGGAGTGCCAGCAGAAGGTCATAGTCAGATAATGGCAGGTAGCCAGAAATTATTTAGGTTAAGTTGAGAATGAAGGAGACAGCGGGGAGAGGAGATGAAATGCCACCACTCACGAAGGGTTGCCATTCATCTAGGAAGCCATTCAGAAAAGTGACACAGATGCCTGATCCCTTGGCTCAAATGAGATGTTTAAAATAAAAGTCGTAAGCTTGTTGTTCTAGAAGAAGGAAATAAGGAAAGGAGGGAGGATGTGTAAATCAACAGTAACAACTGCAACAAGAAAACCCTCCCCTAATGAATAGGGTTAACTCCACAAAATTCTAGGCCAATTGAGAGTTTTCAGCTGAGGGAAAACAAACAAGTAATTCTGAAAGAAGCTCAAGATGTTTGATGACATTCCAAAGTGTGAGAGTGGAGTACATAACCTTTATTTAAATCATTTCTCTTTCCTTTTATATTTCAAAATAGATGTTAAGCAGCATTTGTATTATACTGACAAAAGATAGGCAAGACCAGGATCACATCTTTGACCTATTCACGCTACATAGTTTAGTGATATATTCTATGCAACTCCTGGAACGATTCCATCAGTGCTGCCTCCAAAAAATCCTGCTAATCTCTTGGGAAGAAAAGCAGACAAATGTCAGCGTGCTGGCAGAAACAAAGACCACCAGCATTGAAGTGATGGTCCTCGCCATCAACTCCACTGGACTGGCCATGTTGTCCAGATGGCCAACCACCATCTCCCAAAGCAGTTAGAGGACAGGAAAAGAAATTTAAAGATGGGCTCAAAGCCAGCCTTAAAACCTCTGGCATAGACACTGAGAACTGGGAAGCCCTGGCCCTTGAGCACTCCAGTTGAAGGTCAGCTGTGACCAGCAGTGCTGCAGAATTTGAAGAATGGAGGGCGAAAGAGAGAAACGTGCCAAGAGGAAGGTGCATCAAGCCAACCCCGACTGGGACCGCCTTCCACCTGGAAACTGATGCCCTCACTTGGGAGAAGATGCAGATCAAGAATAGAGCTCCACAGTCATATATGGACCCACCGCCAGGATACTACACATGGAGGACCATCATCCTTGGACTACAATGGATCGCCTAAGTAAGTAAAGACAGAAATATTCTATTTTAACTGCTACACTGCTTTCTATGAAATCCTGTGGTCTGTAATTTTCCCCAAATGCCACAGGAATGGTAGTATATTTGTGTAATGTAGAAGGACCCTAGACTGACCCACTCCAAAAAAAAAAAAAAAGAAAGAAAGAAAGAAAGAAAGACCTTTCTTTATTGCCACAGGTTCAACCATCTGTGGTCTGAAAATATATTTTCAAAAAAATCCAAGAAACAAACTTTATTTTTGCCAATATTGTACAAGGGACAACGTTTTACTCTACCATTTTATGTAACGGTACTTGAGCACTCATGAATTTTTGTATCAACAGGAAGTTCTGGAGCCAAACCATAGCAAATACCTAGGATCTACTGTTTTCTATTATCTCTAGCCAATAATAGTTAGCAAATCTAGACAGCAAATAAAATGTGATATACAACTGCAAAATCACTCTATATTCTGCTTTCTTGTGTGGAGTTTGAGAATTAGAAACAATGGGTTAGGGGAGTATTACCTTATTAAACACCATCAGTCATTCATTCTGTGCTTGCTTGTGTATACAAGTACTTTACTTTTCTTGCTTTCCTCTCAAAGGGGAAGAATGGTATTTTTCTATAAAATTTGCACACATTAATGAAACTTTAATGAGAAAAAATAGTAGTCCTTGTTTTGCTGTCATTCATGTGGCTTGAGAATTTCTTACTGAAATTTCTTCTCAGCTCAGATCCAACAAGAAAAATAAATTCAGTCAACAGTCTTTACACTCCAATTGATGGTTTCATTTTGTGCCATGTCAGTTGCCCCAAGGTTTTGCATGCATTCCAAAGAATCTATCCAAAATGCCAAATCCAATTGGTCTTGGGGGTACAGAAATAGAGTTTACCTACTTGAATAGTTCTTTTACAACCCAGATAAATCCTGGAGTAGATTCACTCAGCAGTAACATAGAAGCCACAGACATTGTGGGCTCAGGTTTGCCAGGACCTCTGGTAAAAGTCTTTCCTAAGCATTTGTTACCTGGCCTTTGTTCCTGGAGTTAAAAGGGAATTTAACTCCAAATCTGGAGCCCACTATGAAACAGGTCTTTTCATGTCCTATCAGAGAAGGTCTCCACTGATTACGGAGGACCAGCCATGCAACAGGCTCCATTTGGAGCAAGGGGTGGCTGGCAGAAGAAAGTGCCAGGGAAGGTTGGCAGCCCTGCCCTGGAAATAGTAACTGCTCTACTCCATGAAGATTCTGATAAACAGGAATCCGAGCCACTGCATAAGCAACAAAAGAACAGAAAATGCCTTGGCGTGCTTTAAAAAGGAAATATCGAGGTGATTAGGCCAGCTGTGCTGCTTTAGAGCTGGCTATAAATTAGTTCAACCAAGGCCCTCTCTGTGCTTCAAGACAGCAGTTCCTCTAACATTGTTCAGTATTGTAAACATCCCCATCTCCGGGTTGTTGTGGGTTTTTTGGGTTGTATGGCCATGTTCTAGAAGCATCCTCAGAGGATGCTTGCCACAGATGCAGGTAAAACGTCAGGAGAGAATACTTCTAGAACAGTGGATCTCAATCTTCCTGATTCCGCAACCCCTTAATACAGTTCCTCATGTTGTCATGACACCCAACCATAAAATTATTTTCGTTGTTACTTCATAACTTTAATTTTGCTACCGTTATGAATCCTAATGGAAATATCTGATATGCAGATATTGTATTTTTATTCACTAGATCAAATTTGGCACAAATAACCAATATGCCCAAATCTGAAAACTGGTGGGGTTGGGGGGATGTCGTTGCTGGGATTTATAGTTCGCCTACAATCAAAGACCATTTTGAAGTCCACAAATGATGGATCTGAACCAAACTTGGGACACAGAACTCTCATGACCAACAGAAAATACTGGAAGGGTTTAAATCCAGAAAGCACTGTGGACTCAAACAATGCTGGATCTGGACCAAACTTGGCCCAAATACTCAATATGCCCAAATGTGAACATTAGTGGAATTTGGGGAAAACAGACCTTGACATTTGTGACTAGTAGTTGCAGGGATTTATAGTTCACCTACAATAAAAGAGCATTCTGAACTCCATCAATGATGGAATTGAACCAAACTTGGCACACAGAACTCTCATGACCAACAGAAAATACTGGAAGGATTTGGTGGGCATTGACCTTGAGTTTTGGAGTTGTAGTTCACCTAAGTCCAGAAAGCACTGTGGATTCAAAGAATGCTGGATCTGGACCAAACTTGGCCCAAATACTCAATATGCCCAAATGTGAATACTGGTGGAGTTTGGGGAAAACAGACCTTGACATTTGAGAGTTGTAATTGCTGGGATTTATAGTTTGCTTACAATCAAAGAGCATTCTCAATCCCACCAATGATAGAATTGGGCCAAACTTCCTACTTGGACCCCCTACTTGGACCCCCAGAACTAACAGAAAATATTGTGGTCTTTGGTGACGCCCGTGACACCCCCCTAACGACCCCCCCCCCAGGGGTCCCGTTGAGAAATGCTGTTCCAAAACATGGCCATACAACACGAAAAACCTACAGCAACCCACTGATTCCGGCCATGAAAGCCTTCAACAATACATTCCGATCTCTCTCATTTCCTTAACATCAGCTTTGGATTCATCTCTTTGATGACTGGCTTTAGATGCTTCTCAAACTATTTTTCATGCTCAGACTCTGAACTACAATGATGATGAACATGACCTATCTTGATGCATCCTTTTCTTGTCTCACTCTCCTTGATATTACTCTCCCTAGAACTGGGCAGGTCTATCCCCTGATAATCTCATGGAAGGGAAGGGAACGAAGAAGACTCACTGCTATCTACTTAAGATACTTTGTCTGTAAATGTCTCAGATATGGACGATTGTGCCCTTCACCACCATTAGGTGGACAATGGATGCAGGATGGAGTCTTCCTCCTGCATTTTCCTGCATCATCCATATTTTAGCAAGCGGACAGGAGTGTAGAGCTTCCTGTCTTCACCGCGCTACTAGAGCAGACAGGTAATTAACTATCAAACAATGGCCAGGATTTGGAGATTAACTCAGTGCACAGAAGAAGTGAGAAAACTCATTTGAACCAAACAAAAGGGGCGGAGGCGATTACTTGCTTTGGACACAAAAGAAAGAGCCAGATAGGGCCAGGGAAAGTGATAAGAAGACAGCAAGTACAAATATCCCTCCGATTCGTTAAAAAAACACACATACATAAAGCTCCTCTTCGTTTTGCTACACCTCCTGCTAGAATTGCAGTTTTCGATCATGCAAATTCTTGTGTCTAAGTGAGATTAAACTCCAGCAGGCACACAGTCCTTCACAAAGTCCATTTCCAACCCTGAGATAAGACAAACTTTTTCTTAATGCAACTTGCAAGTCACTGAGAATGTTTTAGAGCGCATTACAAATACAAATATAATTTGGTCTCCTCTATTTTTGCTCATTTTCCCCCTTTTTTAATCCATCAGCTCAAGGAATGGCCATCCTTGCACAACTTTAATGGCCTGAGCAGTCTGCAGGTAGAAAAGCTATCTGAAAGAGCAAAGAACCCAGATGGAGCCTTCTTTTTGAATTTATAATCCAGTGGCTTTAGTGCAGCTTTTTTGGCTCTGTATTTTGTTTAATCCTCGCTCACTGGGCAACAGAAGGAAAGGCAATAGGTCTAAGGACAGGAAAACAAAAAGCATGCCCTCCCTTCTCTTTAAGATTAGAACCCAAAAACCATGTTGCCAGCCTCAGAGTACAATAAAAAATGTAATTGTCCAGATCAAATAAATAATTAACCAAATATTACATAACAAGGGCTTTTTACAAGCGTTCACCGCTCTAAACTTAATTGTCTGTATAATTTAGCTCAGGACCTAAACCGTCATGCAGCAGAATGGCACATTTTAGTCCACCAAATTCACTTAGAAGGACATATAGAAAAGTTGAAGCGGCTCTTAATGAGACATGCCACATTATCACAGGGTGTCTGCGCCCTACACCACTGGGGAAATTACATTGCTTAGCCAGTATTGCACCCCCTGACATCTGCCAGAAAGTAGCAGCCAGTAGTAAAAGGACCAAGGCAGTGACATCTCTGTCCCATCCCCTGTTTGGGTATCAGCCAGCATGCCAATGACTTAAATCAAGAAATAATTTTCTAAGATCAACAGATACACTTGCAGGAACACCTCAGCAAGCAAGAGTCCAAAAGTGGCAGGCTAAAATTTGGAACCTCAATCCATGACTAATACAAAATGAGAGACTCCCTTCTGGGAACACAGAATACTGGGTGACTTGGAAAGTGCTGAGCAAACTGTGCAGAGCCAACCTTTAGAAATGAGGCCACAAAGTGGAGTCCACGGCATGCAAGCGTGGAGAAGAGCAAACCACAGAACATGTATTAAAATGCAGCCTGAGCCCTGCCACAATGGAAGGCCTTCTTATAACAACACCAGAGGCACTCCAAGTGGCCAGTTTCTGGTCAAAGGACATTTAATGTGATGTCAAGCTTTCAAACTTCGTGGGGTTTTTTTTTTTTTAAAAAAAAAAATGCATTACAACTGTAAACGATTCTGGCCCAACTTACCTGTCCGAACGCATCTCCCCTTATGAACCCTCCAGGACTTTAAGATCATCTGGGGAGGCCCTGCTCTCGATCCCACCTTCATCACAAGTACGTCTGGCGGGGACGAGAGACAGGGCTTTCTCTGTGGTGGCCCCTCGGCTATGGAACGCCCTCCCTAGAGATATTAGATCAGCCCCTTCCCTTTTAACATTCCGAAAGAATGTCAAGACTTGGCTTTTTGAGCAAGCGTTTGCAGATGCAATATAACAGACATAGAGAAAAAAATGGAACAACTGGATTATAAATCCTAGCAACTACAACTACCAAATGCTTTTAACCGATAATGCTCAAACTGATACATGTTTTTATTGATACTGCTTTTTTATCTGGTTTTATATTTAAATTAACTGTTTTAATTGTATTTTATGTCTTTGATGTTGACTGTAAACCACCCTGAGTTGCGTTCAGGCTGAGAGGGGTGGTATATAAATATAGTAAATAATAAATAAATAAATAAATACCCTTGGTTTGCTCCTGATATTATCTATATAAATAAAAATGTAATGTTCGTTTGTAGGATTAACATAACTCAAAAACCACTAGACAAATTGCCACCAAATTTGGCCACAAGACACCTACTAATCCAAGGAGTGACCATCACTCAAAAATGGAATTTGTCATTTGGGAGTTGTAGTTGCTAGGATTTATAATTCACCTACAATCAAAGAGCATTCTGTACTTCACCAATGATGGAATTGGGCCAAACTTAGCATACAGGACTCCCATGACCAACAGAAAAAAACTGGAAGGGTTTGGTGGGCATTGGCCTTGAGTTTGGGAGTTATAGTTCACCTACATCCAGATAGCACTTTGGACTCAATCAATGATGGATCTGGACCAAACTTGGCATGAATATTCCATATGCCCAAATATGAACACAGATGGTGTTTGGGGGAAATAGACCTTGACTTTTGGGAGTGGTAGTTACTGGGATTTATAGTTCACCTACAATCAACGAGCACTCTGAATCCCACCAACGACAGAATTGGGCTAAACTTCCCACACAGAACTCCCATGACCAACAGAAAATACTTAAGGCCATCCAGTCCAACTCCCTTCTCCAGGTCAAGAAAACATAATCAAAGCCCTCCTGACAAAGAGCCATCCAGCCATAGATATAGATAGATAGATATGATTCACACACAGGGAGATATAGTATCATAGATCTGAAAGGGACTCCTAAAGAAGGACAATTATATGTTTATTTATTTATTTACTGCTTTTATATTCTGCCCTTCTTACCCCTCAGGGAACTCAGGGAGGATTACAGTGTACACATATATGGCAAACATTCAATTCCAATTTTTGACATACAAACATATACAGACATACACAGAGGCTGGGTTGTTGTAGGTTTTTCCGGGCTATATGGCCATGTTCTGGAAACATTCACGATCAGCTGAAACATTCACAGCTAGCCCCAGCAGACAAAAGTCCTTTGTCTCACCCTGGTCATGCCACAGATATATAAACCCATTTTTCCTACTTCCAACAGACCTCACTACCTCTGACGATGCTTGCCATAGATGCAGGCGAAACATCAGGAGAAAAAAAAATTGCCTCCAGAACATGGCCATATAGCCCGGAAAAACCTACAATAACCCAGTAATTCCGGCCATGAAAGCCTTTGACAATACATATACAGAGACTATTTAACTTTTTTCTGGCCACCAGGGGAGCTGTCGCTTTCATCGTCCATCTGTGATGCTGATGAAGCACTTCTGCATTCCCCGCATGCTTCCCCGCTGGAATGCTTTTGCTGGAGTCTTCTTTATGGCCTCATAAATCAGTTAATTTAGACTCCCCACACTTTAAGGTGGTACCTAATTTTCCTACTTGACAGATGCAACTGTCTTTCGGGTTGCAAAGGTCGACAACAAGCTACACAATTGGTTGGAAACCCACTCCAACCCGGGCTGGCTTGGAACTCATGACCTTTTGGTCAGAGTGATCTTAATGCAGCTGACACTCAGGCAGCTGCGCCACAATCCCGGTTGCATGTTTCCAGAGTAGTAATGAGAACACTGACAAAGAAACAGCAAGAAATACTGTTTACCCACAAGCATAAAGAAATTACATATATTACAAACACACGCTTTCTCATTACTTTATTTTCCAGGTCACCAGACTGGGCCATAGCAACGCATGGCAGGGGATGGCTAGTAACTAAATAAAACCATTCCCTCCTCAGTGCTGCCACCCATTAATTTTTGGAGCATTTCTCTTATTACTATCTCTTTGCTTCAGCAAGGATTCAAAACAACTGAAGGCGAATTATTCCTGTTGCTGTTGTAGTCCATATTCTCCCAATTTTCTCCTTTCATTCCAGAAACAGGGGTGAGGCAGGTGACCACCAGAAGCCAATTGGCTGGCATCCCAGGAGGGTGTCTGTCCCCAGGCAGGGCTATCTCTGCTCTGGCAACGTAGTCTATTGGGACAGTAGCAATGCCCCGTGTCCTCTAGTTGGAAAAACATTTATCTATCTGCAAAAGACACCGATATTGCAGAAAATTCTATCCATGATTACCACATTTGATTCCATTTACAGTACAACTCTAGTCATTTCTATTCAGAAGTGAGTCCTATTGCGAATGAAAGGGATAATTCCAAGGTAAGTGGATCTAAAATTACTGTTTCAGTGTCCTTTGCAGACAGAAAGAAACAGGAGAATTCATGCAACCTATGAAGAGCTTTGCACCCTGTGTTTCAGACCCTTCAAATAGGCTCATCCATCAGTGTGGCTCAAAGGAACATAGGAAGGAAGCTGGCACAAAGGAGCCCTCTCCATGCCCCTGGAGGTTGATCTCCACAGAGGATCCTGCCAGCCCCAGGGCAGAATTTAATTGCTTGTCAAATGTCCCCATCCTTATGTCTCTTGGAGGATTTTGCCCTTTCCTATCATTAAGAGAAGGATGTTGAAAGCTCTGTTGAATGTGCCCTATTAGCTTCTGCACTCTTGCTTTAGTTGTGGTGATCTGAGCCTATCGTTCCCCTTCCATCGCCCCACATAACACGGAGAAAGCAAATTCTATGAGAACAAGTCGTTAACCATATAGCAGTGGAGCTTTTGCCCATAAAGCAAAACAAAAGCAACTAAATATAGCCAATATTGATCTCAAAATCTTCACTTTCAAGAGTAAAACCAGACATTAGAAGAGGGACACAAAAAAGGGCAAAAACACAAATTGAAATGATTAAGGAAGCCACCTGAATAGATAGGTGAATATACTGCTGTGTGTTCCCACTTCCCTGAATGGTTAGACATTCCTGGAATAGTGCCAGTTGGTTTCTTTTAAGAATACACTGGGAATTTGTGGCATTTCTGGGTCACTGCTGCACTTAGAAATCTGTAGGCCAGCAAGGCCTAGAAAAATTACATTTTTGTGCTACAGATCCTATAATCTTCCTACCAGCATGGCTACTAGCCTTGGGGCCAAATCATAGAATCACAGAGTTGGAAGAGTCCTCATGGGATCATCCAGTCCAACCCTCTGCCAAAAAACAGGAAAATTGCATTCAAAGCACCCCTGACAGATGGCCATCCAGCTTCTGTTTAAAAGTTTCCACAGAAGTCCATTGCGGAGAACGTCACCAACAAGGAGGTCCGCACCATGCTCCTCCAGAAGCTCTGCAAGCTATGAAGGCGCGCAGAGGCAGGTTCAGGATGGGAACTCCGTATACGCGGGATGCCTCCACCACACTCTGGGGCACAGAGTTCCACTGCTGAACAGCTCTCACAGTCAGGAAGTTCTTCCTCATGTTCAGATGGAATCTCTTTTCCTGTACTTTGAAGCCATTGCTCCATTGCGTCCTAGTCTCCAGGGCAACAGAAAACAAGCTTTCTCCCTCCTCCCTGTGGCTTCCTCTCACATATTTATACATGGCTATCATATCTCCTCTCAGCCTTCTCTTCTTCAGGCTAAACATGCCCAGCTCATTAAGCCGCTCCTCATAGGGCTTGTTCTCCAGACCCTTGATCATTTTAGTCGCCCTCCTCTGGACACATTCCAGCTTGTCAATATCTCTCTTGAATTGTGGTGCCCAGAATTGGACACAATATTCCAGGGGTGGTCTAACCAAAGCGGAATAGAGGGTGTTCTCTTCCAACTTTACTATTCTGTAATACTATGACTACACCCTATTTTCAAGGGATTCCAGCTTACCTATAGGCTTTCTCCCCTTACTCTAAAATGTCAAGCTGACACTGTTAAGACAAAATTGTTGGCAGAAGGAGTCACTTTAAGGTAATATATGCTCATTTATGTGGTCCCATCCTTTTTGCTTTTGTCTCGATTTGCCTCCAGAACATAGAATTCAAGAAATTATCTGAAATTAGGTCTGCAGGCTCAAAGAGGTCCTCCACTCCTGTTAACCACTCTCATTGAATTGTTTTAACAGCAGTGCTTTGTAGAACAAAACAGTACTCTTTTCTCCCACCCCAATTGGCTTCAGGCAGTTTTATAACTATTAGATTAATAGCTGCTGCATCATTTCAAGGACTTAAGGGTGAGGGGTATTGAAAGACAGACTACATGTTCTGTTATCAAATATTGTATTACATTTTTATTTCTTGGATAGTTTGACTGATTGAGTAGGACTTTGGGAGACCAAGATTTGAAATTCCACTCTACCACTGAAACCCACTGGGTGATTTTTGGGCAAGTTACTCTCTCCCAGCCTTATGTGTGTGTGTGTTCCTTCAACTTATCTGTTGACTTATGGAGATCCCATGGATTTTGTAGGGTTTTCTTGGGTAAAGAAAACTCAGAGTTAGTGTGACCACTTCCTTCCTCTGAAATATAGCCTTCAGCACCTGGTATTCATTGGCAGTCTCCCATTCAAGTGCTAGTCAGGGTTGACCCTACTTAGCTGCAAGAACAGGTGGGATCTGGTGCCTTTGGGGTATTGAGAACTATCTCAGCCTTAAAAGACATCAATGGCAAACTTTATCTAAATAGATTCAGCAAAAATATCCTTGGATATAATCGTCATAGCTCAGAGTCAACTTGCCTTAGAGACCTTGCCTTGGAGGTGTGTTACTTTCATTTGTTTGTTTTGGTTATTTTGTCTTGTATGCTCTTACACCCTGATGCTGCCACGTGGGGCTTCCCTTGAAGACGGCCCAGAAACTACAACTTGGGCCGGAGGTTTAGCACAGCTGGTAAATCATCAGCAACTATAAGATCTATCAACTGAAAGGTTGCAAGTTTGAACCCCGGGTTGGCGTGGGCAGCCAACTGTCAGCCCATGCCCACTGTTTACCTAAGCAGTTCAAAAAAAGCTTTAGCTGTTTTAATAAAGATTATTTATTAATCGGGGTATAAATAAAGATTAATAATATTAATATTATTATTATTATTATTAATAATAATAATAATTGTTACTAAACACTGTGTGTTAAAGTACACAGAATTATTTTCAATACATAATATGAAAAAAGGGGGTTCCAGATGCTCTGGACTCAACAACCATAGTCATTGACACACTGCCAAAACAACTTGAGGACACCAAGTTGGAAATTATTACATTTGACCCAGCCATAGGTTTTTAAATGCTTGTATGTTATTATTGTTTATTGTTTATTTTTGTTTTGAGATTTATCTTACTGTTTTGTATTTATTATTTTGTTATTGCCTTCGTTTTATTGATGTACTGCGGGCTTGGCCTCATGTAAGCCGCACCGAGTCCCTTGGGGAGATGGTAGCGGGGTACAAATAAAGTATTATTATTATTATTATTATTACTGTTATTGTTATTGGAAAAGCTGCTATCTGTAATACTGAGATTCAAGAAAAACATTTTTGAGTACAGTAACTATAACATAGCCTCTCACACAGCATTCCTAATAAGACCCAAACTGCAAGTATTGTTCTATGTGCTCTTGTGAAACAACAAAGACCGAAAACCAAAGTAAACCAACATCTAACATATTCCAGTTGCACTGTATTTATTCTCAAAATCTTGCAAATTGCCTTTTGAGTATAACTTGCTAGAAGTGTGGTTTTAAAGCCCCTATTCATGTAGTTAATTTATTTGAACAGCAGGTCTTTCCTTTCTGGTTTCTTAGAAATAACTCAAATAGTCAAGTTGTGTTACATAGAAATATTTCCAAACATTATGAGCTACTGATGCAAAGTAGTTCAAGGCACACTCTTCTCCCTCTTATCATGGTCTCCTCAACACTGATAGTTGCAGGTAGCACAACATCTTCACTTATTTTTATTGTGTGCACCTTGTATCTAAGTTACGGAACAGAAGGGATGATATTCTATTGTCCTTATTACCCATGTCTACTAGGCCTGTTTGATCAAGAAAAAATTTGTTTCTAAAATCGTTTTGTAATTGGGGTGTTTTTTTGTTTCGATATTTAAAATAATTACAAAACTTTCCCAAAAAAAGTTTTGGTATTTACGAAATTTTGTAATTATTAACGAATTTTTAGAATATTTTTTGTATTTTTTAAGAATAATATTAAAATAATATTAAAAAATATTTAAAAATGGAAAATTAACCAAAAAATGGCCAAAATGTGGACCAAACACAGGCAGGAGACAGCAAATGAGAGCACACACCAACAGAAGAGTCTTTTCTTTTTTAGAATATTTTTTAAGAATAATATTAAAATAATATTAAAAGGAAAGTAAGGAGAGGAAAGGGAAGGAGTGGGACAGGAAGGAAAATAAAGCAAAGGAGAGGGAAGGGAAAAGAAGGTGTGGAAAGGAAAGGAGATGGAAGGGAAGGAGAGGAAAGGGAAGGAGAGGAAAGGAAAGGAGAGGGGAGGAAAGAAAGGGGAAAGGAAGGAAGGAAAGAAAAGGCAAGGAAAGGGACACGCCCTGGCAGGAAGCAGTATTTCCTGTAGGAAAGGCACACAGGAGACCCCCCCCCCCCAATTCAAAGTGGTGTTACTTGAGGTCAATCTCACGCCCAACCTCAGCAGAGCAACAGCAGCAGCGGTGGTGGTGGTGGTTCATGGCCATGTCGGGTTTGTGGTGGCCGTGGGAATGAGAGAGACGGCGAGGGAGGGAAGCCGAGGCGCGGAGAGGCTGCTCTTCTGACTGAAAGCGGAGAGCGTTTCCTCCCTTGGAATCCGTTCCTTTTCCTTCTTGGCTACGGCAAGAAGTAAGGCAGGGACGAGGAGCCCCCCACCTCTGTTATGATTCCTGTTGTTTTTTCAAAAGAGGGCGTTGAGCTTGAAAAGAAACAGAAAAGAAAACATCCCAACTCTCCCCCTGCTCCTCCTCCTCTCTCCTCCTCGCGCTTCCCGTCTCTCTCTCTCTCTCTCTCTCCCCTTGCCCCCCCCTCCCTCCCTCCGCCGCTTCCCCACGAATAAACACATCTCCTGGCAAGTGTAAAGCCCGCTTCCTGGCTAAAGTGGCCAAGACGGTGGATTATTAAGTAGTAAAGCCTCCATGGGCCGAGGGAGCGGCGGCGGCGAAGGCGAGTTCCTCCTTCCCGGCTCCTCCGCGCCGTCCTTCTCTCCTTCCTTCTCTCTCTCCTCTCCTCTCCATCAAAATGAAGGAAAAGGCCATGATCAAAACGGCAAAAATGCAAGGGAACATGATGGTAAGTGGCGCCTCCTCCTCCTCCTCCTCGGAGACAACTCTGGGGGGCTGATCCTAGGCACTGCTTGGGAGCGCCGGATTGGCTCCCAGGCACCAGCAGCCTCCATCCCATTAACGAAACGAGCGGAAGCTCGTTAAATCTATGGGGGTTGCCGGTTCGATATTTTTAAACCCTTCCGGGTTTGAAAATGTGTTTTGATATCGCTTCGGAAATGCCAAAAATAACGAATGTTTAACGAATTAACGAATTAACGAACGAAACCGCACAGGCCTAATGTCTACAGTTTTACTATAGCCTACCTGCTCCATGTAGCAAACACCATAGAATCATAGAATCAAAGAGTTGGAAGAGACCTCATGGGCCATCCAGTCCAACCCCATTCTGCCAAGAAGCAGGAACATTGCATTCAAATCACCCCTGACAGATGGCCATCCAGCCTCTGTTTAAAAGCTTCCAAAAAAGGAGCCTCCACCACACTCCGGGGCACCAGTCAGCATGTAGGCTATATATCAGAGGAAGGAATGGGCAAAACCACCTCTGAGTTCCCCTTGCCTAAGAAAACAATGAAATACATAGGGTCACTTCAAATTGGCAGGTGACTTAAAGGCACCTACATACATACATACATACATACATTAAATCAGTGTTTCTCAACCTGAGAGTTGGGACCCTTGGGGGGGGGGTCGTGAGGGTGTGTCAGAGGGGTCACCAAAGACCATCAGAAAACACAGTATTTTCTGTTGGTCATGAGGGTTCTGTGTGGGAAGTTTGGCCCAATTCTATCATTGGTGGGGTTTATTTATTTATTTATTTATTTATGACATTTATATGCTGCCCTTCTCACCCTGAAGGGGACTCAGATTGGCTTACAAGATACATATATATATATATATATATATATACACACACACACACACACACACACACACATACATACACACACACACACACACACACACACACACATATATATATATATATATTATTAGCATAGTACAATATCAGTATTATATATTACTATAGTGTACTATACCATTATATTGTAATATTAGTAATATTACATGTAATATAAAAATATATAATTATAGTATCATATTATTAGTAGTAGTATTATATTGTATTACATTATAATATTATAAATATTATATGTATATACATTATATTATATTATATTATATTATATTATATTATATTATAAGCATAGCACAGGAGATAAGGCGGAACTGTCCCCTGGCCCCCTCTCTCATCACTCTGGCCCAGAGCAGCAGTTGGTGTTCAGTGGGTCCAGAATGTTCTTTGATTATAAGTGAACTATAAATTCCAGCAACTACAACTCCGAAATGTCTAGGTCTGTTTTCCCCCAAACTCCACCAGTGTTCACATTTGGGCATATTGAGTTTTGGTGTCAAGTTTGGTCCAGATTCATCATTGTTTGAGTCCACAGTGCTCTCTGGATGTAGGTGAACTACAACTCCAAAACTCAAGGTCGATGCCCACCAAACCCTTCCAGTATTTTCTGTTGGTCATGGGAGTTCTGTGTGCTAAGTTTGGTTCAGTTCCATCATTGATTGAGTTCAGAATGCTCTTTGTATGTGAACTATAAATCCCAGCAACTAGGTAAAGGTAGGTAAAGGTTTTCCCCTGACATGAAGTAGCAATAAAAATGTTATGGTTGGGGGTCAACATTACACGAGGAACTGTATTAAGGGGTCGTAGCATTAGGAAGGTTGAGAACCACTGCTTGAAATATTGTTGTCTTGCCTCATTCTGTAGCTCCATCAGTCCACCCCAGAGATGGATAAAAGTGATCAGCCAGCAACAAACACATACACTCACAATTTCCAAGATGCTACCCTGTTCTGAATACTCCCAGTTCCAATTAACTTCAAAGGCAGTTAAGAGAGACTTCCATTTTCGATGACAAGATAGCTTGCACCTTAAAGAACAATATCCTGTAAAGCTTTCTCTGACAGAATGTATTGCTCTCTTGTGGCAACCAGATATCTTCCTTAAAGCAGCTCATGCAGAGAAGCGGATGAGAAAAACAGCAAATGGGTAGGATTGATTTTAAATACCAGAAGATATCACAAATTTGGGTCAGGACACATGGCACCAGCCCGAGGAAGGATCCAATATAATTACACTTCTTTGGTTTTCCAAGTGGAGCTTCCAGATTTCCCCCAACATGAGATTGATTTACAAGAAATAGACGGCTAATAAAACTTGGAAAGATAAACAAGAAATGCCCAGGCAAGGAAAACAACCACCACTTTTTTGTTGTAGTCAAAGTTGTTTTGCAAACAATGGTGAAAGCTAGAAGAGGAGATTTGGCCCTATTTATTTTCCTTGATTGCTTTAAGGAGAAAAAGAAGATGTGAAGCCCACCCCCCACCCCCCTTCGGCATCCTATTCATTAATCTGTCAATAATAATGCTCAATCTCAGCCTATCGACAATGGATTAGCTCAAGATGACTTGGTGTATAAGTCCAAAGCCTTTCTTAGTCCAGTTTGTTTTCCAATCAATACCTGCACCAGCATTTGAAAATTAGTTCTAGATGAGATTCCAATGCTCAAGCTGGAACGTCATGCTAAGAAGGCTCCCTGGCAACTCCTACAGAAATGACTTGTGGAAAGAGGATTAGATTTCTCTTATTCCTATTAACTCTTGCTCCGAATCCTACAGCTCAAAAGCTCTAGGGCCTCAGCATTTTGCAAGCAATACACTTTGTCCACTCCCCTATCCCATAGGCTTGTTTAGAATCGTAGGAAAAGACTCCCAGGGGCCAACCGGTCCAATCCCATTTTGCCATGCAGGAATGGAAGCACTCCCGACATATGGCCATTCAGTCTCTGCTTAACACCCCTTCCCCCCCAAAAAGACACTGCCATATTCTCAGGCAGCATATTCCACTGTTGATCAGCACTTACAGTCAGGATGTTTTTCCTAGTGTTTGGGTGGAACTCCTTTCCTGAAGTTTAAATCCATTGTTACATACCCAACTCTGTAGAGCAGTGGTTCTCAATCTGTGGGTCCCCAGGAGTTTCAGCCTACAACTCTAGAGCAGTGGTTCACATCCTTTTTTTGACCAGGGACCACTTTGACCAGGGACTACTCTCCAACATTAGTATCAAAAGGGTTACAAATCAGTTTTTGGTCAGGTCAACTTGAGATGCAGTTTGGTCATTTGGGGTGCCAATTCAGAAAATTGCATTGGATAAACCATATCAGCTCTAGTTTCTGATACAGAACATATACTATCCAGTAGATGCCATCTGCTCACCCACAGAAAACCATATTTAATAATCTAGAGCTGATGTGGTAGTAGTAATCTTTCGTGGGTAGTCAGCCTCTCCCCTCCTGACATCTCAGTTGCCTCGGGACTATAAGAGGGTTTCACAAGACCAGTTGCTCTTGTTGCCGCATGGTTTCAAGGCAACAGTGTAGTAATCGTGAGGCTACGGATCATATTTTCACTCTTGTGGGCCACAGATGGGAAACCACTACTCTAGAACAATGGAAAACAAGCCTGTCCCCTCTTCGCTATGCCATCTTTTCAAATATTTAAATTATTCCCTGATCTGCCTTTCAACTCTGTCTTGTCTGGATTATTTATTTATGTATTTATGACATTTATATGCCACCCTTCTCACCCCGAAGGGGATTCAGAACGGCTTACAAGATAGATATACACACACACTGTTTCCCCCTCCACTCCCTCACCCACATTGTGCTTCAGAAGTTATATTTATATTTTTAATGTACTAAACATACCAAGTTTGTATGAAAATGTGATTTCTATTTCCTGTGCTGGTCTATGAACGAAATAAATGATTTGATTTGACACACACACAATATATATATATATATATATATATATATATATATATATATTAGCATAGTACAATATCAGTATTATATATTACTATATTGTACTATACCATTATATTGTAATATTATTAGTAATATTACATGTAATATAAAATATATAATTATAATATCGTATTATTATTATTAGTAGTAGTATTATATTGCATTATATTATGATATTATAAATAATATATGTATATGCATTATATTATATTATATTATTAGAATAGCACAGGAGACAAGATGGAACTGTCCCCTGGCCTCCCCCATTTTCCTAGGCCCAAGCAGAGCAGTTGGGGGGGGGGGGGGTCCCCAACTGATGACATATGCAGGAGACAAGATGGAGCTATCCCCTGGTCCCCTCTCTTTTAACTCTGTAACCACGTGCTGGGGAGAGGGATCTCCAGCTGATGGCATATCCAGGAGACAAGATGGAACTGTCCCTTGGCCCTCTCTCTCTTCACTCTGGCCCAGAATGGCAGCTGGTGCTGGGGGGAGGGGTCCCCAACTGATGGCATATCCAGGAGACAACATGGAACTGTCTCCTGGCCTCCCCTCTCTTCACTCTGATTACTCAAACCCAGAAGCTCAATCAATGGCTGATACCAAATGAGAGACTCCCCCCTGGGCACACAGAAAACTGGGTGACTTGGAAGACTGAACAGACTGCGCTCTGGCACCACGAGATGCAGAGCCAACCTTAAGAAATGGGGCTACAAAGTGGAATCCACAACATGCGAGTGTGGAGAAGAGCAAACCACAGACCACCTGCTGCAATGCAACCTGAGCCCTGCTACATGCACAATGGAGGACCTTCTTGCAACACCAGAGGCACTCCAAGTGGCCAGCTACTGGTCAAAGGACATTTAATCAACTACCAAGCTTGCAAACTTTGTGTTTTGTATGTTTGTTAAAAATGCAATACAACTGTTTGGTTTGCTCCTGACACGATAAATAAATAAATACTCTGATTACACACCAGTTTGTCCCCATCCCATCCATTAGTAAGAGGAGGCATTGGTTTAAATTTCAAGAAGTTATCCTCCAATACATTCAGTACTTTGAAGAGATCTGCAGATTAAAACACAGACCAAATCCACCAAACCACTAACAAAAAATCCACCAAATGCCACTGATTTCAGAGCAGTCTATAGCCAGAATGGACTTCACCAAGATCTTACCTTGTACAATGAGATGGACCCGTGATGTCTTTGGATGATTGTCCGTCTGCACAGAGCAGGTATAGGGCCCCTCATCATACACATCCACATCATTTATCCGGATGGCATAGTGAATTTTGGTGTTGGCAATAAGCTCCACTCGTGGGTCCAGACACCACTTGTCATTGCCAGCATAAAGGATGCTGCTGCGGTTGAGCCAGGCCACCCTGGTCACTCGGTTATCCACAATGCACCTGCAGATTCAGAAAGAGAATAGGGACTTTCAATAAATGATTTTATATCAATTCTAAATCATCTTGTCACTTGATTCTCTCATCTCCCCCTCCCCAGTTTTGCTGTGAACAGCAATTTCTAGAAGCCAGCACCTCTCTTCTCCCAAGAGGAAAATGTCAGCACTTTACCTGGATCTAAGGGCTGTGCTTCAGGCATCTTGCTCCATCTAAAATTTTAACCTTAACCCTCAGATCCATTCTGGAGATTTTCCAAAGGCAAGAATATCAATTATTTCAGAGCTACACAGCTTCAATCTTGTTAAGCTGGCCTTTTGGTGTCCAAATACCATTTTCCTCCCTGGTCATCTCACAACCTCCATTCACTTAAATTCCTCAGGCAGTCATTGATAATATACAGACCTGACTTCATTACAAATTCATACAACTTTCTTCTGACTTTCTCATTTTCTTTTCCTTACAATGAGAAGTTTATAAAGCCTTGGAAGAGTACATATGGTGAGCTACAGTCTGTAGATATCATCCCATCATGGTTTAGGGCTTGTCAACGTAGCTGCAACCCTCAGTCCAATGCCACAGCCATAAAACGTTCTCCTACCTGTCAAACTACCTTCCTGGTTCTGCTTCCTGTCAAACTACCAAATCACAGTGCATAGCTGATGAGTTATGTTTTCAGGTGACAGATTGGGCAGGGAAATGTGTACATTAAGGTGTACATTTAATGTGTACATTAATTCACTTAATGTGTACATTAATTCACACTCACTTGGGAGAAATTCCACTGGAGTTTGTGGGACACAACAGTACGCTGCTCTCCTTATCTCCTTATTGCTAGGATAAACTCCCTAATATGGATGTTTTGCACCACTAGAAACCTCCAAGAACACAAGACTCTATATTTTGAATAAAGTTTTCCATCCTAGACCTTGTAAAGACTTAAAATATCTAATTTCATCAGAAACAAGATCCTTTCATCACTTTAAGAAAAATGGGGAGGAAAAAAAACTATATTGGCAGTGATCCTAGGGATTGAAAATGGGCAAAGTGCAGTCCCAGGTGCCACCCAGATTTAAAAAACATCTTTCAATGATCGTTGAAACTTTAAAATCAATCATCATTAGTTCCTCTTGTGCTCCCTTTTTCATGCATGATGAGACCCAAAGTAATCATGGATAAAATTTAGATGCACATATTCAATTTCTGGTTCATTTCATTTTGAATTAAAACATTAGTCCAAGTCTTCAACCCACGCCCTGCTCAGATATCAGCCAARACATAAATGCCTTAAATCAAGAAATATATTTCTAAGATCTACAGAGATACTTAAGAGAATACCTCAGCAAGCAAGAGCCCAAAAGTGGCAGGCAAAACCACAGAACGTCAATCCATGGCCGATACCATATGAGAAACCCCCCCCCCCCCCCCCCCCGGTGCACAAAATACTTGGAAGGCGCTGAACAGGCTGCACTCTGGCACCACAAGACGCAGAGCCAACCTTAAGAAATGGGGCCACAAAGTGGAGTCCACGACATGCAAGTGTGGAGAAGAGTAAACTACAGAACACGTATTACAATGCAGCCTGAGCCCTGCCACAATGGAGGACCTTCTTATAGAAACACCAGGGGCACTCCAAGTGGCCAGCTACTGGTCAAGGCACATTTAATATAATGCCAAGTTTTGAACTTTGGATTTTTAAATACATTACAACTGTACCCTCAATTAACTTCTGACATGATAAATAAATAGTCAATAACATCATCATTTGACTTTATTCTCAAAACCAAACTCTCAACTCTGAATTTCAAATTAAGAGTGTCCTATTTAAAAATTTGAGATTAATTTTCTGCAAAATAGCCACATTTAATGGTTAAACACTTCCAGCACCTTTTCCTCTTCCTTTTGTTTTTGCCTTCCATCTTAATCACTCTGTAGCCTCGTTTAATGCACAGTTTATCTGATGTCTCAAATTTCCCACATGTCCTTGATCCCAAATCTTGAATGACACTGTTAAACGGAGCCCTCGCCTGCTGCCAAGGCATCTCATTTTGATGGCAAAACCTCCCAGAATATAAGCGGGCCAAGACAGGACTCGTTTTAAAGCGTGCTTCATATTTAACAACCCTTATAACTCAACCAAAGAGCTATGTTAAAAGGCCAATGATGGGGGATAATGTCCAAGCATAAAAACTGCTCAGGCTAAAGACACACCATTTGTATTCTATCTACCGCTTATTCCATTCCATTCCATCCTATTTTTCCTTTCTTTTGTTTTGGATGCAGTGGTGGCAGTGCAAACAGAGTTACCAATTGATAGATCACCAAATATTACATAGATGCAGCCAAATAAAGAGGAGTTAATGGACTGGATGTCAAATTGCTGAAGTCAATGAACCAACATCTACTCCTCCACATAGGAAGAGGACATACCAGCCTTTCTAGGAGGCTACAAGGCCTAGTTTAACAGCAGCACATAATTGTGGCTTCAGATTGCAACACTCCCATTCCTTTGAAAGGGTTTTATGGAAGACAGTTTTCTCCTACATTGGCGCACATACACCAAATATCCGTCTTTTGCTTATTTTATTCTCATACTAGCTTGGGGACCCGGTGGTGCCCGGATTATTTGTGTGCCAAGTGTGGTCTTGATTCCTCATTCGTGGGGGTCACAGTGGTCTCTGGAGGTGCATGAAGGTACTGCAAGTCCCATCATGAATGGCAAGTTTGGTTCAGATTCATCGTTGGTTGGGTTCAAGGTGCTCTCTAGATGTAGGTCAACTACAACTCCTATAAATAAAGGTCAATTCCCCCTGGTAATGGGGGTCCTGCATGCCACTGTTGTCCAGGTGTATTATCAAAGGGGATCACAATGCTCTGCTTTGACACAGGGTGAACGACAACTTCCATCCTGTTAAGTCAGTCCCCCAAACCCCTCCAGTCTGTTCAGTTGCTGATTAATTCCTATGTGTTTGCTGTGTGCCATAGGAAAGGGTAGGAAAGGGTTAAGGAGGAGGCAGTAGGCAGGGTCATGCAAATTCCACACAAGGAACCCTAGGATGCCTGCCTGTGGTGGAGGAAACACATCAAATCTAGGATGAAATTCTCCCCAAATGAAAGCATTGGGCGGTGGGCTGTAGTGTTAATGCAGGGTTTGGGCTACATGTTCACGGCGCTCACTCTAACTTGCAATGTCAGTTGAGGGAGTGCCTTTGGAGGCATCTCAGCACTTGGAACTATAGCCTGTTTCTGGAGGCTGGAGGCTGTCTGTGTAAGTGGACACCTCCACCACATACACACATACACATTTTTCACTTTTATTATGTGTATAAAGTTTTAAGAAATTGAAAGTTTTCTTCCCATTAGACAAAATTATGAGTGTTTTTGTGTAGCTGGGGTGACTTGTCAAACATACTATTGGAAATGCTGCTTTTCATGGAAAAAAATGTCCCCTTTTGTGGCTCTCATGTGAGAGTGAAAAATTGTGTTTCCATCAGCCCTCTTTCATCAAGGATGTAGAAATATGTGAATATTCTTCACATTTTTTACACAAAACCCCATAAAACCATTCATCTTTTCTAAGAATCATTTTGAAAGAGGGGAGGAAAGATAGGTGTTCAGATAATCCATTACTGTAAAGAATATGGGACAGAGGTTATATAGTGTCTAGACAAAATAATGGAGGTTTGATTTATCAATGACTATTAGTCAAAATGCCCAAATTGAGCTTCCATATTCAGAGACTGCTATTGGAGGGATAACTATGGGAAAGAGCTCTTACTTTCATGCTTTCCTTATGGGCTTCCCATGGGAACTTTATTGGGAAAAACTAACAAGAGGAAATGTAGGTTTTTCCTTATGGTTTTATTGGGTCCTTTGTATCCACTGGGGTTCAGTTACAAGATCCTCATCAATACCAACATTTTGTGGATGCTGAGTCCCCATTATATACAACAGTTTAACAAAATGATGTTCCTTTTGGTTTAACAAAAATAAATTCAAACTGTGAATGATGGAATCTGTTGATCCACAGATACAGATGGCTAAATGTATTTATTTTATTCTTAAGGACCTCATTACACTGAAGTCCAATTTACGGACAATAGCAGGGGGATTCAGTATGCAGTGAGGGGAGTTCAGCAGGTGGCGAGGGAACTCATTGCTCTGCACCCCACACTGCCTACATTGCCCTCTTGCCCATCTCAAGGGGGGAAGCATCACTGCCTGGCTTCCACCTATGCTCTTTCCATTCTTTTGTATGAGAAGACAGGAAGCCTCTTTCCCATGAGATCATGGGAAGCTTCCCGTGTTCTCTGGGAAGCGTTCTAGCAAACCACCAGGACACTGGAAGGACAGAGCCTCATCAGAAGTAGCTGTGCATTGTCTGATGGCATTCAGCAGGCTCTGTCCTCTCACCGTTCTCCAAGTGTCCTAAGACGCTAAAATTTACTAATGTGATGAGGTCCCTAGTGGAAGTTATTTGGAGCAAACTGTGGAACCTGTTGTTCTCACCCAAACCAATAGCTATCCAGCTTGCTTGCCTAAGACACCAACAGTCCTACAATGGATGCACTCCCAGCATTCACAACACATGGTTTTCATAGCAGAAGCAGGCCCCGAAAATGCAGCCCTAATCACCTGTCCATCCTGCTCCTGACAAAAAGGATAACAGTTGAATCAGCCAAAAAATATAATACTGGTCCTAAAGCAATAAATGTTTTGCAGCAGAAAATGCATCAGGTCAAACTGTACGTCTCATGATGTGAGAGCTATCTGTTGCAAATTATCATCAGAGTTTGCTCTTTGTGTTTCTGAACCTCCTACATCAACAGCAAGGACTTAAAATCAAACATCAAGAAATTTGTATTTCTGGTTAAAAGTTCTTTTCTGCTAATAAGCTTTAACTATGCATTATATCTGGGGAGGCCCTGCTCTCGCTCCCGTCAACAGCATAAATGCGTCTCCCGGGGATGAGAGGCAGGGCATTCTCGGCTGTGGCCCCCTGCCTATGGAACACATTCCCAAATGAGGTAAGATCCGCTCCCTCCCTCCTGGCTTTTAGAAAAAAAAAATCATGGTTCTGGGACCAGGCTTCGGACAGTAGATGTATGTAGCATTTTAGAGGGACATTGACTGGAACACCGATTCAACTGATGAGATTGTTTTATTGTTTTAATGCTTGTTGATGTATTGTTTTAATTATGATTTATGTTTAATTGTGGTTTTACTACAGTAATAGTTTGTATTGGCATCGTATCGGTGCCCAATGTAAGGCATTGAATTTTGCCAGTATTTATGTGTGAACTGCTTTGAGTCCCCCTAGGAGTGAGAAAGGTGGTATATAAATACTGTAAGTAAGTAAGTAAGTAAGTAAGTAAGTAAAATATATGGGTACAAGATTGTGGCCTCTCAAACTAATTTAGGCATCGGAAAGACATCTGCAAGGCTGCTGTTCCCACATTTCCGCTTTATCCAGCAGGATGGTCTTGAAACAACGCAGCAAGCGTCTTGCTGAACAACTCCCTTTTCATTCTCCAAGACTGAAAGGTCTGTGGAAGTGGTGTGCTGGCAACAAGCTCAAAATTAGCCCTTGTTATCCTGAACTCAACTCAAAGCCCTTTCACACACTTTCACTCGCATACAAATACAGTGAACGGGAGAAGAACAGGGATAACAAACAGTTCAGTTTGTGGTGCCATGGTAACAAGTGGAGACTTGGAAATGGAAAACAAGTGGTGTTTTGGTTTGAAAATAAAAAGAGAGAAAGTCCCTAAGAAGAGATTCTGTGAAGGAAAGGGGGGGGGGGGCATAGCATGAAAACAGTCTTAAAGGGAAATGAACATTTGGTCCCAATAGATTTCATCCATTTTTGAAGCTTCAGTTTGCATTCTCTAGAAAATTCCCTAACTGAATTATTTGAAAACACGCATACACATCCTGCCACAACAACTAATCATAAAACACATTGCAGCACAAACAACTTGAATGTGGTGCAAGTATGAACTTGGGCAGTGGCAATTCACCATATCCATCTGCACGCCTTGGAGTAAAACAAGAGTCAATGTGTTGGGAGGACAACTAGGCCACGTTGTAGCAACATTTGCATGGTCCCATGCATGGCAATGCCTCCTTACGTGCATAATAGACAACACTTTCTTCTCACCGTTGCTGTTACTTGGGATACTTCAGAGCCCTCCAGTTCTCCCATGAGGAGTTGGACCTCAAAGCCCTCAGTCACCATGTTTGACTGGGAAGTCCAATCCATCTATTTTTGGTCCCAAGCTATTATACAGCTCCAAATATCCAACTGTGCAGGTCCTGAACCGATGCTTGGTTGCTGCATCGCTCTGAATGAGGACGAACAAATTGAAACTGAATCCAGACAAGACAGAGGTACTCCTGGTCAGTCAAAAGGCTGAACGGGGCATAGGGTTACCGCCTGTGTTAGACGGGGTTACACTCCCCCTGAAGACGCAGGTTCACAGCTTGGGAGTGATCCTGGATTAATTGCTGAGCCTGGAAGCCCACATCTCAGTTGTGGCCGGGAGAGCTTTTTCACAATTAAAGCTTGTGCGCCAGCTGCGTCTGTTTCTTGGGAAGTCTGACTTGGCCACAGTGGTCCACGCTCTTGTTACATCCCGAATAGGCTACTGCAATGCACTCTACATGGGGCTGCACCTGAAGTCTGTCCCGAAGCTTCAATTAGTCCAACGGTCGGCAGCCAGGTTGCTCACTGGAGCAGCTTACATGGAGCACACAACTCCTCTGTTATGCCAGCTCCACTGGCTGCCAATCAGCTTCCGAGCACAATTCAAAGTGCTGGTTTTAACCTTTAAAACCTTAAAGCAGTGGTTCTCAACCTGTGGGTTCCCAGGTGTTTTGGCCTACAACTCCCAGAAATCCCAGCCAGTTTACCAGCTGTTAGGATTTCTGGGAGTTGAAGCCCAAAAACATCTGGGTACCCCAGGTTGAGTGCCACTGCCCTAAAGGATTCTGGCCCAGACTACCTATCTGAATATATCTCCTGTTACAAACCATCATGAAATTTAAGATCATCTGGAAAGGCCCTGCAAATGTGACTGGTGGGGCCAAGGAACAGGGCCTTCTCTGCAGTGGCCCCCCATCTGTGGAACTCCCTTCCCAGGGACATCAGATTGGTCACCTCCCTCCTGTCTTTCAGAAGGAAACTTAAGACTGGCTATGGGACCAAGTATTCAGCCAGTAATAACAGTAAGTAAAAGAAGTTTTTAAGACAATGAATTGACGCGGACTGGACCTTGCATTGGATTTTGGATTCTGGTTTTGACAGGCGTGTTTTTAATCAATTGTTTACTGTTTTTTAAATATTTTTATGCATTGCTGATTGCTGATTGTTGATGTTCAGCATTCTATGATGTTTTTGTGAGGCTGCCCTGAGTCCCCCCTCGGGGGTGAGCAGGGCGGGGTAGAAATATAGGAAGTAAATAAAATAAATAAATAAACATTCCTATTCCTTTATTCCTTTATGATGAGCCAATATGAGAGATAGCCATTGAAGTGGTATCAAACTGCAATAATTCTACAGTGTAGATCTACTCAGGGTTCTCTGAAGTGCAGAGTCATACAACTATGTCTGAAGGATCCCTTTCAAGTATGTTTTCATGGCTACTGTGACAAAGGAGCTAGGAACATTAGGGCTTATAAGGGGAGAGACTGCCTAAGAATCTTTCCTCAATCTTGGCCTTTTTTGCCTCCCTCTTTAAAAGCATTTACCTGCAGAATGGGTATCATGTTTCCCTTATTCATTGGCCTTATTCATCTCCTGAGGCTGGAAAATCCAACACCGACTGCACACTCTGACTACGCTTCCCATCATTTTCACTTCCATGTCCTGAGTCTTCAGCATCTCCCTGCAGTCAGGTGACTGATTACCTGCACAGGTGCCCATATTTTTCTCATAATTGGCTAGCACAGCAACTTCTTCAGCACCAGTCCCTGATACCCTCTTCCCTTCCTCCCCATCCAATATATATTTCCGTGGTCAACATTTCTCCCTTCTGTTATAAAGCATTTCATGTCCTCCAATGTTTTGAATACCCGTGTGGCCAAATATTGAGGATTATATACACAATTTGAAAGTAATACTACAAGCCATAGAGATATCTATAACGAGTTCCTTGGGCTGTAATCTAATTGCATTTTTAAATGAGTGGAAAAATCAACTTTTTGGATAAACAAATAATTTTATAGTTACTTTATAAATATTTTTTTTTTTGCACTCTAAGCTCAAATTTTAAAATTGCATGCCATGCCTTTGTGTTTGCATAGGCATTTTTGTTTTCTTTTGCCTACTAACTCATGGCAACCTTATGAATTTCATAGTATTTCCTTAGGCAAGAAGTGCTCAGAGGTGGCTTGCAACACATTTCTTCTCAAATACTGCCTAATGGAATATTGCTTACACAGTCTCCCATCCAAGGGAGAACCAGGGCTGACCCTGCTGCTAAACTTTCAATGTAAGATGGGATTTTGTGCCTTGAGAGTATTTTCTGTAGTCATTCTCTTATTAATCCCAAATGCCTCCCACAAAGAATAACATGAATGAACAATGTACTTAGTTGCTAGGAAAGGATTGCGAAAAATGTTAATCAAAATGCGTAACCTTGTAAGTAGCTCTACAGTGAACAATATTTTGAAATACATTTTTCATTCTTTGAATTCTCTGTGCTTGTAAGACAAGACTCAGCTACAGAACATGAAGCATCTGCACACACATTCTCTCCTTAAGGTGCATCTACACTGTAACACAGTTTGGCACCACCGTGACTGCCGTGGCTCAATGTTATGGAATCCTGGGTGTTTTATTTTGGTGAGGCAGAAGCACTCTTTGGTAGAGAAAACTAAACTAAATCTTGTAAAACAACGAGTCCCATGATTCCATAGCATTGAGCCATGGCAGTTAAAGTGGTGTCAAACCACATTCATTCTACAGTGTAGATAAGGCATGGGCCAACTTCAGTCCTCTAGGTGTTTTGGACTCCAACTCCCACAATTCCTAGCAGCCATAAGGCTGTTAGAAATTGTGGGAGTTGGGAGTCTAAAAAACTTGGAGGGCTGAAATTTGCCCATACCTGGTGTAAGGTAAAGGTTTTCCCCTGACTTTAAGTCCAGTCGTGTCCGACTCTGGGGGTTGGTGCTCATCATTGCTAAGCTGGAAAGCCAACGTTGTCCGTAGACACCTCCAAGGTCATGTGGTTGGCATGACTGCATGGAGCACCGTTACCTTCCTGCCGGAGCGGTATCTATTGATCTATTCACATTTGCATGTTTTCAAACTGCTAGGTTGGCAAAAGCTGGGGCTGACAGTGGGAGCTCATGCCACTCCTCGGATTTGAACCTGCAACTTTTTTGTCAACAAGTTCAGCAGCTCAGTGCTTTAAACCACTGCGCCACTGAAGGCTCTAGATGTACCCTTAGAAAATGTAATCCTGATGCTCTTGTGATGGCAAAAGGGAAATGAGTTCGAAGCCAGCCTGGGTCGGAGTGAGCTTCTGACCAATTTGTCAACCTTTGCAGCCCGAAAGACAGTTGCATCTGTCAAGTAGGAAAATTAGGTACCACTTATGTGAAGAGGCTAATTTATCTAATTTACAAGGCCATAAAAAAATCTACAAAAGATACTAAAAATCCAAATAAAGAAAGAACCAGACTTCTTTTTACTAGGAATGCTCGATCTGGAGGGAGAGAGAAACAAAGAAAAACTATTCCACTACTTAACTACTGCGGCCCGGATTGTGTATGCTAGAAAACAGAGACAAAAAGAAATACCCCAAAGAGAAGATTGACATAATAAAATACTGAAGATAATGACCATGGATGAATTAACCTATTGGATAACACCAAATTATGGAATCCCAAAAAAACCCACAAACTGGGACCCAGCTAAAGAACACCTTAGACAATGGAAAATAGACATTACTTACTAATAAGAGTAAATCACAATTATTTATAAGGAAGGAACTTTGTAGAATAAATCTCGGAAAGGCTTGTAAAGATCCTCAAAGACTAGATGGAAGCCATTTTTAATCATTGTCTTTTTATATATATTATTTTTCTCTTTTTTTCTTCTTTCTTTTTCTTTTTCTTTGTGTGTCGCTGGTTTTTGCACTTTAAGATATTTCCCACTTTGCTATCTTCTCCTTATTATTCCCCCACTTTCCATGTATTTATATATTGCATCAATAAAAATTATTAATAAAAAAATCTCCAGCAAGCATGCGGGGAATGAGGAAATACTTCATCACTGTCGAAGATGGACGGTGAAGCGACAGCTTCCCTGGTGGCCAGAAAGAGTTGGAATGTTAAATAGTCTCTGACTGTCTGTCTATATGTGTTATGTGTCTATGGCATTGAATGTTTGCCTGTATATGTACATTGTAATCCGCCCTGAGTCCCGTGCAGGATGAGAAGAGCGGAAAATAAATACTGTAAATAAATAAATAAATAAAAAGACCATAGGGACTGTGGCTATGAAAGACATCAGGCATTGGAGAAACAGGTGGCCAAGCAATTTTGCCTGCATTCCCTTGTCTCCACTACCTAAGCAT
This sequence comes from Anolis sagrei ordinatus, assembly GCF_025583915.1. Lineage (NCBI taxonomy): Eukaryota > Metazoa > Chordata > Lepidosauria > Squamata > Anolidae > Anolis > Anolis sagrei. The sequence goes on from NW_026847882.1 coordinate 31,908,151, forward strand.
GGGAAAATGGCAACCCTTGGCTTATTGCACTCAAAGCCTTCTGGCTAATGTCCCTGACACAGGGTTTCTGATCTGTCCTCCTCTCCAGCTGTATTCCTAAATCTACACACAAAAGGGTGAAGTGAGGAGAGCCGGGAGTCTAGAAAGGGTAAACGTTTAATTATCCAAGTACAAGAAATGTTTTCCCCCTGGGGTGTTGTTGGCTCTTATGCAAATCATCTGTCCTCAGGAAAGTTGGGCTGGGGAACATAAATTGTTTCGACACAGCAGGACACAGAAGAAATGAATAATATTAATCAGGCTTGGGAAAAGAGGAGAGCAAAAAATTAGGCTTCTGATTGCTGAAATTGAATTGTTCTCACTGCAATTCAGGAGGGGGTCAAAAATCGAAAAAAGGAAGGTCTTCTTAATAGTTGTTATAGGTTCCGCAAGTAAACACAAAAGGAGTTGGTAAGCAGCCCACATGAGAAGCACAATGATATTTTTTTCATATCACTTCTGTGCAAACCATTTATTCAGCTAATATGCAAAACTACTTTTCAACTATTGATGTGATGCTGAGTAGCAGGGAAAATGGGAATATCCAGGTAAAAAAAAGGGAAAGTCATCCCCCCCCCCTCCACCTTGTCATTGAATGCAAAAGGGAGGACAGATCTCATTGATTCCTGGGTCAAAAGTGCTGCCAACAATATTTGAATCACAATCCCCGACTTGGCAGACATCTTTGTTAGAACAAGGCTCTGTGACAAGTCTCCCCTGACTTTGGTTGAGTCACTGCAGTTGCCTGTCATTGCACAAAAACCAAAGACGGGAGAAACTGAACTGCCCCATGGGTCAGAATGGAGTCACCTTACAAGGTGGAAGCAATCTTGACTTTGCCCTTTGTGTGCTCTCTCTCTCTGTGCAAAACTCCGGGAATCTCTAGTATGGTTCCTCCCTCTCCTTGTCTTCTTTTATGCTGCTAGACACTTAAAACACTCATCCTTGCTGTGGACACACAAATTTAAATGAAGCTGTAAAATCCACTGAGACGTTCTGCTTTGGCAGGGACACATAGTCCTCAAGCTGATGCCTAGATGATATAGAGTGCTGGCCCTCAGGAGCTGGTGACAGTTTTAACATCACAAGCACAAGGCAATGCAAAGGGAAGGGCAGAAGGAAGGATAAGAGACAAAGATATGAATCTCCCTTGGCATTAAGATCTTCAAGAGAGGGCTTTCTCTCAGTCCCAATAACATCGTGGGGGGAAACTACACCAGGGATCCTCAAACTTTTTAAACAGAGGGACAGGTCACAGTCAAACTGTTGGAGAGCTGGATTATAATTTGAAAAAAAGCATGAATGATTTTCTATGCACACTGCACATACCTTATTTGTAGTGCAAAAACACTTAAAAACAATACAATAATTAAAATAAAGAACAATTTTAAGAAATATAAACTTATTTTAAGAAATATAAACCTGGCTCTTCCGCTTCACATTTGATGAGTAGATCTACATCCTCAACTAGTGTTTAGTTTAATAGTTTTTGTTATTGGAGTGCATTCCCCCCATAGGGGGAGCAGGGCCTTCTGGGGAGGCCCTGCTCTCGACCCCGCCTCTATCACAAATGAGATTGGCGGAGACGAGGAGCAGGGCCTTCTCAGTGGTGGCCCCTCACCTGTGGAATTCACTCCCCGGGGAAATTAGATCAGCGACATCCCTCCTTTCCTTTAGGAAAAAATTGAAAACTTGGATTTGGGACCAGGCATTTGGACATTCTGGCAGCTAAAGAAAGGACTTGACGATGGACAGGAATTGACTAAACGGAATGGAATTATGGAACTCTGAACGCTGAACATGAGATTAGTTTTATTGATTGTGTTATGTACTGATTGTTTTAACTTGCTAATTGTTTTAACTGCTGTTTTGTATGTATGTATATCTTGTGTAGGCATCAAATCGTGCCTTTTTGTAAGCCGCCCTGAGTCCTCCCCTGGGGGTTGAGAAGGGTGGGGTAGAAGTACCAGAAATAAATAAATAAATTTATAGGAAAGTTTTGCTCCACGACCTCCACTAAAACGAGCTCTCCTCCGCAAATAATCTGTCCTTGTTTATCTCGTGTTTATCTTGCCTGAGTTTTTAATCTGTTTCTACCCAATTTTCTTTTATCCATTACATGTAGCTCACCCCGTTACATAATTGTGCTTATTGTGTTTATTGTAATTTTATATTGCTATGTTGTCTTTTGTCTTATGTAATTGCGTTATTATTGTTTATTATTTGCGTTTTAGGTTTTGCTTTATTTCTGTTGTTTTGGGCTTGGCCTCATGTAAGCCGCACTGAGTCCCCATTGGGGAGATGGAGTGAGGTACAAATAAAGTTTATTATTTTTATTATTAGTATTTCAATGGGAAGTGTGGGCCTGCTTTTGGCTGATGAGATAGGATTGTTGTTGTTGTTGTTGTTGTTGTTGTTGTGTGCTTTCAAGTCATTTCAGACTTAGGTTGACCCTGAGCGAGGGCCAAGTACATGATCTTGGAGGGTCATATCTGGCCCCTGGGCCTTGGTTTGAGGACCCCTAATCTACACTGTGGATTAACACGGTTTGATACAACTTTCATTGCTATGGCTCAATATAATTGAATACTGGGAATTGTAATTTTACAAGGTCTTTAACTGTCTCTGCCAGAGAGTATTGGTGCCTCACCAAACCACAACTCTTATTGTTTAATAGCACTGAGACCCCAGCAGATAAAGTGGCATCAAACTACAGTATAGATGCACTGATGCATCTAGTTTAGAAACTCAAAATATATACTACCTTTGAGGATGCTTGCCATAGATGCAGGCGAAATATCAGGAGAGAATGCCCTACAAAAAAACCCTACAACAACCCAGTGATTCCAGCCATGAAAGCCTGCGACAATACATCAAAATATATATTCAAATAGGGAGACAACTGACATGCCCTATGTTTGGAACACACATTATAGTACATTTCATTTTTGCCTCACTCTTAATCATGGTTTAAATAAGAGCATATGTTTTCCCCGCTGAAGCACTTTAACTGTTTCATCCAATGGAATCCTGGGAATTATGTTAATTCTGTGCTATGTTAATAATATAATATAATGTAATATAATATATTGTATATACATATAATATTTATAATATTATAATGTAATGCAATATAATACAATATAATACTAATATTGTACAATGTAATGTAATATAATACAATATAATACTAATAATATTAATAAAAATTGATCATGTCAGGAGTGACTTGAGAAACTGCAAGTCGCTTCTGGTGTGAGAGAATTGGCCGTCTGCAAGGACATTGCCCAGGGGATGCCCAGATGTTTTGATATTTTATCATCCTTGTGGGAGGCTTCTCTCATGTCCCTGCATGGGGAGCTGGAGCTAATAGAGGGAGCTCATCCGCACTTTCCTAGGATTCGAACCTGCAACCTGTCGGTCATCAGTCCTGCCGGCACAGGAGTTTAACCCACTGCGCCACCGGGGGCTCCTATACTAATAATAATGTGATATTATAATTAAATATTTATATTACATGTAATATTACTAATAATTTTACAATATAATGGTATAATACAATATGGTAATATTTAATACTGATATTGTACTATGCTAATAATATAATATATTGTGTGTGTGTGTGTGTATGTAAATATATATATAAAGGTAAAGGTAGTCCCCTGACATTAACTCCAGTCATGTCTGACTCTGGGGTGTGGTGCTCATCTCCATTTCTAAGCCGAAAAGCCAGCGTTGTCCGTAGACACCTCCAAGGTCATGTGGCCGGCATGACTGCATGGAGCACTGATATATATATATATATATATATATATATATATATATATATATCTTGTAAGGAGCTCTGAGTCCCCTTCGGGGTGAGAAGGGTGGGATATAAATGTCATAAATAAGTAAACAAATATATAATAGCTTGGAGGAGAACTCTATATCCCCAGGTCTCACTCTCTCAGCTCAGAGGAAAACGCAACCTGCCATGAACACATCCTGTCAAGAGAAACCTGTGATAGGTTTGCTTTAGGGTAGCTATAAGTTGGAAAGGACTTAAAGGACACAACACCAAAAGTTACCACGTTTAGAAAAGCAAAAAAAAGAAGGCACATTTAGCAACTGAGTTCTTCAAACCATCCATCACTATGATAAATCTCTCTTTATATGCCTTTTAAAGAAAGGCACTTTGAGCTCTGAAAAAGATGACATGTTCAGGAAAAGGAAGGCTTATGATAATCCTAATATACACCCACCAAAAAACTGCAAATACCAGGATTCAATAGGACGTTGCCATGACAGTTAAAGTGGGATCATAGCACTATAATGGTATAGCGTGACAGGTTTCTTGCTAAGTGCTCAAGGTAAAATTCTGACTTATAGTGGTTTCCTTGGCAAGTCTTATTCAGAAGACAATTTTATCCTCGTTTATTTTATCCTCATTACATTCATCTGGGAATATGTGACTTTTGGCCAAATTCACCCCGTGGGTTTCCCTGGCTGAGTGGGGATTCAAACCCTATTCTCCTAGTTCAACAGGAGAATAACATTTGGAGAAGGGCACTCACCCACTTCTAATTTGCAACAAATGTGAAAGGGAGAAATGCATTTAAAGTGCTAAAATGTTATGTTGAGGCTGCTGCACAATCCGATATGTGGAGATTTAAGGAATTAAAGAAAGGCAAAATAAGTTTGACTGAGTCTTTGGGTTATTGTGAGTTTTCCGGGCTGTATGGCCAGGTTCTGGAAGCCTTTTCTCCTGATGCTTCACCTGCATCTATGGCAGGCATCCTCAGAAGTTGGGAGGTCTGTTGGAAACTAGGAAAATTGGGTTTGAGGTAGGTGTGAATGTTTCAATTGGCCACCTTGATTAGCATGCATTGGCCCAGAAGTTTCAAGATCTAGCTCTTTACTGCCTGGGGGAATCCTTTGTTGGGAGGGGATTAGCTGGCCCTGATAGTTTCTTGTCTGGAATTCCCCTGTTTTTGATTGTTGTTCTTTATTTACTGTTATTTTTTTGGAGGTTTTTTAAAAATACTGATAGCCAGTTTTTGTTCATTTTCATGGTTTCTTCCTTTCTGTTGAAATTGTCCACATGCTTGTGGATTGCTTCTCTGTGTAGTCTGACATGGTGGTTGTGAGAGTGGTCCAGCATTTCTGTGTTCTCAAATAATATGCTGTGTCCAGGTTGGTTCATCAGGTGCTCTGCTATGGCTGACTTCTCTGGTTGAAATCCACAGATATATAAACCCCATTTTCCTAGTTTCCAATAGACCTCACAACCTCTAAGGATGCCTGCCATAGATGCAGGTGAAATGTCAGGAGAAAATGCTTCTGGAATATGGCCACACAGCCCGGAAAACTCACAACAACCTAGTGATTCTGACCATGAAAGCCTTTGACAGTACATTACTAAATCTTGTTACTTTCTTCTTCTTTTTTGTATATGTTTGTTTCCAAATCTTCTTGTATTTGTAGAATTGCTCAATACCACTGCACAAGCCCAATTCCAACTTCACAGGACAAGAACATGCAGTTTCATTTCCCAAAAAGCAACAAAGATAAACATGAGCCAACAATGTGATGTGGCGGCAAAAAAAGCCAATGGGATTTTTTCCTGCATCAATAGGAGTATACTGTCTTGATCTAGGGAAGTAATGCTACCCCTCTATTCTGCTTTGGTTAGACCACATCTGGAATATTGTGTCCAATTCGGCACCACAATTGAAGAGAGATGTTGACAAGCTGGAATGTGTCCAGAGGAGGGTGACCAAAATGATCAAGGGTCTGGAGAACAAGCCCTATGAGGAGCGGCTTAAAGAGCTGGGCATGTTTAGCCTGAAGAAGAGAAGCCTGAGAGGAGACATGATAGCCATTTGTATAAGTATGTGAGAGAAGTCATAGGGAAGAGGGAGCAAGCTTGTTTTCTGCTCCCTGGAGACTAGGATGTGGAACAATGGCTTCAAACTACAGGAAAGAAGATTCCACCTGAACATTAGGAAGAACTTTCTGACTGTGAGAGCTATTCAGCAGTGGAACTCTCTGCCCTGGAGTGTGGTGGTGACTCCTTCTTGAGAAGCTTTTAAACAGAGGCTGGATGGCCTTCTGTCGGGGTGCTTTGAATGCAATCTTCCTGTTTCTTGGCAGGGGGTTGGACTGGATGGCCCATGAGGTCTCTTCCAACTCTATGATTCTATGATTCTATGAACCGGGATTGTGGCACAGCTGGCTGAGTGTCAGCTGCATTAAGATCACTTCTGACCAAAAGGTCATGAGTTCGAAGCCAGCCCGGGTCAGAGTAAGTTCCGACCAATTGTGTAGCTTGTTGTCGACCTTTGCAACCCGAAAGACAGTTGCATCTGTCAAGTAGGAAAATTAGGTACCACCTATGTGTGGGGAGGCTAATTAACTAATTTATGAGGCCATAAAAAAGACTCCAGCAAAGCACTCCAGCAAAGCATGCAGGGAATGCGGAAGTACTTCATCAGTGTCGCAGATGCAGATGGACAATGAAAGCGACAGCTCCCCTGGTGGCCAGAAAAGTTAAATAGCCTCTGACTGTCTGTCTATGTTGTGTGTCTTTGGCATTGAATGTTTGCCATATTTGTGTACATTGTAATCCGCCCTGAGTCCCCTGTGGGGTAAGAAGGGCGGAATATAAATACTGTAAAGTAAATAAATATTTTTAAGGCTGTAAGGATTGAATAGTTGTTGGAACCAGAGCTAGCAATTGAGCCTTCAAGATTTTTGTGAAGCTCTGTTTTTAAGAGTAATGATTCACCTTTTTTCTTGGGGAGATGTGAGGACAAGGGAGGAAAGTTGGGGTTCAGCGTACACTGAAGTCACTCTTTTCCCATTTTAACACCAAATGAGGTAGTCAGCTATCATTCTGCCCTGAATTCACTTCCAAGAGACATTACGCAGGAACAGGCAAGGTAGCAGCCACAAAAGGCCTTGGGCGAGGGAATCTCAGAAACACCCACTTCTTATGCTTGTGTCTCCCCGATCGTGTTTGTGTGTGCTTGTGTGTCACACTGCATTAGGAATCTAATTCTAGGCAGCTTCTTGACAGGCTCTGAAATTGAAGAGCTTCTGAGCAGGAGGAGATTAAGTCCTTTCAAAAGAAGCTCTGGCTAAGAAGCTCACATATTCTAAACCTTGATGGATGAGTCATGGGAATTGGTCTTGGGGAGTCAGTAAGAAGAGGGCGGGGGACAGGGAGACAGCATTGCTGTAGTATGAGGAAGCAGGCTCTGGGTCGGAAAGATCAACAATGTTCAGCCAAGGAAGCCCTTCCCTGCTCTTTCTCAAGGTATCCCCTTATGTGTGCTTAAAGTTGTGTTTATTTAGGGCAACCTCGTTCATTTCATAGGGTTTTCTTAAGCAAGGAACTCTCAAAAGAGTCAATTTTGGTAGTTCCTCCCTCTGAAATATAGCCTACAGTGCTTAGTATTCATTTGTTGTCTTTCATCTAATACCCGAGGACTGACCCTTTTTAGCTTCCAAGATTAGATGGGATCTTATGCCTTTAGGGTATTTAGAACGTGAATCAATGCCAGAAGGTTGGTGAGAAGACAGGATGGAACTATGTGCAGTGTCCAAAAACAGTCTCTTGCTGAAGTGGATTCTTCACACAGCAGATAAGCAATAGCCAGACATAGCAGAACATATAGACAGCTACCTGCTGATGTGAACTTCTACCCTCTTACTTAGCTCTTGAGGTAAGGTATTTCTACTGCATCTTGTGCACTGTGCTTTTCTCCTTCCCTCCCACTGAAAGAAGTTATTTTTCTTTGGTCTATTTTCCCTGTTGGCAACTGCTGGCAGCTTCTAAAACTTGAACAGAGGATCTTATAAATCTGATAGCATGCTAGCGTGCTGTTTCCTCTCTCCTGGGAGGTGGAAGTTGCATTTGCCCATACAGTTGCCAATCCATGGAGAGACAACTCATCATAAAGTAGGAGCCGTCACAATAGGGGGGCGTCTGTAGATTTTATTCCGCTTTTATTGTTTATAAACTGCATCCATTTCCCATCACTGCAATTTTAAAAGCTTTCACACAAGTGACCCTATTGCTTCCAATTTATCCTCAAAGCTGGTCTGTTAGAGCCTCTGGTAAGGAACAAGCGTCTGGGATTGATGTATCTCAACCTCGCCAGAATCTTGCTGTGATATCTGTACAACACATATTGGTTTTGGTACCGTTCCATTATCTGGGCGGAGGCCACAAGGGGGCACTAGAGAGAGAATTATAGTCCATTTTACAGGGGGGGGGGATGAAGGAAAAAAACAATTCCCCCAAATTTTGCTGGTTATTCCCCCTCCCTACTTCTCATTTCATAAAAATGGGTCGGAGGAATAACATGAAAACAGGGGGAATTGTTTTCTTCCTTCAACCCACCCTCCACCCCTGTAAAATGGACTATCCTTCTCTCACTAGCACCCCCTTGTGGCCTCTGCCCAGATAACAGAACACACATTTGTGTAAGCTGTGATCATGTGGACATATATTCTCCTTTAGATCTTACGGAAGAAGGTATTAAATGCTTCCTTGTGTAATATCTTCTTACTGCATCATCTATATAAATAAGAATGTAATGCTCGTTTGTGGGATTAACATAACTCAAAAACCACTGGACGAATTGCCGCCAAATTTGGCCACAAGACAGCTACTAACCCAAGGAGTGACCATCATTAAAAATTGATTTTGTCATTTGGGAGTTGTAGTTGCTAGGATTTATAGTTCACCTACAATCAAAGAGCACTCTGAACACCACCAATGATGGAATTGAACCGCACTTGGCACACAGGACTCCCATGACCAACAGAAAACACTAGAAGGGTTTGATGGACGTTGACCTTGAGTTTGGGAGTTGTAGTTCACTTACATCCAGAGAGCATTTTAGACTCAAACAACGATGGATCTGGACCAAACTTGGCATGAATATTCCATATGCCCAAATATGAACACAAATGGAGTTTGGGGGAAATAGACCTTGACATTTGGGAGTTGTAGTTACTGGGATTTAAAGTTCATCTACAATCAAAGAGCATGCGGAACCCCATCAATGACAGAACTGGGGTGAACTTCCCACACAGAACCCCCATAATTAAGGCCATCCAGTCCAATTCCCTTCATCAGGGCAAGAAAACATAATCAAAGCCCTCCTGACAAAGAGCCATCCAGCCATAGATATAGATAGATATAGTATCATAGATTTGAAAGGGACCCCTAAAGAAGAACAATTATATGTTGCATGTTCCAGAGTAGGTAAACCAGACAATCTCCACATCAACACTGACAAAGAAACAACAAGAAATACTCTTTACCCACAAGCATAAAGAAATTACATATATTAGAAACCAACACTTTCTCATTACTTTATTTTCCAGATCACCAGACTGGGCCACAGCAACGTGGCAGGGGACAGCTAGTCTATACAAATAAAAATGCAATGTTCGTTTGT
>NW_026847882.1:31922042-32011681 GCF_025583915.1 Anolis sagrei ordinatus
CCCAAGCCCCCGTCCCCAGATACATGCCTGGCCGTACCAGAACACCATGGGTTATTCTAAAGATCTCCAACAGTCAATTTAACCCCACTATTACACGACACATATGACAAATCCATTGATTTCGACATGGATTATTCCAAAGACCTCAAAGGGATAATTTAACCCTGTTGTTCCATTACACATATTGCTGTACACATTCCTGTTAGACATGTTTCTTGCTGCATACCAAGCCCCATTAACTCAACCTCTGACATGTCAAGGCTCTTGGCAATAAATGCTCATGTTTCCTTCCTGCTAGCAGAAGGTGGTTGCTGCTCTAACTTCGTCTTGCATTTACAGCCAGGGATGTTTCAAAGATGTCAAACTCCCTCAATTATGAGCCGTGCCCCCTAAATAAATTCCATTTGTGCATTTGCACAGTTGACACTAATGGCCTGCAAATAAAGTCAAGCCGTCTGTTTCAACATATGGGGCGGGGGGAGGAAAACTGCCAGAGAGATGGGCCCAATGCTGAGGAGCTGCCATGCTCAACAGCTACGACTGGAAGAAGAGAGGCACTCAGGCTTAAAGATGTAATGAAAAATCATTGCAAGTGTGTTTTTTAAACATAAAGCTTGAATTTGTACAGCGCCAGGATGACAACAGTGCTATAGGTCAAGTTGGAGGGCCAATTTCAGAACTAAGAGCTGAATCAGGTAAAGAAGAGGATGGGAGGCTGCAATGGCATTTAGAACAAGGACTGTTAGCACAACTACTGAAGCATCAATAGAAAGAACCAGCATCAGGAACTCCTTGAAGACACTATTCCTATCATAATACCAAAGCAACGATGGAGAGCCTGTGGGGAGAAAATTCCTATTATCCCAATAGAATGGAAGAGTACAGAACCAAGTAATACAGAGTTATTGTTTAGTTTCCATCTCGGCTATAGAGATGTCTGGTTTAAAAAAAGGAGGAAGGAAGGAGGAGGGGAAATGAAGAAATGTGGCAACACCTCTGAGATCAATATATAGGGTCAGACAAATTATACTCTCTCAGCTTCAGAGGAAGGCAATGGCAAACCTCATTTGGACAAATCCTGCCAAGAAAATCTTGTAGTGGGTTCACCTTAAGGTTGCCATGGGTCAGAAAGGGCTTGAAGGCACACCACCTCAACAAAAGGCTGAAATATTTGTTATGATTTAATTCATGGTTGAAAAAAAGCTTTATTCTTAGGAAATTGAGTCAGAAAAAAAAATAACTGATGGGAATGTTGTCTAGTTTCAGCCAGGTATCTACACATCCTGAGTTTTTGGGTTGGTTTAGGAAGGGAAGGCAGTTATTGCGCAGATAAATACTTGTGTTTTCTTGTGTGTGAATGGTTTTTTGTTTGTTTTTTTGTCGTGTCAGGAGCAACTTGAGAAACTGCAAGTCGCTTCTGGTGTGAGAGAATTTGCTGTCTGCAAGGATGTTGCCCAGGGGACGCCCAGATTATTTGATGTTTTTATCATCCTTCTGGGAGGCTTCTCTCATGTCCCCGCATGAAGAGCTGGAGTTAATAGAGGGAGCTCATCCGCCTCTCCCCGGATTCGAACCTGCGACCTGTCGGTCTTCAGTCCTGCCAGCACAGGGGTTTAACCCACTGCGCCACTGGGGACTCCTGTGTGAATGATAAGATGCATGCAAAAGAAACCCCATTGTTTTTAGAGAATCATGTGATTTTTGTGCATATGTGTACATAAAAGACTGATATTCTCTTGCACAATAAACATCTACACAATAAAAATCTTGGGGGAAAACTAATACATTTTTTGTCATGTGCTTTGTTGTACAAAACTGCCAATGTTTGTTTGTAGAAAACATCAATCTTGAGCCCCATCTACACTGCCATATGTATAGCACCTGGATGGCCATCATTCAGGGGTGCTTTGAATGTGATTTTCCTGCATCTTGGCAGGGGGTTGGAGTAGATGGCCCACGAGGTCTCTTCCAACTGTATGACTGTATATAATGCAGTTTGAAAATGTATTATATGAGCAATAAAAGGTAAAGGTTGTCCCCTGACCAACTCTGGAGGTTGGTGCTCATCTCCATTTCTAAGGTGAAGAGCCGGCATCGTCCGTAGACATTTCCAAGGTCATGTGGCCTGCATGACTGCATGGAACGCTGTTACAATGCTTCAAAGTGCATTATATGGGTCTATATTAATCACATAATGCATTATCAAACTACATTATATGGCAGTGCAGATGGGGCCTTGCACACACCCAAAAATACACACACATCTGGAAACACTGCAAAGCTTCACAGTTCTCGTCCTAGAAGTCCATATATTTCTGTGCAAAACAATTTCTTGGAACACTTCAAAACATGTGAATAGCATGTGGGAAATCTTGAATGATTTGTTACTGCCGCAATGGGCAGAAAACCATGGAAATTATTTTATCCACATTTATGAGGATGAAATAATGAAATGCTCATATGCCTAGTGTAGGGTTGGGGAGAAGTAAAACTGAAAAGGAATTGCTTGTTGATTCTTCTTAGATGATTACTGTGAGGATCAAAAAGGAGGAAGAATAAGATGGTTGTGAAGCTGGTCTCCCTGGCTCCAACCAAGCATTTTAATCACTCATTGCATTGGCTGTCACCATAGAATGCTGCTGGAGTTTAGGTTGGCCCAACAAGATGCTACCAACTTTTAAAGAAATAGCACTTTGCACATGTATTGAAGCATGATCCCATTTCAATAGTAAGGTGGGAGAGTTATATTCCTATAAGGTGAATGCAGCCGATATAGCTGTTTAATGTGGTCTCGAAGAAGACTGCCATTCTTTCCTCCCGCAACACGAAGAGTCTAGAAATAGCTTGCCATTTGGTTAAAATAATACTAATCTAGACCACCTGAGTCCTGTAGACATTCAGTCACCTCCCCAGCTGGCCTGTTGTTTGATTGACTTCATTTTTTTAATCCACTTATTTCCAATTCCTGGCCCTGCGGCTCTCTGGGGACAGCGGAAAAACATCCCTGGTATCTTGCTTTCAAAAGTACATTCAGAGAGATCCACCTAGGGAGCGGCATCCAAGTTACATGGCCCATTATCTCTTATCGCACATGCAGCTGGAACTAGTCAACACATGCGCAGTGGGAGGACATCAGCATAAAGTGAGCAAACAAAGGGAGTTATTATAGAAACCAGCAGGGTCTGCATTAATACCAATCTCTGGCATCCAGAAGAGCAGAGGGACCCAGGGAGCTGAGATACAGCTGAGAGATCAGGTAGCATATGGCTGGATGCCAGGGACATCCATCCCCCTAGGTCCCTCCTGTTTGATTTCCAGTCCCGTGGCATCTGCCAGGGTATGTCCCATTAGCACTGATAATATTTATCCTGCATGTTCTACACCTGAGCCTCCTCCCCAGTCAGTGCTGATACATTTCTCTTTGCCTCTTGCCGTCCTTCCAAATATTTGCAAACATCGGTTAATGTGATCTCACCTTGACCCCCGCTGGAAGGCTTATGTTCACCTGAGATGCAAAAAGGAATTGGTAGATGCTATAATGAGAACTGCCACTGTATTGTGCCTAATGTCGAAACGTTGAAGCACGTCTGGAGCTTCCTGCTGGGTTGGGTGGGTGCAAGGAGGAGAAACCCTCCATGGAAAGGCAGACATAACAAAGAATGTCCCTGAAAGAGGAGCATGAAATAAAATATTTCAGGGAGAATATTGCCTATTTCTACCTAAGCTCTACAGAAAACATGAATGGAAAATGTTATTCAAGCAGTTTGGGAGCCCAGGGCTGGCAAACATTTCCTGCGGTGAGCAAAACTAATAAGACAAAATCGTATCATTGCCACCATATTTCACATGAAGTGAAATCTTAAGGCTGCTGACAACACATTTTGCCCAGGAAATGGAGAAGGAGGACAAAATTACTTAGGGGATTCTGTATATTATGAGTTATTTTGACCTCACAGAACCTGCCCATCAACTCTTCCTCTCTCAGTGTGCAAGAAGGCCACAAGAGCCATACTGGATGAGATCAAAGCCCTATCGAGTCCAATATTCTCTTCACACAGTGGCCAACCAGTTGCTCTTGAGAAGCCTACAGTCAGGATATTCCCTGCAGTTCATATTCTCCCTGAATAAAACCAAAATCCACAATGAGTGCTTTACTCAGGCCCTTGCAGCACATATCAGAAACTGCTGCCATTCAGTCAGTTTGCCACAAATCCACATTTCTTACCCCACTGCCAGATTGCCTGAAGTGGGATGGATAATCTTTTGATAATGAATGGGCTAGGAACACAGTGAGGCAATCTGGTGCCTTCTGGAGAGAGCCATTCCACGTTCTAACTCGGCTGTGTTGATCTCCCCAACTGGCAAGTTAAATGAAGTCAAATATTGAATTACAGAACAAAGGGCAACAGAGACTGGATTTTTGGTTTCTTTACTTTGGACAATTGTAGCTGTGTGGGTAGAATTGGATCATCACCTACGGTTCAAGGGGAAGGAGAGTTAGGCCAGGTCATTTTTCTCAATGACATTTATCCCCATAGAAGAAATTTCCATGTACATATTTGTATATGAACATTTGGCCAGATAGGGCAAAGGAGGCAGATGGAGAAAGAGTTAAATATTTCCCTCCAGCTACACTCCCAATTCCACACATAACCCAGGCATTACCCAGAGGGACAAGTGGTTACCATAAGTAATAGTGCAACGAATGGAGGACAAAAGAAAGAAACGTGCCAAGAGAAAGGAGCGTCAAGCCAACCCCGACCATGACCGCCTTCCACCTGGAAACCAATGCCCTCACTGCGGGAGAACATGCAGATCAAGAATAGGGCTCCACAGTCACTTCAAGGACCCACCAGTACACTGATCTTGGAAGACTTTCCTACTCGGAGAACGAGGGATCGCCTAAGTAAGTGCAACCTCTATCTGTTTAGTAAGATGGTTATCTAATTATCTTGCCAAAAGACAAAGAGAATCTTGTTGCACTACTTCAGCATCAGGTGACGAGTCCAAGGAAACAACAGAATGGTTGAATTCTTAGGACAATAAGAATAATATTTGGAAACTTTAAAAGAAGGGAAGGGAAAAAAGGAAGGAAAGGTGGAAAGAAAGAAAGGAAATGAGAAAGAAGGTGGAAAGGGGGAAAGGAAAGAAGAAAAGTAGGGAGAAAGAAGGGTAGGGGAAAAGAAAGGCAAAATGAAAGAAAGACGAAGATGATGGAATGGTTGGGAATGGGAAGGAAGAGAACAAAAGGGGAAAGAAGAAAGAGGGGAGAGAAGAGGAAAAGAAAGGAAAGAAGAGAGGATAGGGAAAAAGAAGGGAAGGGAAGGAGAAAGAATAGAGTGGAAGAGAAGAAAAGGGTAAAGGGGGGGGGGAAGGAGGAGGAAGAAAAGAAAGGGGAAAGAAGGGAAAGAAATGAGGAGGAGATTTCTCTCTCCAGGAGATGAAGCCAATGGCTCTCCTTCCTTCTGTCACCAGGCCAGTCAACCATCCTCTTTCTCTCTCTCTCTCTTTGAGCAAAAAGTGCCCAAAAGGTAATGACTGAGCTTTTTCTCAAAAGGGCATTTTGGCTCCTCCCACAAATTGCGTAACCGTTCAATTTTAAAGCAGAACACAGGGAGAATATCATCACGTGACAGAACTGGCCATTTTGTCCATCACCAAGTGGATAATTTGCAACACTTGTCAACCAGCTTAGAAAGCATTTGAAAAGATAACCCTTCAAAACACTTTAAAAACAGCAAGATCCCTCTATCCTACATTTGAAGCCTACATCATGTGATGAACACAGCAGGTTGCAGTTTCTTAAGTGGGTGGCTCAGCAGAATTTAATGCATGTGATGAAGTGGTAAGAAACTAGGAGGAAAGATAAAACTCAAACCGAGCAGAATGAAGGTATCACAGTTTTACTGGGATCACGTTGGACTTTTTTTTTTTTTTTGAAACTTTTCAGATGCTTCTTGTGGGGAGATACAAGCTTGCTGAGCTGCAGTTTCTGTTGAAATACTGATAATGCATTTAAACAAAGAAGTGATAAATCCAGAGGGGAAAAATCCTCTGAGTCGTGTTTCTTATCCATGGGACTTTATGTTGTATTTATCCAGCTATCCTCTGATTAAAAATGGATGTGAACAAAAGGCATGGGAAGGGGAAGGAGGAGAAATCTTCTATCCTCTGACATCACCCCTTCCTGTTCATCCCTCTCTCTTTCTCCCCTGGAGGACATCATCCTCAAAATATATATTCATTTCACAGCTGCATTATGGAACCACAAAATCCTGTGAATCCAATTTAAGAACAGATTACCTCCTCACTTACTTCATTTGAAGCAATTACATGTTAATTTTCATTGAGACCAGCCTAATGCATACCAATCTGAGGCTGCAATCTCATTTGAATACTTGAGGGAACGTTCCTCAGGCTTCCGGTTCCCGAGGCTCCTAGTTTAAAGGGCCACTTCACATTTCTTTTATTTTAATTTTCTTCCTTCATTTGTTGTCTTTGCTTTCCTTCTTATTTATGTTTTGATCACCCCTTCTGTTTCCCAGCATGGGATTCTGTTCCTTTTCCCCCAAGAGCATTTCCAACCAGCTGGCACCACTCATGAGATGGAAACAAGAAAGAGGGGGAGAGATAAGCTTTGCAAGCAAAAGTACAGGCAACCCAATTAATTGAGCATGAAATCATCACAAACTTGGTGGAGCTAGCAGAGCATCTTAGCAGTCTGAGCCTTCTTTTGGATGAGTGACTTGGTGGTTATGGATCACAGCCTTCAAGTTTCACAGTGGGATAAGCCAGTGGGTCCTGGTGGAATAAGGCAATGTGGCTTGATTCTGCACCAGACCCTTAACTTGAAGTGGACCAGAAGCCAAACCTGAATATTCAGATGATGTCCAGGGACTTCTAGTCCTTAACAGAAGGAAAACTGAGCTGAGCTGTTTTAACTCTGCATTAAGCAAAGTCAGGAAATGTTTCAGAGTTATCAGCTCCAAAGCATATAACCCAGTGCATACAGGTCAGTACAGAGAAAAGGGACTGAAATTGGATCCAAAACACCCAGATGACCATTGGTCTAGGACAGTGGTTCCGAACCTGTGGTCCGTAGACTATCAGTGGTCCACAAGAACAAATGCTACTAATATGGGAGTGTGATCCCTGGTCAAAGTGGTTCCTGGTCAAGTGGTCTCTAGTAAAAAAATGGTTGGGAACCACTAGTCTAGCAGAAACTACTATGATATTTTATTATTATTATTATTTTCCAGAACATGTGGGACAGTGATTCCCAACCTGTGGTCCGTAGACTACCAGTGGTCCACAATAACAAATGCTACTAATGTGGGAGTGTGATCCCTGGTCAAAGTGGTCCCTGGTGAAGTGGTCTCTAGTAAAAAAAGAAATGGTTGGGAACCACTGGTCTAGCAGAAACTACCATGATATTATTATTATTATTATTATTATTATTATTATTATTATTATTATTATTATAATTATTATTATTATTATTATTATTTATTCAGAACATGTGGGGTGGAGGAACATTTTTTTCTTGCAAAATTTTGTTTTTATGCACCAGTAGTATACAAATATCTATCTGTGTTAGCAGAGAGAGGAGTCTTTCAGAATCTTCGAAACTAACGGAGAGAAAGACCATTGCAGAGCAAGCTTTAAAAGTATCCAAGGAAGATTATGAAGTTGGAACAAGGAGATCAGGAAAGCCATCCCCCCGCTTCCCGGCCGCCTGTTTCAGTAGCACAGGTCTGATAACTTTGTTATTGGATTACAAGTTCATAAAGAAGATATGGCTTATTGACTTACTTAAACAGAGGCTGGATGGCCATCTGTCAGGGGTGATTTGAATGCAATATTCCTGCTTCTTGGCAGGATGGGGTTGGACTGGATGGCCCATGAGGTCTCTTCCAACTCTTTCATTCTATGATTCTATGATTCTATGACTAACTGATACAAATAATGAGCAAAACACCCTTCATGTTTACTTTTTTCTTCTTTTTTTGTGTGCGCGCAAGGTGTCTGTTTGGGTATTTAAGGACAGAAATCCTTTAAGGTCAGAAAATCCTTGACGTCTTAATGTAAGAACACCACTGATTTTAAGGTCTTTAAAGGATATGTGTGTGTGTGAGAGAGAGAGACTTGTGCACAGATCCATTTTTAGCCAGTACCTTCAGCTATTTGGCTTATCCATTTTGTACCAGTGCTCAAAACGGCAAGGAGCCAACCGTCAATGATTCCCATCCAAAAAGGGACCACGTGGCAGCTCCTCCTCCCCTATTTGGCATCACAGTTGAATCTTTTTGATTTTCCTTTATTTTCCTGATTCTTTTTATTTAGTGAGACTGACTGGGAGTTGGGGACCTGAGAAAAGGTGGGTGGGGTGTGTGCGTGAATGTGTGCATTTGGGGGCTTGGAAAGTCACTCTTAGCTTTAGTTTTGTTTTCTTCTTCCCTTCAGAAAATACTTCTAAAAGATAATAACTATTAATAATAGTAATCTCAGCAAGCAAAAAGAGAAGTCTACCTCTCCTCTAGAGTAGAAAGTAGAAACAGGCAGCTTTAAGGAAGCAAAATCCCAATAAGTTTGCAGACAGGCAGTAGAAAGTGAGACAGAGGGGATTTTTAAGGTAGTCCAGGGAGAATAGCTCTCCACTGAGCTCTAGGTCTGGTCATTGCTCTTCCTTCCCCAGGCCTCTTAAAATGCCTAAAGCTTTGTGTAGCGTGCTACTGGTGCTGTTGAGAGAAAATGTGTGCTTGCCTCTCCTCTAGGGTAGAAACAGCTTTAAGAAGCTTTAAAGTTAAACCTGGTATCCTCCTCTACAAACAGAAGGCGAAGGATCCAGAAAGAGTATCTTAACTCAAATGCTTTTTTAAATCAAGGTCTTAATGAAGGATATAGAAAGTGAATCTGTGGGAAGTCCCCCACCCCTCACCCCAATAATGGGTTGGATAGGGTGCCTTCTTAACCCTGTTGCTGATACACAGGCTCTCTTGAAGGGAAGAAGGAAAGGTTTTCAGAGAAAAGGGCAGCCTTGTAAGTTCCCCATTGATGCCAATGGGCCAAAAATATCACAAAAGGACAAAACAACTGAGCATGCGCAATGGCGCAAAGTCCCCGGCGCGCGCACATGGCCAAACAGCCAATGCACGGAGGGTGCAGAGGGCACCTCCCTCCCCCCTCCGCCGAAGCCCCGCCCACACCCACTGATGCCCCTACACTCCTCCTCCTCCCACCCCCTCCACCAAAGACCTGCCCACACCCACCGAGGCCCCGCCCCTGCACTCCTCCTCCTACTACCCCCCTCTGCCGAAGCCCCGCCCACAGCCACCCGCCCCTGCACTCCTCCTCCTCTCCCCACCCCCCCTCCACCCCACCGACGCCCCGCCCCTGCACTCCTCCTCCCCTCCTCCCACCCCCCTCGCCGAAGCCCCGCCCACACCCACCGACGCCCCGCCCTCCTCCTCCTCCTCCCCACCCCCCTCCGCCAAAGCCCCGCCCACACCCACCGACGCCCCACCCTACCCTCCTCCTCCTCCTCCACCCACCCCCCTCCGCCGAAGCCCCGCCCACACCCACCGACTCCAGATATCTACCTCTACTTTGAAAAGATTTACTATAGGCCACAGCAACGCACGGCAGGGTACAGCTAGTATGTATATATATATATATATATATATATATATATATATATGGGTAAATTGTTATTTTTGTCCTTTTTTATTTAAAACGAAGTAGAACACAAATAACTTCACAGTTGAAAGCCACCACTTTTTCTTTAGTCATCTTGGGAACATGTTTTCAAAGAAGGATGTGATACACCGGTAGACTTATTTTTCTACTTAATCAACTCTGTCCTCATGTAGGCTTTGAAAATGTATCCTTTATAATTATGACTTTGAAGATGAATCTATAAGATGGTATGCTGGAGGTACCGTTCCTCCTTCACTGAAACAGGTGTCAGATTTGGAACTCTGATGTTCTTGTTCATAAAAAAGGGAGAGATGTTTCCGTTACTCCAAGATCGCATGCAGGGAAGGGAGGCTGAATCTCATCAAAAGCTTGGCCTGATTTAATATTTTATCTGAGGATTAGAGAGTAAAAATTATTGTTGATCAAACAAATTCACATATATTAAAGAAACCCAATGATCAGAAACTTGTCAAGGAATAACATAAAGGTGGTGGGATAAAGCTGAGAAAGTTGAGTTGCCAAGAAAGATGCCATGACTTAGCAAGGAAATAGTGTGAGGAGGAGATAAAACACAAATCCTACTACTTGCAAGGCTGTGCCACAGATAAGATGTTCTCCTTCAAGATCTGGCACCTGGATTTTATTTACAGAAGCATTAGGGTTTTAAAATTAAGCTACAGCTGATTCCAGCTGAGGAACATTCACCAAAAAGAGCAAGAGGTCAATGGCTCAATGCATGCTTTGTGGATAGGTCCCCATTCCAGTCCTGGGCAGGGAAAGGATCCTTTTTCAAACCAGAGAACCATGGACAGATTATAGAATGATAGAATCACAGAGTTGGAAGAGACCTCATGGGCCATCCAGTCCAACCCCATTCTGTCAAGAAGCAGGAAAAATTGTATTCAAAGCACCACTGACAGATGGCCATCCAGCCTCTGTTTAAAAGCTTCCAAAGAAGGAGCCTCCACCACACTCTGGGGCAGAGAGTTCCACTGCTTAACAGCTCTCACAGTCAGGAAGTTCTTCCTCATGTTCAGGTGGAAACTCCTTTCCTGTAGTTTGAAGCCATTGTTCCACGTCCTAGTCTTCAGGACAGCAGAAAACAAGTTCACTCCCTCCTCCCTATGAGTTCCTCTCACACATTTATACATGGCTATCATGTCTCCTCTCAGCCTTCTTCAGGCTAAACGCATCTCCCTCTATGTACCATGGCGGAGATTAGGATCCTCCAGGGAGGCCCTGCTCCCCGGTTATGGAACTCCCTTCCTTGTGAGATCAGGTCGCCCCCCCTCCCTCCTGTCCTTTAGAAGGATGGTTAAACTGTGGGACCAAGCTTTCAGGACAGGGCAATGAAGCGACAATGGGAAAGATGACAGGGCCAATTGGATTTGATGCGGATGGCTAGGATGGTTTTAAATTGTGTTATTTAAATGGTGTATTTTAATATTTAGATAAATGTTTTTTTAATATTTATGTATTGTACCCAGGCATTGAATGTTTGCCATGTATATGTTGTGCTCCGCTCTGAGTCCCCTTCGGGGTGAGAAGGGCGGAATATAAGTGTTTTAAATAAATAAATAAATAAATAAATAATAAACATGCCCAGCTCTTTAAGCCATTCCTCATAGGGTTTGTTCTCCAGACCCATGATCTTTTGAGTTGTCCAATTTTTTCCCATGTCAGAAGTGATCTGAGAAACTCTAAGTTGTGAGAGAAATGGCCGTCTGCAAGGACAATGCTCAGGACACGCCAGGATGTTTTGATGTTTTACCATCCTTGTGGGAGGCTTTTCTCATGTCCGCATATGGGGAGCTAGAGCTGACAGAGGGAGCTCATCCACACTTTTCCCGGATTTGAACCTTCGACCTGTCAGTCTTCAGTTCTGCCAGCACAAGGGTCCAACTCACTGAGTCACTGGGGGCTCGAGCACATCAATGACATAAATGCACTATAAAGAAGCTTCCTATAACATTGTTGATGGTTTGTTGCAGAAAGGGGTAGCTCAGTTTTGACGCAAATACAAAATTACGCTGGCTTTATTCCTGTTACTTCCAGATATTCCTGGGGAAAATGCATACTTGAAGCACTCTAAAACAGCTCTGAGAAAGTGTAGAAAGAGTTAACTTAGATGGATCAGTGTCTTGGTGCAAGGCAGTTTCCAACTCTGAGAATTCAGGTTATAGATAATAGCATATTGGGCAATAAGCGATCTGCTGAGAGTCCTGTGTGCTACACATTAGACACCTTTTAGCTACATGGTGCCATTCCGCTTCTCAGAACATACAAATCAAGCCTAACCTAGAAAATGTTTAACTTGAGCATATATTGTAATTCTTCACTAATTTCCCTCCTGAAAGAAGCAGTGAATCATTTTACCAATGTTCTTCCCACTGTGAGAAAATGTCTTTGAAAACTACAGAGGTTTTATTTTCCTTTGTGGAAGATTTTGTAATTTGGGGTTACTTTGGACAAAATTCGCACTTTTTTTGTACTGAAAACAGAAATATTTTGTGTGTGTGTCTATGCATAGTAACTCCCACAGAACCTTAAAACTCGAAGGAAGCACAAGGGTCATCTAGTCCAACCTTTTGCCATACAGCAGTGGTTCTCAACCTGTGGGTCCCCAGGTGTTTTGACCTACAACTCCCAGAAATCCCAGCCAGTTTACTAGCTGTTAGGATTACTGGGAGTTTAAGCCCAAAACATCTGGGGACCCAAAGGTTGAGAGCCACTGCCATACAGACCCTGCCATACAGGAATACTGAAAAGTCCCAAACTGAAAATATTCTTATCAGCCCATGTTTCTCCTCACCAGGGTTTCCTAACCTAACATTCAAGAAACCTATGTGTCTCCCATTGTTTGTATATTGTTGGATATTCTTTCCTTACCTAATTTTAGTTTTATTGCCTAAATCTTGTTCAATAATGATGATATTCAATGAGTTAACATGGTACCATGGACATACAGAACATTTTCCAGAAAAAGAAACACTGTCCTAGTTTGAAACAATGGAATGGGAGTGGGGGAGACCTTCCACTATTATGGATTACAACCATACAACACCATTATTTGCTTATAGCTGCTGTAGTCATTCATTCACTTGGGGCCCATTCACACTACACATGGATACTAATGTGAACCCTCTTTAACTACCATGGTTCCATCTTATGAAATTCTGGGATTGGCAATAAAGAGCTTTCAACCAAATAGGTCTAGTGCCTCACCAGGCTCCTAGTTTCCATAGGACAGAACTATGGCAGTTGAATCATAGAATCATAGAACCAAAGAGTTGGAAGAGACCTCATGGGCCATCCAGTCCAACCCCCTGCCAAGAAGCAGGAATATTGCATTCAAAGCACCCCTGACAGATGGCCATCCAGCCTCTGTTTAAAAGCTTCCAAAGAAGGAGCCTCCACCACACTCCGGGGCAGAGAGTTCCACTGTTGAACGGCTCTCACAGTCAGGAAGTTCTTCCTCATGTTCAGATGGAATCTCCTCTCTTGTAGTTTGAAGCCATTGTTCCGCTCCTAGTCTCCAGGGAAGCAGAAAACAAGCTTGCTCCCTCCTCCCTGTGGCTTCCTCTCACATATTTATACATGGCTATCATATCCCCTCTCAGCCTTCTCTTCCTCAGGCTAAACATGCCCAGCTCCTTAAGCCGCTCCTCATAGGGCTTGTTCTCCAGACCTTTTATCATTTTAGTCGCCCATCCTCTGAAGAAGATTCCACTCTCATAGTTCTATCCTATAGAAACTAGGAGCTTGGTGAGCCATGGTGGCACAATGGGTTCAACCCTTGTGTTGCTGAACTGTGACCTGAAGGTTGGAAATTCGAATCCATAAGACTGGGTGAGCTTCCGTCTGTCAGCTCCAGCTCTCTTGCCAACCTAACAATTGGAAAACATGCTACATGTGAGCTTGAAAATGGAGAAAGCCAGAGATGAGCACCATCTCCAGAAGCCGGAAGTGAAAGGAGAACCCACAGTCTTTGTTTGTGTGTTTCATTGTATTTGATTGTAAAAGGCATTGAATGTTTGCCTATGTATGTAAATGGGATAATCTTCTAGGAATCCTTTAGGGGAGAAGGAGTGAATATAAGTAAAATGTGTATTTATAAACACTGGGCAGCTAGGCCAGGAAATCCCAACTGCATGCCCCCCCCACCCCATGAGGGTCTTCCTCCAGGGGCAAACCAAGAATGGGCAACTTGGAAGTCCCTGAACAGACTCAGAAGTGGAGTGGGCAGATCAAAAGACAACCTGGCAAATGGCACTACCTTAAAAAATCCCACACCTTGTGTGACTGTGGAGCAGAACAGACAGCTCCGCATCTGTATGCTTGTCCACTATGCCCTATTTAATAATAAATAAGTATTAAATTGAAACTACAGTCCATCCTCCAGGAAATAAAGCCCGACTGCTCACTGGAGGGAAGGATACTAGAGACAAAGTTGAAGTACTTTGGCCACATCATGAGGAGACAGGAAAACCTAGAGAAGACAATTATGCTGGGGAAAGTGGAAGGCAAAAGGAAGAGGGGCCGACCAAGGGCAAGATGGATGGATGGCATCCTTGAAGTGACTGGACTGACCTTGAAGGAGCTGGGGTGGTGACGGCCGACAGGGAGCTCTGGCGTGGGCTGGTCCATGAGGTCACGAAGAGTCGGAGATGACTGAACGAATGAACAACAACAACAATGCTATATGGTTTTGGTCAAAAGATATTTAGCGACCTGCACTCCTTCTATTTTTATCAGTTTTATATTAATTTATGCAATGCTTTTGATATGAAATAAAAATATTATTATTATCACACTATAATTCTGTAGTGCAAATAGAGCCTGGGTTGCTAGCTTTCCAGGAAGGAGACAAATATACAGTTCATTAGCAAGGCTATACTCAAAATTTTACCATATTGAATCAATGATACGTATTAGTCTACCATTCAGCAATAGATTCAGGGGTATATTCAGTAGATGGAATGAACAATTGGATTTACGCTGAGTTGATCAGATAGAAATATAAAGAATCAATGCAGAATAAAAGACACAGAGAAAAGTAAATAATCTGTCTCAACTTCCTTTCTATCCTTCTCTTTTGAAAACAAAGTGAGGGAGCTATTAAGAAACCAGATCCTTTTGTTTCTGGATGGCAAACCAGCTGGATTATCTCTGGAATCCTTTAAATAGGAAAACAGACTGGGGCATCTGCTTTCAGGCAAAAGCAGCAGTGAGCAATTCTCAAGGCTCTCTTCAGATTAGCAGCTCACTCCTCTGAAGTGACAGAAAACTTTGATCACTTCATATGTATGTACTAAGCTGAAGTGCAGAGGTCCCCAAACCTCAGTAAATGTTTTATTATGGCAACATCATGTCCGGACCAGACCTCAGTCCTCTGGGATTTGGTTGTGGACCTATCCATCTTGCAGCTATTGCTCTGTATGTCTTACTTCTGGTTATTTTACTTTCTGAAGACCAGCTGAAATTGAAGTTTATTTACTTTCTACATGCAATAGCCTCCACTACTGCACTCATTTTGATATATCCCCAGGGTTGCCCAATGCTGGCTCTAGGATCTTGGGGCTTGAGCCATGCATAAAGCATTCTCGCTCTCTCCTGTTAAACTGGAAATGGAAGAGGGATCCTCTGGCTTCTGCAGGAGTCTACCGTATACCATGCAGCTGTGGACAAGTCTACATAGGGACCACCAAACGCAGCATTGCCCAAACACGAATCAAGGAACATGAAAGGCACTGCAGACTACTTCAGCCAGAGAAGTCAGCCACAGCACCTGATGAACCAACCTGGACACAGCATATTATTTGAGAACACAGAAATGCTGGACCACTCTCACAACCACCATGTCAGACTACACAGAGAAACCATTGAAATCCACAAGCATGTGGACAATTTCAACAGAAATTTCAACAGAAACCATGAAAATGAACAAAATCTGGCTACCAATATTAAAAAAACTCTAAAATTACAACAGCAAAACAACAGAGAGTAAACAATCAGGCACATCTAATCACCTCTCAACAAAAGATTCCCCCAGGCACTGCCAAGCCATCAAATCCTAATTAAGGTGGTCAGTTGAAACATTCACACCTAGCTCCAGCAGACAAGAGTCCTTTGCCCCACCTTGGTCATTCCACAGATATATAAACCCATTTTCCTACTTCCAACAGACCTCACTACCTCTGAGGATGCTTGCCATAGATGCAGGCAAAACGTCAGGATAAAGTGCCTCTAGAACATGGCCATATAGCCTGGAAAAACCTACAACAACCCAATAGGGATTGTACCAGCACCCTTACGAGGACATATTGGCACTCTGAATAAATTGATCACTGGTAGATATTTCATAGGACTTTAAATACCCTTAAGCCATCCACCAGATCCTTTCTGATCTTGGAAGCTAGTCTGTCCTGCTTGGATGGGAGGCTGCCAATGAGTATCAGGTGCCGTAGGCGATATTTCCGAGAAAGGAATTGGCAAAACCAACTCCTGATTATTCATTGCCTAAGAAAACCTTATGACATTCACACAGTCTCCATAAGTCAACAGGCAACTCGAAGGTATATACCACAAATAGGCACTGTGGGTATCAGGTTTCATTTAATGTTGTATTCCAGGCCAGAGAGCCAGTGGCAGAATTCTACATCTTAAAATAGGAAGACAATCTGCAACGCAGATCTGTCTATTGCCTTTAGCAACACATACACATTTGAAATGAAGCCAATCTTTATGTTTTCAGAAATGGTAATCTATTATGAATTCTCTGACCCAGAATATATTGCCAGATGTAATCTTGAGTACAAACATGGTTATAGCGTAGTGGTTCTCAACCTGGGGTCCCCAGATATTTTTGGCCTTCAACTCCCAGAAACCCTAACAGCTGGTAAACTGGCTGGGGTTTCTGGGAGTTGTAGGCCAAAAACAACTGGGGACCCTAGGTTGAGAACCACTGTTATAGTGGTTTGGGTACTGGAAAAGGATTTTGCAAGATCAGAGTCTAGATCTCTGCTCAGGCATAGAAAGGTGCCAGGAGATTTCTAGTAAAGGTAAAGGCTTCCCCTTGACCAGTGTTTCTCAACCTGGGGGCCAGGACCCCTGAGGGGGTCACGAAGGGGTGTCAAGAGGGGTCGCCAAAGACCATCAGAAAACACAGTATTTTCTGATGGTCATGGGGATTCCATGTGGGAAGTTTGAGCCAATTCTATCATTGGAGGAGTTCAGAATATTCTTTGATTGTAGTGAACTATAAATCCCAGCAATTACAACTCTCAAAAGTCAAGGTCTATTTTCCCCAGGCTCCACCAGTGTTCACATTTGCGCATATTGAGTATTTGTGCCAAGTTTGGTCCAGATCCACCATTGCGTGAGTCCACAGTGCTCTCTGGATATAGGTGAACTACAACTCCCAAACTCAAGGTCAGTGCCCACAAAACCCTTCAAGTGTTTTCCGTTGGTCATGGGAGTTCTGTGTGGCAAATTAGGTTCAAATCCATTGCTGGTGGAGTTCAGAATGCTCTTTGATTATAGATGAACTATAAATCCCCGAAACTACAACTCTCAAATTACAAAATCAATCCTCCCCCAACCCCACTAGCATTTACATATGGGTGCATTGGGTATTTGTGCCCAGTTTGGTCCAGTGAATGAAAATACATCTTGCATATCTGATATTTACATTATGATTTATAACAATAGTAAAATAACTGTTATGAAGTAGCAACAAAAACAATATTATGGCTGGGGGTCACCACAACATGAGAGACTGTATTAAGGGGTCATGGCATTAGGAAGGTTGAGAACCACTGCCCTTGACATTAAGTCTAATATCCGACTCTGGGGTGTTGGTGCTCATCTCCATTTCTAAGCCGAAGAGCCAGTGTTGTCCATAGAAATCTCCAAGGTCATATGGTCAGCATGACTGCATAGAGTGCCATTACTTTTCTGCAGAAGCAGTACCTACTGATCTACTCACATTTGTACCTCTGTCTTGTCTGGATTCAATTTCAATGCATTCTAATCAAAAGCATTGTCTAATGCCTAAGTTGTTGATTATTTTCTCATTATTTAAGTATCTTTTGTTGACCATGTATGTTGGGTTGAGCTGTTCACAACAGCCTTGGCAAGAAAGTCAGCATTATTATTTCCATACTCCAGATGGAGAGCTGAGGTTAAGACATAGTTGTTCACCTAAGATCACTGAGTAAGTTCATCCGGAAGAAGCACCGAGGGCTAAGAGTTCGAACAAGGGAGCAGAAGAACAAGGAGAAAGGCCAGCATGATAACAACAGCATGCTGTAGTACTGGAGCGAATACCTTGACCTGCTGCTGTAACAAAGTCATCACAGAACTGGGCTTTTTTTGATGTGATAACAAAGAATATTAAATCCTCTTCTCCCCTTCAAAATATTTCTACAGGGGACAGATGGAGGAGGAGAAGAAAGTTCCTATCTCCCTGCCATCAAATACATGGACTTTTGTGTCTTTTTAAAAATTGCACACACACATACACATTTTCTAAGTGAGGAAATAAGAAAAAAAAAGAACATAGTGGCTGTTTTGCCCAGGGAAAGAAAAAGCTTGCTACTGCAGAAGATTACTGAGGCAACTAGCTTAGCAAATTTGAAGGCAGAAAAAAAAACCCGGATTTGGCATTTGTCAGAATAAAGAAACAGCACCTGGAGTTATTCTGCCGACTATAAACCCCTGTGGAAAGGCCAAGGGGATTTAGCAGGAGGTGATATCCTTTTACATAGAACTCTTCCATCTGAACCTCACTGCAGAATATTACAGTAGGAATAATATTCCAAAAAAAAGAATTCAATAGGCATTAAACTGTGATTTCCATACACAGTGATTCTTAACTCTCTTTTTGTGTGCGTGCGGTGGGGAGGGATAGAAGAAGGAAAATGTAGGCAGGAAATATAGCTGTTCAACTAGACTTTTTGTAACCTTTGGCGGCTTGCAGGGAATCATGATGAGAGAAGTTTAATCTCCTCTAGTACTTCCTGAGAAAATACCTAAGTGAAGATCAAAATCCACTGCTATATATTACTGTGTAAGAATAATTCTGGATTCTCCCCCCACCCTTACACTTTTCATCAAATATTGTGAATAACTTTAGGATCCCTACTACAGCCACAGGGATTTATTGGGATTTTTGACTTCATCTCCTGCTCCACTGACTCCAGACAAGGTGGATCGAAAGAGTAATTTCTACGGTCATGCAATGAATTCACCTGCACATCTATTTTTGCGAGACCCAACTCATGCTTGTATAATACCAATAAAATGATGGTTTATAGTAGGGCTTCTTAAACTGGGACCCCTTTCAGCCCAAGAAATGTTTAAGAAACTTCTGGTATATAGATATAGAAAAAAGGTATACAAACCAAACATTTACTGGGTTGCTGTGAGTATTCTGGACTGTATGGCCATGTTCCAGAAGCATTCTCTCCTGAAGTTTCACCCACTTTATGGCAGGTAGACAAGAGTTCTTTCTCTCACTCTGGACATTCCACAGATATATAAACATCACTTGCCTAGTTTCCAACAGAACCCACAACCTTGGAGGATGCCTGCTATAGATGTTGGTGAAATGTCAGGAGAGAATGCTTCTGGGACATGATCATAGAGCCCAGAAAATTCACAGCAACCCAGTGTGAATGGCCATGAAGTATTTGATAACACAAAAAATTACTGATAATAAATCAGCATCTGCAATGCTTGCTAAACAAGCTGATTTTCCTTTTTATGAAGTACAGCTGAAGCATCTTCTGCAGAGTCCACTTGGAAATACTGCAAAACAGATTTGTGTAAATGTGTAAAACAGTCACCAGATGATATTCAGAAAACATGGTTGCCAATTTTTGGGACCTCTTTTGGGGTCAGGAGCCACGGTTTAAGAAGCATTGACCTGTTTAAATAACTTGAAACCAACTTTAAGTGTTACCCACGAAAAGAAAGAGAAAATGTGTTGCATCCAAGCATCTGAGGAAAGATCTGAGAATCACAGGGCTGGAAAAAAAAGGGGTCATGCAACCCCCGAAAGCAGCATCCTTCACTCTCATGTGCCCACTCAATGCACAGGAGACTGAGGCAGGGGACTCTAGAAGAGATGGAGTGGGAAGTGTGAGACTACAACATACCACTTTACCAATTCTTGCTCAGGTCACTAGGTCTTTGGAACATCTGATAAATTGCAAAATTGGTAAAGAACACCCCTTCTTATCAAGTAAAAAAAATCAGATCTCTAACAAAACTTTCAAAATTTTATTATAAATGGCAGTTCCTAATTGTTTCTGTCATAAAAATCTCCAATAATGAAATAATAATGAAATGTTGAAAGTTCTGTTAGAGTTCTGAAATTTTCACCACCAGAACTTTAGCAACACTTTATAAGCAAAGAACCAGCACCCTCTAGTTTTGTAAGTACTTTAGAACCATTGAGAACCATGGATTGCCCATGTAAATGAATGATGGAGTGCCAATCTGGATTTCTAAATCTCAATTCAGATTTCATTGGATTCAGGATCAGGTTTTGATTGCTAAATTGGGCTTTTGACAGAAGAGAGGGACTTATACGCAGCTCTAGTACATTTAATACCATCTGCCACAGGCAGAAAAAAGGAAAGTTTATAAGGAACATAAGAAGCTCCTTAACATGAGGAAGACTAGACACAGATATAGAAACCCAATTTTCCTAGTTCCAACAGACCTAACAACCTCTGAGGATGCTTGCCATAGATGCACATAAAACATCAGGAGAGAATGCCTCTAGAACATGGCCATGTAGCCCGAAAAAAACCTACAACAACGAGGAAGACTGTTATCTATTTGGCTCCGTATTATCTGCTCAGAATCCAGGACAGAGGATTTCCATGACTTTACTTAACCCTTTCAATTTAAGATGTCAAGAATTACAACTGGAACCTTCTACATGCAAACCCTGTAAACTCTAACAAGGATAGAAGTTTAATCCAGAATTTTGAGTTTTCACAAATCCAGGAGGAACTACAGTAGACAAATGTATCCGTTTCACTTTTTCTTATATTTGTTTCTTTTGAATTGTTATTTTCATTAAGTTTGGCAAGTTTTATCCAAACTGCACAGCTGTTCCCAGTATGGAAAGGATTATGTCCTACCTGCCTTCCAAATACCCTCGGGTGGATAGGTTGGAGGTGACAAGAAGAATTTAAAACAAGACTAGTAAGAGCTAAATTCTTAAAATCTCTAGCTGTGCAGAGTTGTCAATTTCATTTGTTTTTGCCTGTTCCTTAAAAAAAACTGAATGTCATTCAGTCAATTGTATAGAGAAATTTGCAGAATTTGCAAAATTATTATCATGGAGATGTCCAAAAAACCCCTCTCATCCAGCCTTAACAATGTCTGATGAAGCTTGAGTATAGTGTTTGTGCACATGTGTGCATGCATGCCCATGTGTTTGTCTATTTATATCATAGGAAACATGGGAACAATAGGTAAAGAAACCACCCTGCTCCAGTTAGCATACTAATGATAATTACTTTTTAGTACTTTCCTAATGTTGATGCCAAGGAGAAAGCAAGCAGAGACAGAGCTCAAGACAATGAGCAATTCCGTGCCAAGATCACAGACCAACCTGGGTACCTGGCTTCCATCAGGTACTTTTGTTTACTAATCTGCAGCTCCTTTGGTGCAGCCAAGCTGCCCAACCATAGCAAGCTATCAAACTGGTGCCAACAGAGAGCTTAACCCTATTTATCCAGATGGCCCAAGCCTCCCAAGTGCTGAGGCTCCTGACGTTTTCCAGAATAATGCCCAGCGGTCTCATTATATCCAAACCTTCTTCATTCAGCCACGCCAGCAAAATTTCCCTTCACTCTTTTTCCCCATTGGGCAGAAACAAAAGTAGAACAAAAGAGGGAGAGAAGGGAATTGGTTCTATTGTGATGTTAAAAGAAGAAAAAAATGCAGCATACACATACACACACGCACATGCACACACAACCTGGAATATGAATGTGTTTATTTATAAATCGAAATTCAAACTAATTATTAGCTGGAGGCTTTCAAGTAAAAATGTAGGTCATGCAATATTATGCAGGATAATGGCAATTGTTTCAAGCTTCAGGAAGTGCATAAGTAATGGGAAACCATTTGTTCTCCGGCTCAGTTCGACAAAAAAGTTCCCTTACTGTGCTGTTTGACTATGGAAATGGGTTCATTTCCTAGCCCAACCCATATCCTGCCATTTCATCACTTCTACCTTGAAAGCAATCTTCTTTAAAGAACCTGTAGTATTCGTTCTTCTACGGTCATCGCTACATCCTGGCAGGGAGCGTTTTTGTGTGTCAGGTGGACTTAAATTTAACATATAACATAGTTCCATTTATTGGACCACAGCTTCCCAGATCTCCCAGTGGCCTATTAGTTGCATGATTTTGAAAATTGCATCGTGAATAGTATTTTTGTAAGCACATACATTGTCTAGGCTCATTGAACATGTCTGTAAACTTCAATGTGACTTTTGTATCATTACTAGCAACAGTCAATGTGCTGTCGCACGCTGGGCCTGTGCATAAGACTGTAGACAGGACATAAATTCTGTGTGCCCAACGGGACGCTGGGGCTGCCTCAGATTAAAGACCTTTGGATTTCCTTAAAACAGAGTCTTTAGATTGCTTAAAGGTTCAACAAAGTTCTTTATTAATGAAAACAAACAGGTACTTTAAGGCTTTCTTAACAGTCTATTGGCTCTCTCTCAAGCTTGTCCACAGGGAACAGGCACTATCTTCATAACTGTAACTAATGGGGAAATCCTTAACTTCTAATCTGAGCAGTCTGTCTTTGCCTCTGTTGGTGTGGAGCCCCTGCACCCAGTACTAACTGCTTCTGGCTTCCGCGAGTGACCCTTACCAAACAGAGTTTTGTAGACTTCCAAGGGAAAAAGAACTCAGATTTCCGTGATGGCTGACTGAAGTCCTTCAGCAAAGGAACTGTAGGGCTGTATAACCCTGGCCAAGTTGTGGGCTGTGTATCTCCCCGGCCAAGCCGTAGAAGACAACGCTTTCTACAGGAACTCTTGGTGTTGTGTCCTGCATGAAAAGCATCTCTGTGTGGACCGAACCCAAAATGGCTCCTATTCCCTCCAAAAACCCAAAAAGGGGGTGGGACCAGGGAACCTAACTAAAATTGGCAAGTGGCTTGCCCTATGATTGCAGCCAAAAGAAGCCACCTATCTGCAGAGTCCCTGAAACTTAGGACTACAGCAAATATTCAATGCAAAGCAAACAAAATTGGAGCTCCTGGTACAGTTGTACCTGCACAGTCAACACACAACATTTAAACTTTAGCAAACATGAGTAATGGAGGAAGAGAACCTCTGGTTTGTTTAGAATCTTTCTTGACTCATATCCTAAATATTCCTGAAATAAGTCTTAATTCATCCTGGAATTAGTATTATGCAACATCCTGATTTTAGGCCGGTTGAGAGTGTTGTTGAGACAAAATGAATAAATAGGGATATACAAGTATTTAACTTCCTTGACACTATCATAGTAACTCCAGGAGAAAATGGGAGAGATTGATCTTCAACAGTGTATATCTGAGTTATGATTCCAAATATGTGCAAGTAGAAATTATTCTTTCATTGGGAAGGGGGATTGCCTGCAGAGAACTATTGGCAATCCATGTTAAAGAATCAAGGGAAACGTGGGAAACAAAGCAATGGCTTTTCTGCAAGGCACTTTCATAGATATTTCCTTCAAGAAAAGGGGGGAAAGTTAGTCAATAATTTAACTCTGGAGGTAGCGAAGAGATATCAATTTTGCTGTGTGCAGACACGGTGCCAAATCCAGAGTCTGAATTCAATCATTAAAGTGTGAAGCCGGGGGATTTCAGCCCCGCTTTGAGCACAAATCTCAATAAAGCCTTAACTATGGCACTGCTCTCGGTGCCTTCAAAATAATTATCCATGTGAGGTTCAAGGTTAGGAACTCTGCAGCTGCACGACTGAACGGAGCCATCGATATGAAATACCACCTTCGTAGCAGAGGGAGAGCGGGCTGCTCCAAGAATAATCCACAGCCTGGATCTCAACTTTATTCCAAGATGCTGCAGACCCCATGGGCTTGTGGACCATCAACTTCACGTGCAATGAGAAAGTGCCAGAGCAAAACAACCTGCCAAAGCTATTAGCTGGAGGCCCAAATTTGCCATTGTATGACAGAAGGGGTAGCATCCAGATTTACATTTCTTTTTGGAGGTGGGTGTGGTGGAACCTAGAGATACATCTGTTGTGTCTATGACACCAGGAAAATGAACTTTTTTTAAAAAAAAAAACCTGGCACTCATACTCCCATATATTTTTCTGCAAATCCAATTTGCATGATATGTGCTAACTAGGCTAGAGGGCCATTCTGTAAGGAACATTATGATTGTAGCCATTCCCTGCTAAATTAGATAAACTAAATCTGGAATAGGAGGGGGGCATAATCTAATCTTGGGAAAGGCAGGTGCATCACTCTTGTTTTCATTATATGGATTGTGTCAGTCTACTTACATATCTTGATGATGAATCACTGAACAGACAAGAACCAATGCAAATATACAATTCTTCACTGACTTTCTCTTCAATGGAAGTGGCAAATTATTTTATCTATTTCCCTATCACTGTGAGAAAAAATTTGAAAACTCTAACATGCCTAGGTCCAGAAGCAGATGAAAGGCCATCCTTCTGTTCCAACTGCCACTGCCCTGGCTTTCAAGGAAGAGAAGAAGAGGCAGGCGCATGTCCATCATGCCTAATCTAGCAATTGAGGAAAAGCCCTCTCTTCATCTCAACTGCCGCTGCCCTGGCCTTCAAGGGAGAGAAGGAGAGGCAGGCACATGTATATCATGCCTAGTCTAGCAATTGCAGCAAAGCCCTCTCTTCAACCCAACTGCCACTGCCCTAGCCTCAGAAAAAGAGAAGAAGAGACAGTATCACCAGTACTTAATTCCTTCCACACTGCCATTTCCTTTTTTCCCCCTTTTAGGTCATGTCTTACATAGACTGTAAGCCGGAGGGTAGGGAATTTTTCTGTTGTCCTTTTACTTGTAAACTGCATGGCACAGTGGGTGGTGCTATATAAATAAATGGTGAGGAGGAGGAGGAGAAGGAGGTAACAAATCTCCCCCCTTTCAGAGTGAGACTATCAAAGGTTTTTTGGACTTTTTTCCTCTCCCTCTTCACACATTTTAGAACCTTTGAATACAGAGAGATAGAAAGAAAAAGGGAGAGGAAGGAAGTTTTTCCCCCCACTAAACATTGACTGAGATCCTGACTAATACATGTAGGATGTAACCATTCTTAACACACTGCCTGCATCCCCACAATAGATGCCAAATTCTGTAGTGCCGTTGCTATAGCCATGAAATGACTGCTCTGACTAGGAAGAAAGAGGGAGAAGAAGGTGACCAGGCAATGGGAACATCTCTCACCGCTCCTCCCGTTTGGTAGAGAGAGAGAGGCCAATGGATAGCACTTGCATTCCTTCTCTGCCTCTATAAAAAAAACTGCAGTGACATAAAACACAGCCCTCACTGTTCAAATAGCTTCCTTCCATCATAACAATGGAATACTTGATTTGGCAGCTGCAGGAATCAGAATGTGGGTGCATTCTTTAATACAGTGGTTCTCAATCTGAGGGTCCCCAGATGTTTTGGCCTTCAACTCCCAGAAATCCCAGCCAGTTTCTGGGAGTTGAAGGCCAAAACATCTGGGGATCCACAGGTTGAGAACCACTGCTTTCATACCTTACATCCTATTCAAAACAAGACATACTACACATATAACGCTTTGCAAAATGTTCAACAAAAAGGGCCAAAATGTGCACAATAACACCATGGTTGATCATAGAATAATAGAATATAATCATAGAATACGAGATTTGGAAGAGATCACATGGACCATCTGGTCCAACCCTCTGTAATTCAAGAAAAGCACAATCAAAGCACCCCAAACTGATAGCCATCCAGGCTCTGTTTAAAAGCCTCCAAGGAAGGGGCTTCCACCAAACTCCAAGGCAGGGAGTTCAATTGTTGAACAGCTCTTCTTAGGGTTTGGAAGTTCTTCCTAATGTTCTGGTGGAATCTCCTTTCCTGTAATTTGAACCCATTGCTCCTAGTTCTAGTTTCCAGGGCAGCAAAAACAAGCCTGTTCCCCTCTTCCTTATCATATACACACATATGCACATATACACATATATCATATACGTACATATGCACCCCTTTTGACTTTGCGCTTGCCAATGCTATTTCTCTATGAGTGTAAGAAAAAAGAGATGATATGTTATGTTGTTATTGTTGTTATTTGAGGGGAAAAATCCTCATGCTTTAATTTAAAAATCCAATGCATAATTCACTACAATAACAAGCAAGAGGTAACTCTGAAGATATGCACAAGTAACTTGTTAGTTAAAAGCACAGATCATTAAATCTTAACCACAATACCATAATAAATATATAAAGGTATTGTAGTGGAGCATCACTTTATGAAACCTAGTGTGTTTCATAAAGTATTCCATTTTATTATTGCTTTGTTGTAAACTGTTCTGGGAGCCTAAGCTGAAGAATGACCAATAAATATTTTAAATACCTAGATAAATTGTTCACTGAGAATAATGTCACTGGGTTGTAACTCGGGGATTAGGGTAATACTAGAGAAAGAGAAAACAAAGCAGTTAGAATGGCCAAATGGATAAAGTGTTTGAAGGGTCTTTCCTCCATTCTGTTATCCCCCAACTTGCCTTGTGTGTGCAGCTTATCATTCAGAATGTCGTCGAAGGCTTTCATGGCTGGAATCACTAGGTTCTTGTGGGTTTTTTTCGGGCTATATGGCCATGTTCTAGAGGCATTTCTCCTGACGTTTCACCTGCATCTATGGCAAGCAGCCTCAGAGGGAGGATGCTCGCCATAGATGAAGGTGAAACATCAGGAGAAAATGCCTCTAGAACATGGCCATATAGCCCGAAAAAAACCCACAAGAACCTATTCAGAATGTCATTCAGATTATAATATCTGTCATCAAAATATGTTTCTGATTGAGAAAACCTGATGGAAATTAGTGGTGTAAATCATACCTTGATCTATTCTTGCACAATAAATAATAAATAAAAATATAGTGTGAGCTGCCTTTGGAGACTGAACTTTTCTGGCAAGTCTAGGACAAATTGGGCATTTTGACAAGTGTGTTTTTGTGCTTACCCCAGTAGGCATATCCTTCTCTGTCTTTTTAGCCATGGACTTCTGCTGTTGTTGTTCTGTTCCTTTCTATTATGGGATTTTCTTGACAGAATATCTTATTTAGGGTGGAAAACTGTTTTGAAATACAGGAAGACTTTCATCCCTCCAGTTTATTAGGTGGGAAATATAAGAAAACTCTTCCGAACAACAGATGCTGCCCCTGTAATAACCTCAAAGCAGAGACATTCTTGCATGTCTTCTGTTATCACCAAGGCTGTAGGAAGGATCTAACACAGCCTACTGTACAGCTTTTCCCAGGCTGCTCTCTTCACTCTCTCCTGTTCACCCCCCTCTATGGCAGTTAACAAATTAGTCACCGAGCAAGTGGTCAAGATTT
This sequence comes from Anolis sagrei ordinatus, assembly GCF_025583915.1. Lineage (NCBI taxonomy): Eukaryota > Metazoa > Chordata > Lepidosauria > Squamata > Anolidae > Anolis > Anolis sagrei. Next base: position 31,949,353 of record NW_026847882.1, read on the forward strand.
GGATGTGGTTATTCTCACTAGATCACTTATGATTGGGTAATTATTACCATATTTCATGTTCTATATTTAATAATCTGTCCTAGATGTATTAGTATGCATTTTTAACTAAAATGTGATATTTAAATATGATATTTTAATGTCTTTTTGATGATGAATGATGATAGTAATGGTGGTGGCAATAAGGTTTTTTTTTTTACATCTCTGTGAAAATATGCTAGACTCTTTAGTGAAATAGAAATAATAGTTTTGGGTGAGTTGTTCTGGGCACCACAATTGAAGAGAGATATTGACAAGCTGGAATGTGTCCAGAGGAGGGCGACTACAATGATGACGGGTCTGGAGAACAAGCCCTATGAGGAGCGGCTTAAAGAGCTGGGCATGTATAGCCTGAAGAAGAGAAGGTTGAGAGGAGACATGATAACCATGTATAAATATGTGAGAGGAAGTCATAGAGAGGAGGGAGTGAACTTGTTTTCTGCTGCCCTGGAGACTAGGACATGAAACAATGGGTTCAACTACAAGAAAGGAGCTTCCATCTGAACATTAGGAAGTACTTCCTGACTGAGAGAGCTGTTCAGCAGTGGAACTCTCTGCCCCGGTGTGTGGTGGAGGCTCCTTCTTTGGAAGCTTTTAAGCAGAGGCTGGATGGCCATCTGTTGGGGGCGCTTTGAGTGAGATTTCCTTCTTCTTGACAAGAGGTTGAATTAGATGCCCCATGAGGTCTCTTCCAACTCTATGATTCTATTATTAAGTTCTCAGGTGTCAAAAACAATCTGAGTAAATCATTAAGAACATTGTGGTTCCTGATTGCAGTGGCTATGAGATAAGTATAATCTTTTTTGGCAGTGTAGGCAGACCCTCACTTAAAACCTTTGTGATAGGATTTGGTTCTAGATCCCTAATGGCAATAAAGCAAAACTACTTTTCTCCTTAAGGTCAAGTCTTTCAGAGATGATCCACCAATTGGAGGGGTTTACATTTGATTTCATATTCTAGCATCCGTGCATTTTTTTGCACAGTTTCCATGCCACTTTGTGTCCTAGCACCCATGTGCTTTATTCCACTATTGAGATAACAGTTGGGTTTTTTCTCTCTCTGCGTAGGTACTGTCAAGTTGCAGAAGGAGGAGCGGGTGAATACTCTTCTCCATTACATGAAATTGTCTTTACAGTAAAACATGTTACATATGTTTCTACTTCTTTTCTTTTCATTCCCACAACACCCACAAATGTACACTAATTGGTCTGAAGCCTGTCACTTTCATTTTCTCCGAAGCACTTAACCTAAATTTATGCAATCTTTGCTCCGAAATGAAAATCGCAAATATCGCTTGCATTTCTGTTTGATGTGCTCTTCCCTCGTTCTACTCCCTCGGCTTCCCCTCCTTCTCAATCTCGAAGGTTGCAACAATGAAGAATAAATGGAATAGCAACCATCACATTATTATTGGGGGTGGCTGGGTGAGGGAAACCAACATCCATTTAAAGAGGCTTTTAAAGGAGGTGATAGATGTAAATTATGGTTTTAAAAAGTCTTGTCAGCTCCGAAACAAAGCAAAACAGGATATGACACGCAACTGCTCTACAATGACAAGTTATTTTTTTTCAAAAAAAAGTTGGATGCAAATAGATGATCCTGCTTCAAGATATGTGACTGACTCACCTTCTATGAGCTGCTGAGTGCTTTGAGAGATGAATGAGAAAAGGCTGTCATATTTTTACTCTCGGCTTGCTCTAAGTGACTCAGTATCTTTGGCTCAAAAAAGCTGCTTTGCAAACCTCCCTGCAGCAATTCTGCTCATTAACGCTCAGTAGAAACCTGGATTCCTCCAAACATCACTTGCTAGAGTTAAGGAGGACAAAACCTTTTCTGCTTTTGGCAGCAGCAAAATAGGCAACAGTGGACTTGGGCCAAAATAAAACAGGGATGACACCCCCTCCCCTCCTACTGATAGTATCGACAGATCTTCAAAAAACGTAGTTCTGAAAGCTAATTCTTTTTTTCTGGTTCTTTTCTTTAAAGTCATTAAATAGAATTTGAATAATAAAACAATACACGGAAGTGGAAAGCACTGCAGTGTGCATGTGTTATGAAGCTGTCCTTTTTAGGGCAGCTGAACAGCATCAAGCTGAAACCAAACCTCGGTTTATGAAGTCTGCAAAAATAGCTTCGTTACTTTAGTGACATCCTTACACAGAGTGTAAACAAAGTCCCAACTAGTAGTTCTCAAGGATGTAAATCTTCACTTGTTCATTTAAACACAGGCGAACGGAACATGTCAACATTTTATTTGCTGCTGGGTGAAATGAGATGCCTAATCTACATGTTTATTGTATTGTCGAAGGCTTTCATGACTGGAATCACTGGGTTGTTGTAGGGTTTTTTTCGGCTATATGGCCATGGTCTAGAGGCATTCTCTCCTGACGTTTCGCCTGCATCTATGGCAAGCATCCTCAGAGGCGAAACGTCAGGAGAGAATGCCTCTAGAACATGGCCATATAGCCCCAAAAAAACCTACAACAACTCTACATGTTTATGTTGGCCTGAAGATTCTGGTGGGCTAAAAGAAAGATGTTTACTAGTTGTTTACATGGGATGATTCAAACTGATGGACCCAATTTCAAAACAGTCTATTTCATGATGGAAACATGTTGCAATAACAAAAAAAGGTTCAAAAAATTTAATGAGTTATCAAGTCATTATTTTGAACCAGAAACAAATCTTTAAAAACCCTCAACTCCATAAATGGAGAATATCTCCTTAGGGTTCATGTTATGGGTTGCCACTGTGAAAATGATTGGGATTAGGGACATTTTTATGCTGGGAGAGGAATCTAACAGGAATCATTAAAAATTCAAGGTTCTATCCCAGGGGTCCTCAAACTATGGCCCGGGGGCCAGATATGGCCCTCCAAGGTCATTTACCCGGCCCTCGCTCAGGGTCAACATAAGTCTGAAATGACTTGAAAACACACAACAACAACAATAATCCTATCTCATGAGCCAAAAGCAGGCCCACACTTCCCACTGCATCTTTGTCTATATTTGTTGAAATTCTTCATCATTTTAATTATTGTATTAAGTGGGTTTTTTGCGCTACAAATAAGATATGCGCAATGTGCATAGGAATTCATTCATATTTCTTTCAAATTATAATCTGGCCCTCCAACAGTTTGAGGGACTGTGACCTGGCCCTCTGTTTAAAAAGTTTGAGGACCCCTGCTCTATCTTTTTGAGTGGTAAGAGTTGCATTCATGGGTGATTTGTGGTTGCAGAGATACAACAATTTCAAATCAGGTCCATCTTTTTGAAACACCTTGTATAGTGATAAGTTCTGTTGCTGATGTTGCTGGATCAAGTTGTCCACTTGGAAGTTTCCCTGGAAGGTATTTGTTTCAAAGTCACTTATCTTGCTTTATTTGTCAGATCTACACCAGTTCAACATCCCTCTTACTTTGGGATATTGAATGCTATCTGTGTTTGGCTTCCATATTCTTCCACCTTCTCCCAGTAACTTTGACCAACCATGACAGGAGAAAATATCCTCAGGAGCTCTCCAATCACCCTCCAATGAGCTCACGCTGGAAGAAATCGCAGGGGATCAATATCCCTGGGAGGACTTGTCTAACAATGCCCCTTCCCATCTTAACAACTCACAATAAGCATCTCCATGCTGTCTGGAATGATGACAAGAACCGGCCATGTTCACCTCTCTATGGAGGTAGTGGTGCTTTATTCCGATTCTTGTAATTCCCTTTCCACCAATCCTCCTTTTGTCCCTCTCTCTTATTTATTTATTTGTTTCACGGTTTTATTTCTCCTTATTATTATCCCCTTTTAATTTTGCAACGTTTGTAACAATTTCAGCTGTGATAACGTGCAAGTTAATTAAGCCGTGATCTCCCCGAGACAGGTTGGTACAAGGAGATAAGCAACAGCTTCTATTCGTTATAAACAGCTGTAGTCCTGACCAGCTTCTAGGGATTTGCTGCTTTTGTACTGGAAACAAAACAATCCTTAACAATTAAACCTAGACTTTTTTCCCCTTTTCTTTCCTTTACTTTTTTTTTGACCACATTCGATGAGACTCCTGACATCATTTGCTCCATACACCTCTCGACGGGATTTTAGGAATTGAACAAAGCTTTGTACAGCCCTTGGGAAGTGAAGACCAGAGTCTGTGGAACAGGCAGTTAGATTAAAAATGCCTAGCTAATAATCACAGTGCTTTTGAAGTATAGATGCAAAGGCCCACTTCAATGGAGGTCACCATTGTCTCTGGGAAATGACGTAGCTTTGAGGCTTTGCTATTGGCTTTTTGGCATTTAAGAGACAGATTGCAAGAAGGGGGAGGAGGATGTACTTCATGCTACATAAGTGCAACACCCCCAAATGACTTAAACTCTTGCAATTGCATCCCATGGAATCCTTCAGTTTTGTGGTCTTACAAAGCATCAATGATTTCGAGCCAAAAATTCTAAATATCATTCCCTAAACTGCAAACAGAGAGCCAGCATTGTGGTAGTGGGTGGACCACTGGGCTATGACTCTGGAGACCAAGGAATCAATCTTGGAGACATCATACTCCAATATAAGCCAAGGCACCTAATTTTACACAAAAAACTGGGAAAACGTATTGACTCGAGTATAAGCCGAGGGTGGGAAATGCAGCGGCGACTGTTACATTTTAAAATAAAAATAGATACCAATAAAATGACATTACTTGAGGCATCCATAGTTTTGAATACATCCATAAAATTGTAATTTAAGCTAAGACTGTCCAACTCTGATTAAACCATTATTCTAACCTTCTTCAGTGTAAATGTGCTGACGTATCTTTCCAATAATAATAACTAGAGTAAAATAATAAATGTAATAAAAATAATAATAGAGTAAAATAATGGAAATGAAATAATAACAGTAATAATAGAATAAAATAATAAATGTAATAACAGTAATAATAGAGTAAAATAATAAATGTAGTACTGGTAGTAATAATAATAATAATAATAATAATAATAATAATAATAATAATAAAGAGTAAAACAATAAATGTAACAATAATAGAGTAAAATAATGTAAATGTAATAATAATAGAGTAAAATAATAAATGTAATGAAATAATAATAGAGTAAAATAATATAAATGTAATAATAATAATAATAATAATAATAATAATAATAGAGTAAAATAATAAATGTAATAAAAATAATACTAATAACAGAGTAAAATAATAAATAACCTTGACTCAAGTATAAGCTGAGAGGAGCTTTTTCAGCCTAAAAAAGGGGCTGAAAATCTAGGCTTATACTCGAGTATATACAGTAAATCTTGTCAAGGAAATTCTGATGAAATTCTGACATTAGGGTCACTATGCTTGAGAATAAATTTGACGACACATTTGCAAATCCCAGGATTCCACAGAACATTGCCATGGCAGTTATGTGGTGTGAGAGAGCCCCTAGTATATAGCATAATAATAGAGATCATTTGACATGGAAAGAACTTCTATTTTTTAAATTGTGAATACAAGATAGAATAAAACTTTCCACACTCCTACTTTTGTGTGTGCTTCCATAACTGCTGAAATGTTGCTGGAAACTTCAGAAGGGAGGGCGAGGAAAACTTAATCTTTTCATTGGAAGCAACCCCACACAACACTTACATTTGCTTTTGGATGCTTGTGGCTTCATAGCCGCTGATTAGGTTGGAAATCCATCAGTGTTGTAGAACCTGAGTTATGGATTCTGAAAAGACCCCTCATGGGAATGCATTGCTTCAAACACAATTACTGGAATATAATAAGCCATACAGTGGGAGATGCTCATTAAATGCCAAGTGAATCGCTCAATTTTGGGGCCACTAGGAAGAGAAGGGGAGAAAGAGGATGGGTGTCCATTTTTATTCTCCTCCCTGAACACAGCTTTAATGATTTTTAAATCCCTTCAACCCAATTATAGCCCCAGACACTGATTAGGGTCTCTGGGCTATTGTGTGCAGGAGCCATTATCCTGAGAACCATAGAAAAATTAGTACCTGGAGAGACTGCATTGGGAAATAAATCTTTCCCTGACATTTCACAACCAATTCTTGGCCAATTAGGGCAAACTCTGCTATGCTAGTAATGTGCCTCCAAAATGCTCTCCTTGCTGGAAAGGCCAAGCAGAGAACAAGCCATGGACAGTATATATATACATATATACTGGCCAAGGAAAAGGTTGCTTTCAGTGGTGTGCAGATCCTTTTTAAAAATTTGTCATAGTGTCTTTTATTTCCTTTTTCCCCCAGAAAAGAAAATATGGTCTAACTTGAACTTTTGAGAATAAGAATAATTAAACTTATGGTCAAACAAATATTATCATCAGAGTTAACCCTTGTAATTTTTTTCAAGACACTCCTTTTACTCCTAATTGTATACTTCCCTGCCTCACACTATGGCTAACATTATGCAGACAGGTTGACTCACTTTGCTCTTTTGCACCTTGGGTCCGAGATACTGAAAAACATCTTCAAATTCCTTTTGAGCTCATCATGCCATTATTAGCTATTTACCTTATTTCAAGTGACAACTTTGAGTGATAGTGTGTGACTTTACTTGGTCCCCATTTTTGCTATGTCACATCTATTCTGCTGACTTGCCCCACACTATTTCTAAGACCACATTCACCATGATGTATCTATCTCTACTTTGTGTTCTTCCAGATTTTCCATCTTTAGTCAAACAGAGGATTGCTGCTTCATCAAATGGCTGCATGCAAACTGTCACATTCTCCAATGTGCATATTCCTCCATGGGCACACATGTGATGCCACTCAGTAGTTTCTGGTAGCTTTCATGGAGCAAAAGGTTCTCCAAGCTAGCCAAGGTTGGCACCTTGGAAAGACCATCTTAAAGTTTATTTTAAAACCCTGAGTAGATTCACAATCCCATTCATAGCTCATATTTTTCTTGAAAGTCATCTTTAATCTCTGGCTTTTGGCATGTCTCATTCTCCTTCAGTCCCAATTGTGATGAAATGGTAATGCATGCATGACATTTCCTCATAATCTCTTATTTATCCACATTGCTCTTTTGATGTGGGCTAGAAGGGCTAGAAGGCATGGTCATCAAGTTTGCAGACGACACCAAATTGGGAGGGATAGCCAATACTCCAGAGGACAGGAGCAGGATTCAAAATGATCTTGATAAATGATCTACCTCTTTTGGTCTTTGGAGCTTTTTCAGTGTCACATATATATATATATATATTTGGGGGGGGGGCATGACAGAGGGTTAATCAGCTGTTCTGTGAAAACTTAGAGGAATAGGAATATACCATCAGGGAATACACAACCAACTCTATGAGCTGGAGAGCCACTTGTTGCATTATCACCTGCATCATTTGGAACAGTGGTTCCCAACCTGAGATCTGTGGACCACCAGTGGACCACAAGAATGAAAATATGATCTGTGGCCTCACCATTACTACACCATTGCCTCAAAACCACGTGGCAACAAGAGCTACTGGTCTTGTAAAACCTTCTTATAATGCCGAGGCAACTGGGATGTCAGGAGTGGAGAAGCTGACTACCAATGAAAGATTACTACTACTACATCACCTCTATGATGAAAAATGGTTTTCTGTGCATGAGCTGATGTTGACTAATAGAAGGCTTATGTCCTGTATCAGAAACCAGAGCTGATATGGTCTATCCAATGCAATTTTCTGAATCAGCACTCCAAATAATCCAACTGAATCTAAAGTTGACCAAAAACTGATTTGTAACGCTTTTGGTACTTATGTTGGAGAGTGGTCCCTGGTCAAAGTGGTCCCTGCTGAAGTGGTCTTCAGTCCCAAAAAAGGTTGGGAACTACTGGTTTAAAAGGAAGACTATAAGAATCTGTCTTATACCAAGTTAGCCATTGCTCAATTAAGATCAATGTTGTCTTCTCTGACATTCAGTAGATTTCCAGAGTTTCAGAGTGGAATCGTGGAAAAAATTGGGACTTTGCTAGGGACCAACTGCATACAAAGCATACGCTCTGTTGCTAGGCCTATCTGTAAATGTTTCTGATGCAAGTCACAATTCCAAGTTGATCTTTTATGAATGTTCTAAGTATTCGTATTGTATGTAGAACACTTAACCAAACATTTTGCTATAATTGTCAGTATCACCAACAATAGTCTGAAGCATTTCTGAAGCTCGGTTAAAATTAGGAGCGGTTCCTAGTGAGAACAAAGTGTGCTACCTTTTCTTCCTGTCCTAGTATTTTATGAATCTGATTTGGCAGTCAGATAAGTCGCTCAAAGCTCCAGGTTTCATCCAACCTGGGTCTTGTTTGCCAGAAATACCTGAAATGAAAATCCTTCTCAATTTTCTTTGACCCAGCATTATACAAAAAGAATTGGGGAAGTGGGGAGAACAACCACAACAATTATGTTCAATAATCTTCAACTGAAAGGGGGTAGTTGATGCAGCATCTCTTTAAACCACCCGATGATTCCTTCTTCCCATATTGCATTTGTTTCCATAGCAACTTAAGGGGGGGGGAGAGAAGCATATTAAAGGAGAGGTTGGAAAGAGGAATGAACAAGAAAACCAAACAACTGTTTGGCTGCCAAAAAAAGTCTGAACACCATATCTGAACACCTGGAGATTAATAGCTTCAGCCTTCACAGAATGGATGCCTTTAATATGTGCTGGCCTCTAGTTTGTTCAGACATTTCCACATAAATCCAGTTGACCAGAGAACTTGGATGCCATGTGTCAACAACTGATGGGAAAGTAGGAAGATTTTAATGAAAGCAAAACAGGGTTCAGTTTAACATAGGCTCACTCCAACTTAAAAAAAAAAATCCCACATGTTCATAACACCACTATTTATGTGCAACCATCAATGTTTTTTGTGTGACCATCAATATGTGTGACCCAGATTCAAATTGCCTATCAGCAATGAAGCTTGCTTAAAGACTCTCACTATGTCACATAGCCTAACACACCCATAGGGTTGCTGTGAGGATGAAATCCGGTGGGACGAGAATGACAAACACCATTTTTGAGAGACTTTGAAGAAAGGTGGGATACAAATGGAAACAAATAAATCATACTTAAAGACTTCTGGTGGTGATCAGCATACAGCAAGAATTGAAGTGTTCCAGAAAAAGCTGATATAGTGGTATAAACTTGCTGCTTTATACTACATTAGATCATTGGTTCATCTAGTCCTATATTGTTTACTAGCGGTCCCCTGCCACGCGTTACTGTGGCCCACATGGGGGTTCTGTGTGGGAGGTTTGGCCCAATTCTATCATTGGTGGAGTACAGAATGCTCTTTGATAGTAGGTGAACTGTGAATTCCAGTGACTACAACTCCCAAATGTCAAGGTCTATTTTCCCCAAACTCCATCTGTGTTCATATTTGGGCGTATTGAGTGCTTGTGCCAAGTTTGGTAGAGATCCATCATTGTTTGAGTCCACAGTGCTCTCTGGATGTAGGTGTACTACAACTCCCAGACTCAAGGTCAATGCCCACCAAGCCCTTCCAGTATTTTCTGTTGGTCATGGGAGTTCTGTGTGCCACGTTTAGTTCAATTCCATCGTTGATGGAGTTCAAAATGCTCTTTGATTGTAGGTGAAATATAAATCCCAGCAACTACAACTCCCAAATGACAAAATCATATTTTTTGAGTGATAGCCACTCCTTGTGTTGTGAGAAGTTTTGTTGCCAAATTTGGTGTGAATTCGTTCATTGGTTCTTTTGTTTTTAAGGTACTCATTATGCACAGAGCATTTTTATATAGATAGATAGATTATTCTGGCAGTGGTTGCAGCCTCCCTGCCCCAAATATCACTTCAACTCCTCAACTCCTCTGGCTGAACTCAAAAACGGAAAATGGAATGTTGGTGGGCAGGAAAAGAGATTTAAAGATGGGCTCAAAGCCAACCTGGCATAGACACTGAGAACTGGGAAACCCTGGCCCTTGAGCGCTCCAGCTGGAGGTCAGCTGTGACCAGCAGTGCTGCAGAATTTGAAGAGGCACGAATGGAGGGTGAAAGAGAGAAACGTGCCAAGAGGAAGGCCCACCAAGTCAACCCCAATCGAGACCGCCTTCCACCTGGAAACCAATGCCCTCACTGCAGGAGAAGATGAAGATCAAGAATAGGGCTCCACAGTCACCTATGGACCCACCGTGAGTACACTGCTCTTGGAAGACTATCCTACTCGGACAACGAGGGATCACCTAAGAAGAAGAAAGAAATAATACAGACTTTGCCATTTCCTCCCTCATACTGAGTGACCCAATGGGTTTCCATGGCTGAGTGGGAATCTGAACCCTGATCTTAGCCCACCACCCAGACCATTACGCCATATTGGCTCCTCAGGGATTTCAACTGCAGGGGTAGCAAACAAGAAAAAAAAAAGGTCTGTGAAGTATTTCAGCATCACCCACTCATAAAGAAAATAAAATCTGCCCATCCTCCCAGGTGCCCTTTTCCAATCTGCACAAACCATTGCAAAACAGATTACGGCAACAACTCATTTTCCATTTTGGATACATGTGCAGATACAAATTATTTATACAGCAGAAGTGAAATAGAAGAAGTGTTATAAACAATGACATTTAATTATATTGAACATCATAACACTTCCAGTTAATGTGCATCTATGTAAATATCAAAGAAAACAGATTTTGGATTTTACATTTTAGTTGAAAAGAGTGAAGGGGTGTGGCCTATTTATATCTGTACCATTGGGAGAAATATAAGAGGGTTTGCTGTTCCAGATGAGTTTTAAGTGAGCAACATATTTATTTATTTATTTATTTGCTGCATTTGTTGACCGCCGCTCTCAGCCCTAGGGCGACTCGCGGCGGTGTACAACATATAAAAGGCAATTTACAAAAGGCAATACAAAACAACATATCCACAATACAACAATTATATTCTTCCTGTTCCTTCATCCTGCCTTCTTATCCTTCATCCTGTTTACTCTGTCATCTTGATTTGCTCTGTGGTCTAAACTAGAAGTGTTTTTGAAGCCTCTTGTACAGCCCCAAGAAATGTTTACATATCATATCATGCAGGAAAAAGCACAACCAAAACACTCCCAACAGATAGCCACCCAGCCCGAAGAAGAAGAAGAAGAAGAAGAAGAAGAAGAAGAAGAAGAAGAAGAAGAAGAAGAAGAAGAGGAGGAGGAGGAGGAGGAGGAGGAGGAGGAGGAGGAGGAGGAGGAGGAAGAGGGAGAAGTACGGCTTGTCGATGTTGCAATCCTGGGTGACAGCACAATTGAAGAGAAACAACTGGAAAAGCTGGCACAATATGAGGATTTAAAGATCAAATTGCAAAGGCTCTGCCACAAGCCAGTCAAGGTGGTCCCAGTGGTGATCGGCACACTGGGTACAGTGCCTAAAGACTTTGGCCTGCACTTAAACACAATTGGCACTGACAGAATTACCATCTGCCAGCTGCAGAAGGCTACCTTACTGGGATCTGCATGCATTATTCACCGATACATCACACAGTCCTAGACATTTGAGAAGTGTCCAACGTATGATCCAATACAACAGCCAGAAGAGTGTCGGCTGTGGACTCATTTTGCATTTCAAATAATAATGGTGATGGTGATGATGATGATGGTGATAACAGGCACAACCCCAGGGGCCATCCAACCAAACCTCTTCTGCCATGCAAGAAAAGCACAACAAAAGCACCCCCAACAGATGGCCATGCAGCCTTGTTTAAATAGTAGTAGTAGTAGTAGTAGTAGTAGTAGTAGCAGCAGCAGCAGCAGCGGGCTGTTCAGTTGAACTCCCTTCTGCCATGCAAGAAAAGCACAACAAAAGCACCCCCAACAGATGGCTATGCAGCCTTGTTTAAATAGTAGTAGTAGTAGTAGTAATAGTAGCAGCAGCAGAAAACTCTGGGGCTGTTCAGTTGAACTCCCTTCTGCCATGCAGGAAAAGCACAATCAAAGAACCTCCTGAGTGGCGAGAAGGAAATAGAGTTTTGGAAGCAAGGAAGGTTAGAGGAAAAGGGCTTTTGGGGTGAGGGAGGTGAGAAAAGAAGGCTTTTTGGGGCGAGGGAAGCCGGAGGGGGCAAAGGAGAAGGAAAAAGATGGGAAAGCTTGGAGGGGAGGAGGAAAGAAGAAGAGGGAACCGTGAAGTCCCTCAGTACTTGGCAAACTCTTGGTTTAAACTATTAACTTCCTATAGACTGGGTTCAACACTACCAAAAGATGTGGCGAAGGCTTTAAGAAAGGGATTTGAAGGAAAAATCCAGGAAGAGAGTTCTATTCATGGAATCTTTGTGGGATTGCTTACAGAAGAGTGAGTACCTCTGACTGAGATCCAGCTTCATCACTTGTCCCATCCTTTGAAAAGCATACTACAACCCCATCAGCATTTTTTTTCATTCCTGATATATAGAACATCTCTGCACCAAAACACCTGCTGGCTCCCAAGTCACTCCAAAAATGATTGTACATCTGCTGTTGCTTCAGTTGCAAGATAAAATAGTGCTGTGTTCCCTGCTGTCAACCTAGCAATCCAGCTGTGCAAAGGATATAGGAATAGCTGGCTGAAGCATGTTGCAGTAACTGCATATCCAGTCATTCAGCAAATTAAAATTTGCCCTACATTGGCTTCCATTTCTACCTCTCTCCAGCCCAATAGTAGGACTAATAGGTGATGTGAAGCTTCCCTTTCTATTGCAGGGAGGAGTTAAAGCAATCTGGAGTACAGTCATCTGCAAAAAGGGAGAAATGTATGAGCTAGGAAAGATTAAACAGACAGCGAAGCGGATGAGCAATGTTTAATTTTAGACTCAGGACACAGTTTTTTCACTGTTACTGTATTTTCACTACCTCCCCCCCCCCCCAATTATTCCAATCCTAGTTACTGATGAGTAAAATTTGTCAATAGTTCCTAATCCTGCTACATCTCTTATAGCCAATGGTGATGGTTTGCAATGCCAGTTCACCTGCCTCTTGTGATAAAGTCCTCAATCTACAAAAAATGTATGCTACAACTTCTCTTACTCAATCAGTCTCAAAGGTACTACAAGATGCCTTTGCATATTGCTTTGTAGAGTATTACATACATGCAGCATTTTCAACCAATGCAGCCCCAAGATAAGGCTTCTGGAAATCAAAACAATGCTGGCTGAATTATCATCCCATGCATATATCTTAAAGATGCAAAAACAAAATCACAAAAACTTATTGTGCTGATGTGCAATAATATTAATGGGAGTTGAAATGTTGTCTTATGCTTCCCGGTGCCTCTTTCATAAACATTTGAGAATCAGAACTGCCATGCCTATATGTTAAAATGGTGAGAAATAAAATGAACACATATTACAAATTCCTGTTCTGCCTGTTTGTCCTTAGAAATATGGGAACTATATCTGCAAAGTCTGCTACAGGATTATAGAGGATATAAACACGCTGCACGCAGGAGTGGTAATGGACAGAGAAGTAACAGCAGGCGGAAGTTAAAAAGTGGGTGGAAGGCAGCACAAAAAAATGGAGATGGAAGGTTTTGTGGGCACAAGAAAAGAAATGTCTGACTCCCACATCTTCCTTTTTGCCTTTCTGGAATACTGAGTCCTTTGTACTATACAAGGTTTGTGTGCCCATGAGCCTGGAAAATGGCTGCTCAGTATTTTAAAAGTACTTTGGAAATATATGTGTTTGGTAAGAAAACAAGACTTGTGCACCAGTCAGACTTGGTCATGGTGGTCCACGCTCTTGTTACAGCTAAGATAGACTACTACAATGCACTCTACATGGGGCTGCCTTTGAAGACTGCTCGGAAGCTTCAAATAGTCCAGTGAGAGGCAGCCAGGTTAATAACTGGGGCGGCATACAGGGAGCATACAACTCCCATGTTATGCCAGCTCCACTGGCTGCCAGATTGCTACTGGGCACAATTCAAAGTGCTGGCTTTGGCCTATAAAGCCCTAAACGGCCCCGACCCAAATTACCTGTCCGAATGCATCTCCCCCTATGAACCATCACAGAGATTAAGATCCTCCAGGGAGGCCCTGCTTTCCGTCCCGCCATTATCACAGGCACGATTGGTGGGGACGAGACACAGGTCCTTCTCGGTGATTGCTCCCCAGCTATGGAACTCCCTTCCTGGTGAGATCAGGTTGGCCCCCTCCCTCCCGTCCTTTAGAAGGATGGTAAAAACTTGGCTGTGGGACCAAGCTTTTGGGACAGGTCAATGAAGAGGCAGTGGGAAAGATGAGGGGGCCAATTCGATTTGATGTGGATGGCTAGGACGGTTTTAAATTGTGTATTTTAATATTTTGATAAATGTTTTTAATGTTTATGTATTGTATGTGAATCTGTGTCCCGGCATTGAATGTTTGCCGTGTATATGCTGTGCTCCGCCCTGAGTCCCCTTTGGGGTGAGAAGGGCGGAATATAAATGTTTTAAATAAATAAATAAATAAGACTGGGAAACAAACGCTTCTCATTGCTACTGGCTATGGCACAATGGTTGGCATCTTGTTGGTAACATATCTTAATTCCATTTATAATGGCATACATTTTATGGTCATTGCTAAGGGAAGAATGCAGTACTTTCCACACTCAACAAAACCTAGCCCTTGAAGACTCGCGTTCACCCTTGGCTTTTTCCTCCCACAGCTTGGCATAGTCCAGAACCCTTAAAGGGTGGCATCATTATGCATACAGCTATAGCAGTGGTTTCCAACCTTTTTTTTTTTTTGGACCAGGGATCACTTGACCAAGGATCACTCTCCAACATTAGTACCAAAAGGGTCACAAATCAGTTTTTGGTCAACTTTAGATTCYGTTTGGTTATTTGGGATGCTGAATCAGAAAATTGGATAGACCACATCAGCTCTAGTTTCTGATACAGAACATATGCCATTTAGTAGTCGCCATCTGCTCGCCCACAGAAAACCATATTTAATAAGCCTCGGCACTATATGAGGGTTTCACAAGACCAGTCARTCTTGTTGCAATGGTGTAGTAACAGTGAGGCCGCAGACCATATTTTAGTTCTTGTGGACCACTGCTGGTCCATGTACTGTAAGGGATCACAGGTTTAGGGTGTGGGYTCCCTTTTCGAAGAAATCCACAGAGTCCAATTGGTTCATGTAAGACACCATTTATTCAAGCTGATCAGCATGAGATGGACAGTCATCACTTCTGTATGAGCTTTCAAAGACTGACGCCCCCTCCTCTGTTTCTGCTGATCTTTATACTCAAGTAATAGGTCATGGAAAGTACTCTCTTTCCAGCCTCCCTCCCTTGATCTTTTGAGGAAAAGTACCTTCTTGTACCTGCAGATTTTGCGCTTAACCACAACCTTTGGCTTAACCACAAGTCAACTTCCTATGTAAGCTTGAACTTTGTATGACATCTACATGTCACATCTTTTTTCTTAAAAACATTTTCTCCCGTGTTGCTCTTTTTCTACAGAGAAAGGGTATATTTCTCTTTGCTGTTAATTTCATTCAAAGTCCCTTGCTTAGCATTTGCAAATTTCACTCAAAGACCCTTTCAGTACCACAGGTTGGGAACCACTGAGCTATAGGAACATGGCAAAGAGCTTCCCCAATGTCCCTTCTATTAGCAACTAAATGACCATTGTAGCCTATAGCAAGAAAGTGAGTCCCTAGGAAGGAGAGCAGTGAAACATGACTGGCAGAACTTTTTGGTGAATTTCTGATCCAGGATCTCAGTTTTAGGATCAAAGTATGTGGGCAAAGGCACAAGGAAAAATGCAGAGGGAGGCTGCTGTGGTACACATTCCAAGTGTGTAGCTTCAGCTGGAGAAAATGAAAAAAAAAAACATTGTCTACCCTAAAATAATTGTGCTCTACCATTCATAATGAGAAGTTGGAGGTAGTTAACAAATAGAGTTCTTATTTCTGCTGTAACTTCATAGAGAGTTGGTAACTCCACTTGCTCCTGAAAGACTGAATTCTATTTAGAAGTCTCAACTGAATTCTGAAGTTGCTTGGTTCCATCACCATGACCACTATCCCTCCTCAATGAATATCAAATTCTATGTGAATTCAAGTCCCATTACATGCAAAGGCATAGTAAAATTATATCTCTTGCATAAAATGGCAAAATCAAGTTTTATAGTTTTGATTTTTAAGAAATGTTGTCAGACAATGGATGGATGAATCTGTTGATCCAGAATCCATGGATATGGTGGGCAGGTTGTATTGCAATGCTAGAAATTTGGAAACTGGAAGATGTCATTGAATGGGACAGAATTTGTATTTGGGGAGCAACACCCTATTTTGCCTCTCTACTTCCCATAGTTACATCCTTGGAGCATTGTGTGGACTAAACTTGTTCATATACCACTGTGCAAAATTCCTGTGGTCACCCTGACTTATTATATAAATACCTTATAAAACATACAGTGCATAGGTCGCAACAATACCACTTGAGCAATGAAATGTACCTAGCTTTGTAAAGAGACTTGAATCGTTTTGTGGTTTTTGTGGTTCATGGCTCAGTCTTTCCTGAGGACAATAATATCTTTCAGGAGAAAAATGTAGTGGTTCAGAAGGTGGGGGACAGAAAACCAGGGAAACAAAATAAAGCATCCAGAGGAGTCAATTGATTGAAATGGATTGGTATGTGGAGAGGGTAAGAGTGGGGAAAGAACAAGAAAAAGTGGTATTTAAAAAGCAGTGATGTGTTTCTGAAACAAGATTAGAACAGCAACAGGTTTGCTCTCATGCCAGATAGATCCCTATTAAATCAGATTAATGCAGATGCTCTTTATATAACTGACCAGGAAGATCAATACTGTTGTTGCACTTGGAGAAAGGAGGAAAATCTTCTTTGAGAAAACAACATCTCATCAATTGCATGTGGTGACTGAACCAGATGTAGGTAACCCAGGATCATCTATATCAGAGCGGTCTGAAATAACTTGCTGTGTCAGAGCTACCGGCACTACCTGCCCGCCACTCAACTCAGTACATTGTAATAGGACAGGAAGCCAGTTTAGTATAGTGATCTGAGTGTTGTCTTCTGGAGACCAGGGCTCAAATCCTTACTTGGGACTTTAAAACACCAGGCAGGCAAGCCAACATTGTAGCACGTGACACCATGTGCATTCCACCAACAGTCTGCTTTCTCCCTCTCCACCCATCATTTCCCCATCCCTAGATTTTAACTATATTTATTTTATTTATTTAAAACATTTATATTCCGCCTTTCTCACCCCAAAGGGGACTCAGGGCGGAGCACAGCACATATACAGCAAACATTCAATGCCGGGACAAGAATTCATATACACATACATCAGTGTTTCTCAAACTTCCTAATGCCGCGACCCCTTAGTACAGTTCCTCATGTTGTGGTGACCCCCAATCATAACATTTTCATTGCTACTTCATAACTATAATTTTGCTACTGTTATGAATCGTAATGCAAATATCTTATATGCAGGATGTATTTTCAAATCCCAAATACCCAATATGCCCAAATTTGATTACTGGTGGGGTTGGGAGGGGATTGATTTTGTCATTTGGGAGCTGTAGTTGCTGGGATTTATAGTTCACCTACAATCAAAGAGCATTCTGAACACCACAAATGATGAAATTGAACCAAACTTGGCACACAGAACTCCCATGACCAACGGAAAATACTGGGAGGATCTGGTGGACATTGACCTTAATTTTTTTTGGAGTTGTAGTTCACCTACATCCAGTTTGAGGAAAATAGACCTTAACATTTGAGAGGGATTTATGGTTTACCCACAATGAAATAACATTCTGAAGCCCACCAATGATAGAATTGGACCAAACTTCTCACACAGAACCCCCATGACCAACAGAAAATACTATGTTTTCTGATGGTTTTTGGTTACCCCTTTGCATCCCCTCGCGACCCCCACAGGGGTCCCGACCCCCAGGTTGAGAACACTGGCATACATAAACATTAAAAACAATATCTCAATATTAAAATGCACCATTCAAAACCATCCTGGTCATCTGTGTCAAATCTAATTGGCCTGGTAATATTTCCTATTGCTGCTTGATTGCCCTGTTCTGAAAGCTTGGTCCCACAGCCAAGTTTTTACCATCCTTCTGAAGGACAGGAGGGAGGGGGCTGATCTGATCTCACCAGGAAGGGAGTTCCATAGCCGGGGGGCAATCACCAAGAAGGCCCTGTCTCTCGTCCCCACCAATTGCACCGGTGACAATGGCGGAATGGAGAGCAGGGCCTCCCCGGAGGATCTTAATCTCCGCGGTGGTTCATAGGGGGAGATGCGTTCGGACAGGTAAATTAATGGATAAACCACACTAAAAGCTTCCCATCCCGACTGCATTCCTGTCACCTACCTTAGTACCCCTTCCTCTTCTATGCCAGCATAATGGTAGTCTAGTGACATTAAGGAATGCGATTGTCCTCCTTTTCCCCATTCCTCTTTCCCTCAATAGACCAAGCAGGGCTTTCCTTTTATTTTATGTATTATGCAATTATGCAATTGCATTAAAATCATAACAATAGAGAAAGAAGGCAGGATTAGAGGGTGTGCTTAAGTATGATCATGGGACCACAAATGGTGGATCAGCAAAGTTGCACTTCTGAAGAGAGGTGAAATTGCTCAGTGCAGCATGTACCCATTATATTTGCTAACATGATTGAAGTGGAATAGTGAGTTGGTGTGATCAAGTCTTTAGTAATGGAAATCCACTGGGTGACCTTGAGTAATTCACTTTCCACCACAGAGGAGAGCAAGAACAAATCTCCTTTAAAGAAATATAGCGACAAAAACCCTGAAATAGGTCTACCTTACGGGCAACATCAGAAACAACTTGAAGGCACACAGGAACAACAAAAACAATAGAAGTCCTCTTCTATCTCCCCAAGAAGAAGGTAAAAGAACGTTGTTTCTCGTTTGTGTGCACAAAATAATTTCAGGGCCCATGTATATTTTTCCACTACAAAAAGAAGGCAGTTGAGAAATATTCTGAAAAGTATAGATGTCTCTTTGCAGAATTCATAAAAAAATAATCATTCACCTCTGGAACAATGTCACCTAGGATTGTGGTAATGTGGTTATCCAAATCACTATCACTTACATGACAGTTACGATTTTTCAAATGCTTCACATACATCACCTCAACAATCCTGAGATGGATTTATTCCTATGTTGTACAGGCTGTATAATCTGTTCTCAGTAGAATAAAGATGGGACCTCTGCTGTTGGTGGTGATGGATTGCAGCACTGGAGGGAAGAAAGCCTGTTCTCCTTTGCACTGTTGATTATAGTAAGGATCTGAATCGTGCTGTTTGTTTTCCATACATCTTCAGCATCAAATCCTAGCCACCTGGGAGGTAGTTTGTCATGTTTGGGTGTGTGTGTTTGCTATGATGCATGAGATGAAGATTCAGAGCTCTGTCTCCTATCTAATGAGGTCTCTGACATCTGAAGCTGAAGATTTCAGAAATGGACTTCCACTCCGTTCCAAAATTTCATGAGTTCATCGCAAGCAAGTCTTGAACAAGATCTGATCTTAAGCAAGATCTGATCTTGATTGGTAATGGTTCATGTTCATGCAGTATTCATGGATTTCAATATCCTGATCGAATCACCGGGATGCAAGAAAAAATCATTTTCTATGGACCTTCATACCAAAGATAGTCACCTATGATATTATCTAGGTATCCTGGAGAGATGATAATAATAATTTATTATTAATAATAATCTATTTTCCCCAAAACTCCATCTGTGTTCATATTTGTGCATATGGAATATTCGTGCCAAGTTTGGTCCAGATCCATCATTGTTTGAGTCCACAGTGCTCTCTGGATTTAGATGAACTACAACTCCCAAACTCAAGGTCAATGCCCACCAAACCCTCCCAGTCAGTTCTTGTGGGTTTTTTCGGGTTATTTGGACATGTTCTAGAGGCATTTCTCCTGACGTTTCGCCTGTATCTATGGCAAGAGTCCTCTTTGATTGTAGGTGAACTATAAATCCCAGCAGCCACAACTCCCAAATATCAAGTCTATTTTCCCCAAATTCCACCAGGGTTGACATGTGGGCATATTGAGTGTTTGTGCCAAGTTTGGTTCAGATCCATCATGGTTTGATTCCACAGTGCTCTCTGGATGTAGGTTTTTGTTGTTGTTGTTGTGTCAGGAGTGACTCCTGGTGTGAGAGAATTGGCCGTCTGCAAGGATATTGCCCAGGGGACACCTCAATGATTTGATGTTTTTATCATCCTTGTGGAAGGCTTCTCTCATGTCCCCGCATGAGGAGCTGGAGCTGATAGAGGGAGCTCATCCGCCTCTCCCCGGATTCGAACCTGCGACCTGTCGGTCTTCAGTCCTGCTGGCACAGGGGTTTAACCCACTGTGCCACCAGGGGCTCTCTGGATGTAGGTGAACTACAACTCCCAAACTCAAAGTCAATGTCCACTAAACCCTTCCAGTATTTTCTGTTGGGCACGGGAGCTCTGTGTGCCAAGCTTGGTTCAATTCCATTGTTACTGGAGTTCAGAATGCTCTTTGATTGTAGGTGAACAATAAATCCCAGCAACTACAACTCCCACATGTCAAGTCTATTTTCCCCAAATTTCACCAGTGTTGACATGTGGGCATAGTTTGGTCCAGATCCATCATTGTTTGAGTCCACAGTGCTCTCTGGATGTAGGTGAACTACAACTCCAAACTTCAAGGTCAATGCCCACCAAACCCTTCCAGTATTTTCTGTTGGTCAAGGGAGTTCTGTGTGCCAAGTTTGGTTCAATTCCATTGTTAGAGTTCATAATGCTCTTTGATCGTAGGCAAACTATAAATCCCACCAACTACAACTCCCAAATGACAAAATCAATCACCCCCCCCCCCCCAACCCCACCAGTAGCAACAAAAATAATGTTGTGGTTGCGGGGTCACCACAGCATGAGGAACTGTATTAAAGGGTCGCAGCATTAGGAAGGTTGAGAACCACTGAGTTGTCTTAATCCCACAAACGAACATTACATTTTTATTTATATAGATAGCCTTTTAGCCTTTGAGGACTACACAGAGTTTATTAGTTATATGTCTCTTGCACTCTTTCCCTCACCCATTCCTCCTTTTTTCTGTTTCTTTCTTATTTATTTTTGAATGTATATTACTTGGGTTGAAAATTAGATTGTTCATGTTAAGAATTAATAAAAAATAATTTAAAGCCGAATTGCACAGAGCATGCAAAGGCAAGGAGAAAGAAGGGGAAGCAGGCAGAAGTTGAAGATCTCCAGAGAACTTGGATTATTTTCCTGCACAAGCCAATATCCAGTGGCCCATACTAAAATTAGTACCTGGAGAAGTGGCTCAGAGATATAAATCTTCCAGTGACATTTCAGGATTGGTTCTTAGCCAATTAAAGCACACTTGGTTACACTGATAAAGCATATCCCTGTGTGACAAAGGCCAGGTCTAGTAGAAGTGAAGTTCATCTAATAAAATACACGTACCCACATTCACACACACACACAAAACATTCCCTTCAGCAATGCAGCCCTGTAAAATGAAAGGGAAAGCAAGGCTGACACCTGCTGACAACAACGTCAGGCACAGCGGCAGGAAATTTAGCCTGGGAAGTTTGTTTGTTTGTTTAAAGCATTCATATTGTGGGGAGAGGGAGGTGAACATTACACATTTGTGTTATCTCAATATAGATACATCTCACAGCCAGCCGGAGGGAAAATTTGGCAATTAAAACCAAACCAGAAAAAAAAAATCAGACACATACGGCACAACCCCTGTATCTATGAGAGATTCATTCCCAAGCTTTGAATGGATATATATGAAACTGCAGATAACAGTTGACCTTATTGAAATGAAGGACTTCAGCCCAAGAATAGCATACAGTTGCTTTGGAGGACCTACAAAATGTGTAGAGAGGGCATATTTTGTTGGACTTGGATAAACCATGGATACCAGCCCTGTGGACAGGGGCGGCTCAACCCATTACGCAAAGTAAGCATTTGCAGTATAGTTGATTTTGCCCAGGGGCGCTCTTGAAGCGCTCTTGAGGAAAAATAGACCTTGACATATGCGAGTTGTAGTTACTGGGATGTATAGTTCACCTACAATCAAAGAGCATTCTGAACTCCACCAATGATGGAATTGAACCAAATATGGCACACAGAACTTCCACGAAGAACAGAAAATATATATCAGTGATTGGTGGGGCGGGGATACTGTTTGCTTACCGTTGAAAATTACCTAGGGCCGCCTCTGCCTGTGGATCATACTTTTATTTTTCTGTGTCAGGAGCTACTTGAGAAACTGCAACTGGTGTGCAAGAACTGACTGTCTGCAAGGACATTGCCCAGGAGATACCTCGATGTTTTATCATCCCATGGGAGGTTTCTCTCATGTCCCTGCATGGGAAGCTGGAGCTGAGAGATGGGAGCTCACCTAATTCCCTGGATTTGAACCGCGTTTTGGTGAGCAGTTCTGCCGGTACAAGGGTTTAACTCATTGCACCACCTGTGGCTTCATGATTGTGTGTGTGTGTGTGTCAGCAGCAACTTGAAAGAAACTGCAAGTTGAGAGAATTGGCTGTCTGCAAGGATGTTGCCCAGGGGATGCCTGGATGTTTTGATGTTTTACCATCCTTGTGGGAGTGTGCTGTCGCACACTGGGCCTGTGCGTAAAACTGTAGACAGGACATAAATTCTGTGTGCCCAACGGGACGCCGGGGCTGCCTCAGATTAAAGGCCTTTGGATTTCCTTAAAACAGAGTCTCTAGAATACTTAAAGGTTCAACAAAGTTCTTTATTAATGAAAACAAACAGGTACTTTAAGGCTTTCTTAACAGTCTATTGGCTCTTTCAATCTTGTCCACAGGGAACAGGCACTATCTTCTTAACTGTAACTAATGGGGAAATCCTTATCTTCTAATCTGGGCAGTCTGTCTTTGCCTCTGTTGGCGTGGAGCCCCTACACCCGGTACCAACTGCTTCTGGCTTCCATGAGAGACCCTTACCATGCAGAGCTTTGTAGACTTCCAGGGGGAAAGGAGTTCAGGTTTCTGTGATGGTAAAGACTTAGTTGTATCATTAAAGACTCTAAAGACCATCACTTCAGAAAAATCCCTGAGAACCTCTCTTTGAGGCGCCCCTGGCTTCCCGCTGGGCTTAAAGTATACGTCCTATAGAAAGGTACAGCTATTACAGGCGCGCAATAGAACAGAGCTCATCCACACTCTCCCTGGATTCGAACTTCTGACCTGTCGGTCTTCAGTCCTGCCGGCACAAGGGTTTAACCCATTGCGCCATCAGGGGTTCCATGATCATACTATGACAATATAAGTAGTAATACGATTGTACCATAATAGTAGGATCATAATAGTAGGATCATACTATAACAATATAAGCCTTGCCAGAATAAAACAGTTTTCAGCAAATAGTAAGGAACAGTGAGCAAAGTGACCACGAATGACACAAGACAACTGAAAGGTATCAGCTTGTGGCTACTATTGCCCACCCACTGGTGGCTACCACTGCCCTCCTTCTCTTTTCTCTCTTTTTTTCTTTTTGAAGCTATTTTTTAACCATTTTATTTGGTTTTGACTTGTTAAATATCAGGCCTGGAAGTTAATTACTTATAGCTGCAAACTTTACAGAAATAAAATTTGACATTTTTATTCGAATGTAACAAGGACAGGAAAAGAAGTCTGCCTGCCCTCCCAGAGACTGTAGCATTGCACCCTTAGTGGCATGCGAAAATGGCTAGCAATTTTTAAATAGCCTCGCAGGTTAGAGAAACATTAAAGGATGAATACCTGAAGCTGGGAAAAGAATAAGCTTAAGAAAATTCACTTCATTCCCCTTTTCCCAATTGCAAAAGTACTTCTGAATGAGACACAGAATTCTCAAATTTAATTTGTCACACCCAGAGCCCTCTGGAAATGGCTTCTGCCTCCCTCCTTTGGCTAACATTGACTGTTTCCTCCTGTGTTTTTTAATAGAATACACAGATCCTGGGCTCCTCATTCTTTTCTTGCACTGAAGCAATAATGGCAGAGATGGAGGGAAGCAGGTGGAGTGGGCAGGAAAGGAGCGAATGAGGAAAGCGGGGTGGGAGCAAGAAAAGCTAGGTGGCAAATTGTCACTATGCATCCAGCAGAGGCCAGTGTGGAACATCACACATGGTTCTCATTGTCCCTCTTTGCCTGGGGAGATTGCAGGGCAACTGATTAAACTGTGTTTATTTCTCGGCTGTTCAAATGCCAGGCTTAAGTATAAAAGGAATAAATACATGTACCAAAGAATGCCAGATGTGAATTCTGGATATGCACAACTGAAACTGAGTTCTCACACAACAACTGCATGTGTGCGACTAAATAACAGGCCAGTTGTATGAGGGAAACACATGGAATGAGTCATCTCAGTTATTTCTCCCTGAAATTCTACATTTACAGTTCAATCTAGAGGTTTGCAGAGTTGGTGTCAATGGATAGCACATATTCACCATGAAGAGCTTATACATAAAAATCAATGTAATAGATGGACTTTGAATTTCAGAACTGGATTTCAGAGTCAAATGACAGTGGCTTTTCCAAGACAGGTCAAGTTTGCAAAGTGGGCTAAGACCTAAGCTGGCCTGTTAATAACAGGGTGTTTTGAAGGTCTCTCATTCACAGGGTTGTCTTGATGGCAGTCAATGACAATAGGTCATGTATAACTCTTGGACTGAAGCTCCCCCAAGTCCTACATTAGTGTCTGGCTTTCAAAGGCTGTCAACTCCTGAACCTAAAAGTTAATGGCTTCCAACAAATAGGCAGAGCTGTTTATCATTATTTTTTTCTAGTCCTCTTTTGTAAGTCATTGTGTGGCATCCTGTCACTGACCTTTGCACATATAAGTGTAGCTTAAGTGTGTATATGTCTCTCATTTGGACGGAGTGAAGGGAATTATTCTCTAATCCTTTATACTTCCTCCAAATTCTCTCCTCCCCTAACAGCTCTTTGTGTGTGCGTGAGAGAGAGAAACTTGAAAAACTGCAAGTCTCTTCTGGTGTGAGAGAATTGACCGTTTGCAAGGATGTTGCCCAGGGGACGGCCAGATAGTTTGATGTTTGTACCTTCCTTGTGGGAGGCCCTTTCTCATGTCCCCACATAGGGAACTGATAGAGGTAGCTCATCCACGCTCTACCTGGATTTGAACCTCTGACCTGTCAGTCTTCAGTCCTGCCAGCACAAGTGTTTAACCCATTGTACCACTGAGGGCTCCCCCTAACAGCTCTGAAACCCCATAAGAGTCCACTGCCAGTGCTAACCAATGGGGAGGAGAGGGAGTGAGGCTCCAATTCAGTAATGATTCAGTTTATTATTTATTTAAAGCTTTTATATCCTGATCTTCTCTACCTCCGCAGAGGGACTCAGACCGGCTGACAGCAAAGATTCAATGCTAACACTAAAAATCTAAAACATAATACATCAACATTAAATTACCAAATACATATAGGATAAATTATATAAAAGCTGTTCGCCAAGATAAAATCGTGTCCAACTCAGTCCGTATATTCAGTCCATATATTGTGGTCAGTAACTTTGGTCGATTGCCAGTCTCAGACATCATTCCGCAAAAGCTTTGTTCCACAGGTTTTCACTAGCTTCTTAAAGGTCAGGAGGGAGGGGGCAGATCTAATTTCATTCGTGAGGGAATTTATTTATTTATTTATTTAGAACTTTTATATACCGGTCTTCTCACTCAGGCCGGTTTACAACAAGGAATTCATACACAATAGTTTAAAAACATCACATCCAACAATTCACTAATATAAACACATTAATTCCATAGCCGAGGGGCCACCATAGAAAAGGCCATGTCTCTTGTTTCCACCAGACACGCCTGCGAAGGTGGTGGGACCGAGAGCAGGGCCTCTACAGACAATCTTAACACTCTTGATGGTTCATAGGGGAGAATACGTACGGACAGGTAAACTGGGCCGGAACCGTAAAGGGTTTTGTAGGTTAAAACCAGCACTTTGAATTGTGCTTGGAAGCTAATTGGCAGCCAGTGAAGCTGGCGCAACAAGGGAGTTGTACGCTCCCTGTACCCTGCTCCTGTTAGTAGCCTGGCTGCCGAGCGTTGGACTAATTGCAGCTTCTGGGCAATCTTCATAGGCAACTGGAAGCCCAGTTGGCCTGGGCTCCCAGGGTATGGAAAAGGTGGGTACCTATAATCTATGACCACATCCTCATTTCGCTCTCCCTCCACCTGCTTCATCATCATCTGAAGTATGTCTTCCCCATCTTCTCTGGGTTTAACAGCTGCTGAGATGTGAGAAGGACCCAGAACTACATGGTTGGGGTAGGATTTTGGCCCCTTGTCATAGCACAACGTTGAATTCTACAAGCTACAGCAAGTCTCTATATCCCAACTTAAGATCAAAATCAATTTTATTGTATTGCTATGAATAAAGATGCAGTGATCTAAAACAGGAGATCATAGTCGTGATGTAATGAAAGCCGGAAGAGGCAAATGTTGACAGAAATGGAAAGTCTCTACACTGTAAAACCTATTCTCCATTTTCTTGTTCAGTCCATGGGGGATGAAGAAACATGTAGATATTTTGAAGGGATGCTTTGCCAAGAAGTGTCCACGCTGACCCATTGCCTTGGCCCTATGCTTTCAAATAATTCTTGTAGGCATGTACACACAAAGGTTTGCATACAAAACAACACAGCAGACAAGTTTCCATTTCTACAAACTGTGCAATCAACTTGAATGCAATGCCTCAGCAGAACAAGGACACACTGTTTGGCATCACTACTTACTATACAATGCTAAATTTCAGAAGGAAGAAGAGCCATTGTAATAGCTTGTTTTCAACTATGCCTTCTATGGGAGGAAATGAATGCTGTACTGTTGGCCTCTGGATGCTGCTGGGATGTATTATACTAGACTTTGCAAGCTTGCAAGAGACAAAGGCTGGTGTATGCCGCCATACATAAAGGCTGACAGATTCCTCTCCTGTCTGACTCTGTCCCTGTTATCATATTACATGGTTCCTGCCTAACAAACACATCAAAAATACATCTATAGGTTCACAAAACAAGATGCAATCTCGTCTACTGAATCCCAGAGAACTATCAAGCTCCATTCATCTCCAAAATTTAGGAACGGGGAAGACATCACCCTCCACGTATTGATAGACTGACTCTTCTATCACAGTTGCATATGATAGCATAGGATGTGAACTACAGTCTAGCATTTTTTCCATGGCAAATACATTTTGTGCAAAGAAAACGTTATGTTTGCGCAAAAGTGTTATTTTGTGTGCATACAGAAGAAGAAAATTCTGCTTTCTGTACCAAACTGTGCCTTTATTTGTCCCAAACTATGAATATTCCCTACCTTGGGAAGGCGGATCTGGCCACCTCTAGATTGGATTACTGCAATGCACTCTACGTGGGGCTGCCCTTGAAAACGGCCCGGAAATTTCAGATGATTCAACGGGCGGCAGCCAGGTTGTTAACTGGGGCTCCTTACAGGGAGCGGTCATCCCTCCTGTTCAAGGAGCTCCACTGACTGCCATTCATCTACCGGACCCAATTCAAGGTGCAGGTTCTTACCTACAAAGCCCTGAACAGTTTGGGACCCGCCTACCTGCATGACTGCATCTCTGTATACGAACCCACACAATCCCTTCAATCATCCGGAGAGGCCCTGCTCTCGATCCCACCAGCACCGCAGGCGTGATTGGTGGGGACGAGAGAGAGGGCCTTTTCGGTGGTGGCCCCTCGACTCCGGAACTCACTCCCTAAAGACATCAGACAGGCCCCAACTCTGGCAGTCTTCAGGAGGAGCTTGAAGACGTGGCTGTTCCAGTGTGCCTTCCTGGAATAATGATTCCATAGCATTTTGTCCTCCAAAGCACTTTACATTTCTTTAAGTCTGTTCGTATGCCCTTCCACAAACAACAGTATCACCTTTCGTTCATGTCCCAGCATTATTTCCAATTTTAACTCTACATGTGGCCTTCCCACTGTTTTTAATTATGTGTTGTTTTATTGATAATGTTGTGTATTTTATTGTCTATGTTTTTTAATTGCTTGTATTGTTGTGATTATTGCTTATATTGTTGTGTTTGGGCTCGGCCTCATGTAAGTCGCACTGAGTCCCTTGGGGAGATGGTAGCGGGGTACAAATAAAGTGTTGTTGTTGTTATTATTATTATTATTATTATTATATTCCACAAAAATCTGCTATTTGTGAGGATCTTCTTGTTGTGCAGAGAAAAAGAAAACCATTTGTTGTTGCCCATGAAAATAAAATTTGCAAAGAAATTGGCAAGAAATCCCACTTTTTAATTGGTCTGGGATGAGAAAATGTGTGAGCTTTCTTTACATGCCCAACAGACACATTTGTCCATCCCTAGACAGAATGCAATACATAGAAATCTTCCTCCTGACATGTTTATTTTTCATGAGCTGGGGGCCTTTTAGAAAAAGGAGGGGGTAGCTTTCAAACCTGCTGAGAATCTGAAATGAAGGGAAGTCTGCATTTTGTCTGAACAATTGAGCTGGCTGTCAGTAGAATCAAATAGTGTTCAGGCCTCAGCTTAATCTCTTCCAAACCATACACCATATAACCCTCATCCCCATCCAAACAACATGTCACAGTAATGACAGATTCCCTTCCCTAAAGCTTAGATGCTGTTTGTACTCCCAGGCCTGGATGTGCTAAATGTAGTTTCTGCAGTGTTTGAAAGAACTATATTTCTCAAGGACTGCAAGAGCCTTCTCTTATCCTGGAAGAAAACGGCAGGGGGGCAAAGAGGAAGAGAATATTTCTCAAATAGTTCACAGACAAAATATGAAATATTTCAGAGATGAAAAGCAGGAAACATGAGACCAAGTAACACCAGAGCATGGTCAAAGTCATGAATGAGAGAAATGCAAATCTAGGATGCTGCAGCCCTCTATTTTTGCCTAAGTCTACTGGAAAGGGCAAGATTTCCTTCCCTCCTCTCCTCTTCCTCCTGTTGAGTTAATTGAGTGCAAACCATTTTACATTTTGAACTTCATTTGTATCAGTTGAATGAAGCTGAGGACAAAGGGAGAAATAGAAGAAGGAGATAGAAACCAGAGTATTATAAAGTGGGATGTCTAAGGATTAACCAGGACTATCTGCCAGCACAGTTGGAGGATATGCAGAGGTGGCCCTAGGTAATTTTCAATGGTAATTAAACAGTATTTTGCCCCGCCCCCAACCAATCACTGATATATATTTTCTGTTCGTCGTGGGAGTTCTGTGTGCCATATTTGGTTCAATTCCATCATTGGTGTTCAGAATGTTCTTTGATTGTAGGTGAACTATACATCCCAGTAACTACAACTTGCATATGTCAAGGTCTATTTTCCCCCAAGAGCGCCTCAAGAGCGCCCCTGGGCAAAATCAACTATACTGCAAATGCTTACTTTGCGTAATGAGTTGAGCCGCCCCTGAGGATATGGAACTCACTCCTTTCTCCCCACAAGAGCCACCACTTTCAAATGTTATCTTCTGATCATTTCAAAATGGAACTGAATGGGTATGAAAAGGGATGTACAATTTGGAGGACACCAAGGGCAGATTTGCAGCTTCCATGTGTTTGAATTTCCACTGATTTTCCAGGTCTGCTGGCTTGTTACTCTCACTGCTGTGTGACTTTGTCCCTGTTATTAAATGACATAGCACCCTCCCTAAGTGGCAAATCTGTAGGTTCACAAATCCAAAGAACTATAAAGCTCCACTCCCCACTAGTCTTAGTCTCAGGGGACTCTGTCGAAAGCTAAGATCCAAGAATTCAAATGTTTACGTACAAAACACACGGCCTGTCGCACGTTGATAGCCTGTCATTGAAACACGCAACCCCTCTCACCACGACAAGGTGACAGTCCATCGGGCTCGAGCTCTGTGAGTGCAGCATTTTTCCGAATGAAGCACAGAGTGTTTAAGGACCGGGACATCCATACGGATACCAAGGTGCTTGTTTATAAAGCTATTGTCCTCCCAACCCTGCTATATGCCTGCAAAACGTCGACTGTCTACAGACGTCATATGCAACTCCTGGAATGATTCTATCAGCGTGCCTCCGAAAAATCCTGCAAATCTCTTGGGAAGACAAGCGGACAGATGTCAGCATCCTGGAAGAAGCAAAGACCACCAGCACTGAAGCAATGGTCCTCCGCCATCAACTCCGCCGGATCGGCAACATTATCCGAATGCCCGATCACATCTCTCAAAGCAGTTGCTCAACTCAAACGGAATGTTGGTGGGCAGGAAAAGAGATTTAAAGATGGACTCAAAGCCAACCTTAAAAACTCTGGCATAGACACTGAGAACTGGGAAGCCCTGGCCCTTGAGCGCTCCAGCTGGAGGTCAGCTGTGACCAGCAGTGCTGTAGAATTTGAAGAGGCACGAATGGAGGGTGAAAGAGAGAAACGTGCCAAGAGGAAGGCACAACCCCGACCGGGACTGCCTTCCACCTGGAAACCGATGCCCTCACTGTGGGAGAAGATGAAGAACAAGAATAGAGCTCCACAGTCACCTATGTACCACCACCAGTACACCGCTCCTGGAAGACAATCCTACTCGGACAACGAGGGATTGCCTAAGTAAGTAAGATAGCCTGTCACTTATATCCACTGCTGGCTTCTTGTCTTTTGTACTGATGATGATCGCAGCAATCGTGTTTGCTAAAACCTGAAACTACATGTTCATGGTTGTTACTATGACACTATTACTACTGGATTAATTATGCAACTGTCAGTGAAAATATCTTTCAAGGAGCAGCAGTGGCCCCTCTGTTTTGCTCTGGTACCTAGACGTTGCCTTTTATTTTATGCTGTGGCTGCTCCATTCTTCATTTTGCAAGACACAGAGGGAATGAAAGCACCTCATGCCATTGAATAAGACAGGTGGTTTTCACACTGAGAAAGAGCAACAGACAGATCCTGGCCCAGTCTGTCCTCTGCGTCTCCTTTGTCTCCTTCTCTTTTCATCCACACATTGATTGGCTTCATTTTTGTACCCACAGTTTCCTGTTGCCCCGGTCTTGCTTGCAACCTCCACAGCTACAGAGTACAAAATGTTCATGTTCCAGTAGTATCCTGGCATCTTGAACTTCCACTAATTCAATGGAAGCTCCACTGGCTTTAGTGATGCAAATTATATCGAAAGAGGGAAGGGGACATAGAGTGAGAGAATGTTATCATAGGGAGATTTGGTGAAAAAGATAAAGATGGAAAGGAAAAATGAAAAAGAGGTAGCAGAGAGAAAGATTCTGGCTGTCCATGTAGACTGAGAGAAAAGAAAACTGCTGCAGACTCACAGAATCATAGAGTTGGGTGAGACCTCGTGTGTCATCCAGTCCAACTCCATTTTGCAAAGAAACAGGAAAATTGCATTCGTAGCACCCCTGACAGATGATCATCCAGTCTCTGTTTAAAATCCTCCAAAGAAGGAGCCTCCACCACTTTTTAGGGCAGAGAGTTCCACTGCTGAACAGCTCTCACAGTTAGTTAGGAAGTTCTTCCTCATGTTCAGGTGGAATCTCCTTTCCTGTAGTTTGAAGCTATTGTTCCATTGCATCCTAGTCTCCAGGGCAGCAGAAAACAAGCTTGCTCCCTCCTCCCCATGGCCCCATCATGTCTACTCTCAGCCTTCTCTTCCTAAGACTAAACATGCCCAGCTCTTTAAGCTGCTTCTCATAAGGCTTGTTGTTCAGACCCTTGATCATTTTGGTTGGCCTCTTCTGGACACATTCCAGTTCGTCAACATCTCCCTTCAATTGTGGTGCTCAGAATTGGACACAGTATTCCAGGTGTTGTCTAACCAAGGCAGAATTGAGGGGCATGACTTCCCAGGATCTAAATACTATACTCCTATCTATGCAGGGCAAAATCTCATTGGCTTTTTTTGCTGCCACATGACATTGTTGACTCATGTTTAACTTGTTTGCCACGGGGACTCCAAGATCTTTTTCACATGTACTGCTGTTGAGCCAGGCACCCCCCACCCCAATTCTGTATCTTTGCATTTAATTTTTTTCTGTAATTTATTTCTCCTTTGTCAGTATTACCCCTTCTTCTCTTTGCACAGACCCTATTGCCTCCTTGTTCTTCCTTTTTCTACTGATATAAGCACAGGAGCCATTTTCATTGTTTTTAATGTCCCTGGCAAGCCTAAGCTCTTTTTGCACTTTAGCCTTGTGAACGTTTTCCCTTTTCCCTCTTTGAACATATGTGTTCTTTCTCATTAATAATGTTTGCCATGTTTCATTGCACAGATTCCATCTGAAGATATTCAACTTCCAGAATCAGAAACCCCTATCTCCCAGTCAGTATGACCACTGTCCAACATTGCAAAATGGGAAGCATCGAACTGGTGGTCATGTTGGCTAGCAGATTCTCAGAATTGTAACATCATCAAAATAGGGGATTGGCTAAAAGTTGGAATGAAGAAGGAAATTATTATGGAAGAATTTAGAGAAATAAAATTGACATGGTTCCATTGTATACAATTAGAACAGTGGTTTAAAAATTGGGAAAAAATAATAAAAATGGAAGTAAGCTTAACCAATTTGAACAAATAATACAAAATGGAAGGCTTGTAGAATTTGAACAAATAATACAAAATGGAAGGGTTGTAGAGGAGCATGAAAATTTGAAAGGAATAACTAGTAAAATATATAAGATAATAATTGAAATAAAGAAAGGAAAAACAAAAAATAACATCCTCAAGGAGGTCTGGGAAGAAGATTTAGGGATAAAAATAAATGAAACAGAGTGGCAACAATTATGGAGACAAAGACATCTAAAAAAATTATCAATATGGGTCAAAGAAAATTATTACAAGTTGATATGGAAATGGAACCTAACACCAATAAGAATAGAAAATATAAATAAAAACTATTCAAAAAATTGCTGGAGAGGATATCAAGAATCAGGAACATATATAGATATGTGGTGGCAATGTAAATATGTAAATAATTTTGGGGGGAAAGTATTTAGAGAAATAGAAGATGTAATGAACATTAAAATAGAAAGAAGTCCTAGTATAGCTTTATTATCATTATATAATAATAAACAATTGAAAAAAGAGGATAAAGATGCGATAACAAATTTATTAACAATAGCAAGACTGCTTATAGCAAGAAACTGGAAAAGAGAAATAAATATACAAATAGAGGAGTGGTATAAGGAAGTATGGAATTTTGCAGTAAATGATAAGCTGAG
This sequence comes from Anolis sagrei ordinatus, assembly GCF_025583915.1. Taxonomy (NCBI): domain Eukaryota; kingdom Metazoa; phylum Chordata; class Lepidosauria; order Squamata; family Anolidae; genus Anolis; species Anolis sagrei. The sequence goes on from NW_026847882.1 coordinate 31,982,575, forward strand.
AGGTATATTAAAAGTTAAAAGAGGTATAAGGAAACTAAGTGATTTTGATGATGTATGGAGAAAATTTATTGAAAAAAAAATAAAAAAAATATAGAAGGAAAGTTACCTCCACAAGAAGAATTGAAATTTTGGACAGATGATATGTAAAAGCTGTGGCTTGGGAGGGGAGGGATAGATAATATGTATAAGCAGAAAAATAACACTAGATGACAAAAGTTAAGGTATGGTAGGTTGTATTGAATAATATGTATCTGCTGTAAAACAATGTATAACAAATGTATTGAACCATAATAAAATAAAATAAAAATATTTTTAAAAGAATCGTAACGCCACCACTTCATATCCTCAAGCTTTCCTGGCAACACATCCTAATGTCTTTCAAATCACCCTAGTTATTGTATAACTCTTTCTCGTTTCATGCTCCTCATTCCCTCCTTCCCTCCCGGTCAATTCTCCAAAGAATACAAGGCATACAGATGCATGCTAAATGTAATACATTATAACATGGTAATTACTGTGTATACAGAAAAGGCTCAACTTGTATCGACTTAACAAGGCCACACAGCCCCACGCAACCCAAACAAATCAATGGCATATTTTAGTCAAATAAATCCTCCTGGTGACTCTGGTGGTCTGATGACTCAGAAAATCTCATGTGTTAACTGGAATTGTGATGGATTATTAAATCAGTGGTTGCCAACGGGTCATTGTAAGCTGCAGCCTTTGAAGATTTCTTGTTTGAAATTTCCTATCAGCCTCACTTCTGCGCAGTTATTTACTTGAGGCCACCAAAGTCATTTTCATGCAGCCCACGCATGGTGCCGATCTTCTCTTAATTTATTATTATTATTATTAGCAATAATAATACGAGTATTTCTACAATGCATTCTCTGCTGGCACAGTAGTCCGCACCTGAAGCAAGATACAACAATTTAAAATACCAATAAAGTCATAGCAACAGGATGGCTGAATATGATTATCAACAGTGATTAAAACAGAGTCATAATAACTTTGATAAAATCATCCCTACCAGCAGGAGAAGGAAAAAGACGCAAAATCCAATTCATTTCAACCAGTGTGCAGTACTGTCCTGAAGATTTTATTTTTTGGGTTAACCAGCCATCAAAACAAGCTTAAAGAGTAATATCTGAGCATCCGAAGCTGTCCTGTCCTACTGTGTATAGGCTAACATGGAAATGGATCCGGTTGTAGCATGTTGGTAGCTCTCAGTTCTGTAGATCACAGATAAAACAGCAATACCTCTCTCAAAGTTTTAAGAATATAGGGCTGGAAGGGAAGGGAATCACCACCACTTTGAGCTGGCCCCAGAACTACATAAACCAAATGCAGTTTTGCCCAAAAGGGATGGAAATGTCCTGTCCATCATTCCCTTTCAGGAGGAGGGAGAAAATGTATGAAGACACTTTTATCCTGTCATTCCTTGTAAGTCACCAGGAAGGTAAGAGACACTATGAAGACCACATACCCTCCAGGACAGTCCCCCATTAATCCTCTGTCATCCCACTTTGTAAGATCATGTGCTTTTCATCTCAAGAACAGACAAGCATCCCGAGCTCTGATGACCACCTGGGAAGGAATCCCACTGGAGCACTGCAGCACACCCCAATACCTGGGAGTTACCCTGGACCATGCTCTGACCTACAAGAAGCACTGCCTGAACGTCAAGCAAAAAGTGGGTGCTAGAAAGAATATCATACGAAAGCTGACTGGCACAACCTGGGGATCACAACCAGATACAGTGAAGACATCTGCCCTTGCGCTATGCTACTCTGCTGCAGAGTATGCATGCCCAGTTTGGAACACATCTCACCATGCTAAAACAGTGGATGTGGCTCTTAATGAGACATGCCGCATCATCATGGGGTATCTGCACCCTACACCACTGGAGAAATTACACTGTTTAGCCGGTATTGCACCACCTGACATCCACCGGGAAGTAGCAGCCAATACTGAAAGGACCAAGGCAGTGACATCTCCAGCTCATCCCTTGTTTGGGTATCAGCCAGCACGTCAACGACTTAAATCAAGAAAGAGTTTTCTAAGATCTACAGAGACACTCGCTGGAACACCCCAGGAGGCGAGAGTCCAAAAGTGGCAGGCTCAAACCCAGAACCTCAATCAATGGCTGGTACCAAATGAGAGACTCCCCCCTGGGCACACAGAAGACTGGGCAACTTGGAAGGTGCTGAACAGACTGCTCTCTGGCACCACGAGATGCAGAGCCAACCTCAGGAAATGGGACTACAAAGTGGAATCCACGACATGCGAGTGTGGAGAAGAGCAAACCACAGACCACCTACTGCAATGTAACCTGAGCCCTGCCACATGCACAATGGAGGACCTCCTTGCAGCAACACCAGAGGCACTCCAAGTGGCCAGATACTGGTCAAAGGACATTTAATAGAATATCAAGTCTTCAAACTTTTTGTTTTGTTTTGTATGTTTGATTGTTTTTAATGCAATACAACCGTTTTGGTTCGCTCCTGACATGATAAATAAGTCAGACGTGAACTGAGGGTACAGTTGTAATGTATGTAAAAACACAAACGTTTAAAAAACATTATACTAAATGTCCTTTGACTTGTAGCTGGCCATTTGGAGTGCCTCTGGTATTGCTGTAAGAAGGTCTTCCATTGTGCATGTGGCAGAATTCAAACTAAATTGTAAATAAATGGTCTGTGTTTTGCTCTTCTCCACAGTCACATGTTGTGAACTCTACTTTGTGTCCCCTTTTCTTAAGATTGGTTTTGCATCTCGTGGTGCCAGAGCTCAGTCTGTTCAGTGCCTTCCAAGTCCCCCAGTCTCTGTGTGCCCAGGGGAAAGCCTTTTCTCTGGTATCAGCCATAGGTTGAGGTTCCAGGTTGTAACCTGCCACTTTTGGACTCTTGCTTGCTGTGATGTTACTGAGAGTATCTCTGTAGATCTTAGAAAACTATTTCTTGATTTAAGGCATTGGCTGGCTTCGAGTTGAATGTGGTCATATGGTTTTCTTGGCATTCAGAGGAGGGTTGACATTGCTTTTCTCTGTAGTTAAAAAAGTGTGGCTTCCCGAAGAACATCCAATGAGTTTTTGTGCAGGGATTCAGAATTGTATTACAAAACTTAAATTACTACACCACATTGGCTCTCTAGATGTAAAATGTATATGTTGGTAATAGGGAACGATAGTGCAAGTAGATGGATGATACAAAGAAACATCATCTGTTTTTCCTTCAACAGAAAACTATAAATTGCATCACAAGAAAAGTTTGGAATCTCTGTTTCAGAGGGTTAAAAAGAGAAAGAAAAAAAAACCCCTGAAGGTTATGCCCTTTAAAAAGTTTCTCTCACATACAGAGAAAATATACTATAGAGCTTTTAGCAACCTTGTCCAAATTGCCTCTGATTTACCATAGTAACGGTTGAGAGTCTTATGGGAAATAAAGAAAAGACAATGGACACTTCATAGCAAGAAGGGTAGCACTAAAGCAATAGCAAGATCTACTATGTACACCAAAAATGTGAGCAAGATTTTTATTTTTTTAAAACTATTCCACCATATATAAACACTGGCCAATATGCAATGCATCATTGTGGCAGCTACTTGGCAGCCATTAACCACCTCCCTATGTTTGACAGATGCACCCTTGGGACTGCTGTCTGGTCTGTGTTTTCCATTAAAAAAAGCACTTACATATGGTGTTAAGAAGAACATACCGTTGACAGGGAGTGCCTGTTCGCCTAGACTTCAGCATAGACTATCTGTATCTATAGATAGTAAGAATTTTGCTGCAATTGCCATTGGATAAACCATACATCCCTCAATGGTCTCAGTTTGTCAGGGACAATCCTGATTAATTCGCCATTTGCCATTTTTTCAGCTGATTTCAGTTTTTCTCTCTTCCTCCCATTTTGTCATCTGCTTACTTGAATTGCAGAAAACTGAGTTCAAAGTGCATCAGTAGTTTGCATTCAAGTAGCCAATCAGAGAGATAATAGAGAAGGAGGTAAAAGTTTGCCCTTCCCAGCAGGCTTAGGCAAAAGCAAACTTCTGTAGCCTCTCCTAGCTTGTCTGTTCTTCTTCGTGAATAACTTTCGCTTAGCCACATATGACTGGTTTTCATTTGTGAAATATTTGTGCCCATGGACACATCGACAGTGGCTACATGCATAGCAAAGAAATCTATATATATATACAAATGTAATGTTCATTTGTGGGATTAAGATAACTCAAAAACCACTGGATGAATTGACACCAAATTTGGACACAACACACCTATCAGGCCAATGAGTGCCTATCACTCATAAAAACACTGAAAAACACAGCGGAAGGGATTTAAAAGACCAGAAAAGCAAAAAGACATGAGCATGCGTTCATATTTTTAGGTGGTGCCTGTGCATTATATTTGGCATCTAATGGTTGCCTTCTGTAAGCTGCCCTGAGTCCTCCCCCCTCCCCGGGTGTGTGTGTGTGTGTGAAAAAGACAGGATATAAATGCTTGAAATAAATAAGTAAATCCATGTTAAGATATGAGTCTTATCTCCAAGATTACTCATTATATAAATACATGAAAATACATGTATTCCAAAATCCAAAACACTCCAAGTGTTGAGCATTTCAGAACAGGGATATTAAACCTATATTTCTGATGGCAATGTTAAGAAAGTTAAGATTCAGCTCGAGGGCATGACAGACATGCCAACATATGTACTCGAGAACACAAGAGATGGCACACATAGAAACTTATGTACTGAGAACAAAACACAGCTCAGCGTGAAGTGGGTGGCCTTTCACTTCTCAGGCAGGTTCTAGCAACAAAATGTAACATGTCACAGGCTTCCCAACGTCTTTCACAAAGTTTCTTGCTCTAGGGCCTCCAGTCAACCATCTCAAGGCCCGAGGCCACAGTGCATAGCCAAAGGATATGATTATGGTCCTCCCAACTTCTCTAGGAGAAGAGAGTGAGTTCATTAGCAGCAACTGCTTACTGAGGCTGTTCGCCGGCAAGAAAATCTGGTGCCATAACAGCTTGCCCTCGGTGGGGGAGCACACGGCGTGTGGTCCTGTCCATACGCAACGTGGTGCAAGAGGGCAGAAGAACACACTGCACTTTTTAATGAGGCTTCCCGCAAACACAATGAGTTTTGGAACACTGCTTAAGAAGAAAGCAAACACAATGTGTGGAAAATTAATGGGGGAGAGCAAGAGAAAGAAGCAACTAGATGCAATGAAGAGTTGATAAATAAACTAGAGAAACCATTGTGTACCCTTTTCACCTGCACAAACTTAAATATGCATTATATCATAGCTCTTCCTTCCTTCGTGTTTGCTTCCTGCCTTTCTTCCCAGCATTTCTGCCTTCCTTCTTTGCATTTCTGCATGCCTTCCCTTCTCCTTCTCCTTCCTTCCTTCTAACAAGGCCATAGTAAAGCTCTCTTTATCACTTGTCAGAGAAATACTTCTCTGCTGAATTGTGTTAGCTATTAAGATGCAATGGATCCTGCTTGGGGCAGAGGAGTTGTCAACCTAAAATTGTGATTTCCTTATTGCTATATGTGTAAGCTTTCTTATTTATTTATTTATTTATTTACTTGCAAACATAAGCATACACCCCCCTCCCCCCATTATGCCAGCTCCACTGGCTGCCAGTCTGTTACCGAACACTATTAAAGTATTGTTAAAGGCTTTCATGGCCAGAATCACTGGGTTGTTGTAAGTTTTTCAGGCTATATGGCCATGTTCTAGAAGCATTCTCTCCTGATGTTTCACCTGCATCTATGGCAGGCATCCTCAGAGGTTGTGAGGTGTGTTGGAAACTCGGAAAACTGGGTTTATATATCTGTGGAATGTCCAGTGCTGGTTTTAGCCTATAAAGCCCTAAATGGTTCCAGCCCATTTTACCTGTCCGAACGTATCTCCTTCTATGAACCATCAATGATGTTAAGATTGTCTGGGGAGGCCCTACTCTCGGTCCTACCACCTTCGCAAGTGCGACTGGTGGAGATGAGAGGCAGGGCCTTCTCAGTGGTGGCGCCTTGGCTGTGGAACTTCCTCCCCAATGGAATCAAGTCTGTCCCCTCCCTCCTGTGGCTTTTTTGTAAAAAACTTAAAACCTGGCTGTGGGATCAAGCATTTGAGCAGTAGAGGTAACAACTAGGAAGAGAGTGACTTTATGTGACCAGCAATGGACTGACCTTGGACTATGATTCTGAACTGACTGAACTTTTTAAATGAAAGTTTATAACTTTTAACTGTTGTTTATTTTGTATGTTTATTTAATGTATGTGTTCAGCATCTAATGGTTGCCTGTTATAAAGCCGCCCTGAGTGCCCCTCCGAGGGTGAGAAAGAAAGGGAACAAATGTGTGAAATAAATAAACAAACAAATAAAGAAACAAACAAACATAACTTGTGGAACAACTGATAATTTACATTATATAACGTTATTTAAAGAAAATGAAGGAAAATTGCCTTTTCTAGATGTCCTAGTCATCTGCAAATCCAATCAACAATTGGGCCATACGGTTTATAGAAAACCTACACACACAGATAGATACCTACATAAAAACTCCAACCATCACCCAAGTAAAAAAAGACGCACCATTAAAGCCCTAGCAGACCATGCAAAAAGAATTAATAAAGTCCATCTCCTCCAAGGTGAAATGAACCACCTAAAGTGAGCTCTACAGGTCAATAGAGACTCCACCACAGACATCAGAAGAGCTGCAAGACCAAGAACAAGCAACGAGAGTAAAGACAAAGATCCCCCCACACATCAAGGGAACCACTGACCACATAAGGAAGCTGATGAAGAAACAAAACCTACAAACTATCTATAGATCCACTAAGAAAACCCAACAAATGCTACATTCAGCAAATGACAAGTGGGATCATCCCAACTCTGCAGGACTCTACCGCATACCATGCAGCTGTGGATAAGTCTACATAGGGACCACCAAACGCAGCATTGCTCAAACATGAATCAAGGAACATGAAAGGCACTGCAGACTACTTCAACCAGAGAAGTCAGCCATAGCAGAGCACCTAATGAACCAACCTGGACACAGCATATTATTTGAGAACACAGAAATGCTGGACCACTTCAACAACTACCATGTCAGGATACACAGAGAAACCATTGAAATCCACAAGCACATGGACAATGTCAACAGAAAGGAGGAAACATTGATAATGAACAAAATCTGGCTGTCACTTTTAAAAATATCTATCATCAGGAATGTAAATAAAGAGCAACACTCAAAAAAGCAGGAGGATTACAAACAAGAATCAATCAGGGGCAGCTAAAACTTCCAAACAAAGGATTCCCCCAGACAGCAATCTGCCAGGCCATTAAATGCTAATCAAGATAGTCAATTGCAACATTCACACTTGCCTAAAGTAGAAAAGAGTTCTTTCATCCACCCTGGATATTCCACAGATGTATCAACCCCACTTGTCTAGTCTCTAACAGCCCTCACAAAACCTCTGAGGGTGTCTGCCACAGATGTGGACGTAACATCAGGAGAGAATGCTTCTGGAGCATGGTCACACAGCCCAGAAAACCACAGCAATCTAACATTATATTGTGCAAATTGTTTTTGTATACTCCCATTCCTAATTTCTGATTTATGTCCATCTATCCTTTGATGCCTTGGACTGTGAGAAGATCCAACCAGTCCATACTTCAGGAAATAAAGCCTGACTGCTCATTGAAGGGAAGGATAGTAGAGGCCAAGATGAAGTACTTTGGCCACATCATGAGGAGACAGGAAAGCTTAGAGAGGACAATTATGCTGGGGAAAATGGAAGGAAAAAGGAAGAGGGGCAAGATGGATGGATGGCATCCTTGAAGTGACTGGCTTGACTCTTAAGGAGCTGGGAGAGGGGACGGCCGACAGGGAGCTCTGGCATGGACTGGTCCATGAGGTCACAAATAGTCAGAAATGACTGAACGAATGAACAACAACAAATCCTTTGATGCAGAGAATGGCCTGTCTACCCACTGTAGAGCAAGGTTTTGAGACTTGGAGACTGTAAGCAAATAAAGGCTTCCTTCTGAGAGTTCTTAAGAAGACTGCAACTACTGCCCAGAGTAGGTTGTATTTCACTAGCTGAGATTCTGTCATTTGTTGTATTTAACATGTTCTGTAATAGATTTGACCTGACAAAATCGTGCTTTGTTGATATTTTTTTTTACTTCAAATGGTGGGTATTGCTTATTATTATTATTATTATTATTATTATTATTATTATTATGTTAATATTTATTTTTATCCTGCTTTTTCTCTCCATACGTAGATTCAAAACATTATTTTTATATAAAAAACATAGCATTTTTATGACAAAAAATGATTGTTTTATGCATAAATATTATTTCCTACACAAAAGCACTGTGTACGGTGCAGAAAAATCTATTTCCCGTGCATCAAATGCTGCAATTGGGACATTCTGCACAACATTTTCATATGTGTGATTAGGACCGAAAACAACATTTTCTCTGCATAAATAATATTCCACCCATGAATATTATTTTCAACACAGAAAATGTCATGTTCTATGCAAAACAACCATATGCAAATTTTATGCAGAATGAGTTGAATTGTGAATAATTTTACAAAAAAACCCCCCACAGAATTATCCAAGACTTTCTTGCAGCAGAAGCAGCAAAAAAGTAACTGAAATTACATGTTGCTTCCTTTGAGAAAAAATTTCTTGTTCCAGACAGGGCTACTCCACTGGTGAAGTATCCGGAAACAATACAGCTAACACTCAAGTCTGCTATTCTAGATGTGGTTGGCTCAGCTCAATAATAAATACATTAACTTGGCAATCATGGTGAGACAGATTCCTCGCATCTTTTCTCCACTCCACATTTCTCTCCATGTCTACTTGCAATGAAATCAATTTTGAATGTTTTTTTGTTATTGGGACAATGGGAAAGCACTTTTGCCACCTTGTCAAATTATGCACAAAACACCTGGGAGGAGTGAAGTCACTTGGAAACAGCACTCTTTCTAGCATGAAATGTAACCAAGTGTACAGGCTATGGTGGGATGCCATGTCATCTCTAGGGAAAGGTGACTGCTGCCCTGGGAGAAGTCATGACTTGAAGAGGAATGTGTCCTTCAGAGGAATGATCAAAGCAGGCTTCAAGCAAAGTGTACCAAGGGAGTACTGGGTAACTTGAACACAATGAAAACATACAAAGTACAACAGGGATATGAACACATTTCCATCAAAGCAAGGCCAGGTAGATTGATAGTTGGCCACTTCTTGGCTGAACTGCAACTGCTGTGGAGGGGATGAAGACCTTATAGACCAAGTTAGAATTCTTATCTCCAAAAAAAAAAAAATATTCCTTGCGATCCAAAACATCTAGCATCTTTCTTTCTTTTGTGTTGCTTTAAGGCTGGGGTCCTCAAACTAAGGCCCGGGGGCCAGATGCGGCCCTCCAAGGTCATTTACCCGGCCCTCACTCAGGGTCAACCTAAGTCTGAAACGACTTGAAAGCACACAACAACAACAACAATCCTGTCTCATCAGCCAAAAGCAGGCCCACATTTCCCATTGAAATACTAATAAGTTTATATTTGTTAACATTGTTCCTCATTTTAATTATTGTATTGTTTTTAAGTATTTATTACACTACAAATAAGATATGTGCAGCGTGCACAGGAATTCATGTTTTATTTTTCAAATTATAATCCGGCCCTCCAACAGTTTGAGGGACTGTGACCTGGCCCTCTGCTTTAAAAGTTTGTGGACCCCTGCTTTAAGGGATATTTGAATGTTTATTATTTACCTTCCTTCTTAACCAGAGACCCTGATGGCACAATGGGTTAAACCTTCGTGCTGGCTGGACTGAAGACCAACACATTGGAGATTCAACTCTAGGGAGAGTGCGGATGAGCTCCCTCTGTCAGCTCCAGCTCCTCATAAGAGAAGCCTCCCACAAGGATGGTAAAACATCACAACATCCAGGCGTCCCCTTGGCAACGTCCTTACAGACGGCCGATTCTCTCATACCAGAAGTGACTTGCAGTTTCTCAAGTCACTCCTGACATTAAAAAAAACCTTCCTTCTTGCAATATTGCTATTATATTAGGGTTATTTTGTTATAATGTTTATTGGGTGCAGGGAACATAATAAAGTGATATTTGATATGATATGTCCTTGTCTACATCGTTTCTTAGGATGTCTACAGTGTATTTCCAAATATTTAACTGATAAAAGAGTTTTCATGGAGAGGGAATAGCCTCATCTATCCCCTATTTCTAGATCCTCTAAATTGGGAACTATATCCTTGCAGTTCATCGTTTGCTGAGAATTTATGCAATTCTCACTTTCCAATCATAAACACATGTCAGAACACAGCTGCATTCTGAAATCTGCTTTTTCTAAACACTGCAGTCAAAGTCAACATGAGGCAGGGGAGTACACCAAACTGTTCATATTATGGGAAAAATGCATACAAAACTATTATATTGGTGGTGGGCAAAAGAGAATGTATATAGTTGGGGAAAGGCATTTTTGCATTTGGGTCAATTTGCAGACAGAAAACATATACCTTAGGAGGGATGTCCATTTTAAATGCAGAGATTATTGAGTCGATGTTTTAGAGAAAAAATTGCAAATTGATATGGAAATGGGACAGAATGATCTTCATGGTAGAAATCGGACACAGCGAACAAAAATGAATGTGACAGCTTTGTCCATCGCCATCTGGTCTGGCAGTAAATTGACAGCTATTGTGGTCCTGATTGGGATCACACTTTCCTCTCTGAAAATGCCCTCCAGCATGGCACATTTTCTTGGGGAGGGAAGGGGAGATGTCAACCAAAGAGAGTTCTGGTATATCTGCTGTAAAATAAATAAATAAATGAAGGAGTTTCCCATCCACCCTCATCCCCAGTCCTACTTCAGTTGCTCTAACAAGACTGCAATCTATTTGCCTATGGTGTGAATTAATATTGAGATTTGATCTAAATAAGCATGTACAGTAGATACTTTAAAAAAAGAATGCAGATGTGCAATGTATGACCTTCTCCACATTCAAAGAGGGAGAGGCAAATACTTGCAAAATCCTAGAAACTAAACATAAGCACAAAGCAGTTGATTCCACTAAAGGCTTTACAAAAGCAAGAGAAGAAGGAGGTGATGATCAAACCGGTTGGCAAAAAATATAAATAAATAAAAAGAAAGGACTCACAATTCTGCTATCCCTAAAAGAGTGAATCCAGACATCACAATGGGCACTCATCTTTCAAAGATGGTTTAATTCAGAGAAACAATGTGATGAAGGAACAGCAGCTCTACTGGCCACCTGTACAATTCCAGGCTAAATACAAAGTGTTGGTTATTGCATATAAAGCCCTAAATGGTTCAGGCCCAGACTATTTGAAAAACCACATATCTGCGTACAAACCAGCACGAGCACTGTGGTCCACGGAGGAGGACATGCTCTCAGTCCCACCCCCCATCTCAAGCATGGTTGATGGGAACGGGGGGGGGGGGGTCTCCGTGGCTGCTTCCCACCTCTTGAACTCCCTCTTTAAAGAACTAAAAATCTCCCTTTCTCTCCTTTAAAAACTTTTAAAGACCAATATGTGTAATCTAGCTTATGGAAAGGAGGAATATTAACATTACGAAATATATTTTTGCCTTGATATCGGACACCTACAAATAGCCTCTTGATGCAATATACCATACTGTGCTTTTAATGTATTGTGTTTTAATCAAGTTGACTTCTTGTACTTATTATGTTTATTTAACTTAACCCTTGGTTTTGGTTGTAAGTTATATTATGTTATTCTTTGTTTCGCCGTGATTGTTGCTATCTGTTGGGTGTTACATTTTTGCCATGTTTTGTTATTTTTGTAAACCGCCCTGAGTCCCTTTGGGGAGAGAGGGCAGGTTATAAATAAAGTTTTATTATTGTTGTTGTTGTTATTGTTATTATTATAAAGGGAATTTGGGGAGAAGCTCCACTTAGATTCCAGAAGAGCATAATATGTCTGCAGGATCAAGTTCCATCCATTGTGATTCAGAGTGAATTCTTTGATGTATTGTTGAAGGCTTTCATGGCCGGAATCACTGGGTTGTTGTAGGTTTTTCCGGGCTATATAAACATGTTCTAGAGGCATTTACACACACACACATATACATACATACATGCATACATATTTACATACATATATGTTCTAGAGGCATTTACATATGCACTACATATAACGTCAGGAGAAAATGCCTCTAGAATATGGCCATATAGCCCGGAAAAACCTACAACAACCCAATTCTTTGATGTTTTCCTTCTTGAAAGAAGGCACATATAAACTTAGCAATTCTCTTTCTGCTGTAAAAAATGTACTTTAACGTAATGCAATTTTCAAAGATAATCACAGTTTATGACTGATTTTGTACAAAATTTATATTTTGAAAACAAATGCAATGTTTGGTTGGTCTAAAAGCATTCTCTCCTGATGTTTCGCCTGCATCTATGGCAAGCATCTTCAGAGGTTGTGAAGTCTGACACACCCTCACAGTCTCTTAGGATGCCTGCCATAGATGCAGGCAAAACACCAGGAGAGCATGCTTCTGGAACATAGCCATACAGCCCGAAAAACGTATAACAACCCAGTGATTCCGGCCATGAAAGTCTCCGACAATAAAAATGCAATTATTTTTACAAATTAAATCCTATTGCTTCCAGGCCAGAAAATAAAAAAGGAAATCTTTCCAAACTGCAAAGATTCCTTCTCAATGCAGGATCCTCATCAAGGTTTTCTGGCTCTCAAGAAATACATTTTTCACCACATTTTCTAATATTTTTTTCATCTCTAGCTAGAAATCTCTCTTTCCCAGCTCTCTAACTATATTTATATCTAAATAACAAATTTAATAGCTATGACTATGCTTAGGATTGAGAATACCTTTCTGCCATGCAGATGTCAAATACAAGAAGCCAACCAGGGGAAAAAAGTAGTGGCAATGCAAATTCTACACTATATATCTGGCTGCATTATCAGATGTGTAAAACCAAATATTTAACAGTTAAGGCTTAGGAAATGGAAGTAACTTCCCTCATTTTCTTTTGTTTTATGTTCATTTTTTTTTTAAAAAAAACATCCAATTATTTCCAGCGTGAATGTGAAGAAATTTGCAAACATTGGTAGATTTAGAAGCAAAAATTCCCATCCATCCTAGCTCTCTGTAAAATATTGTAACCCGAAGAAAATGAACTGGAAATTGCCTCCTAATGCAAAAAGCACAATGGAGATTTCCATACTGAACTCAAATGGGATGCAGAAATGAGTACGCCACATGCCTCATGAAATTCTCATAGTGGATGCTCCCCTTTAATGCAAGGCTGAGAGGTGACAGACTATTCTCTTTCTCCCATCTACAGCATACTGAGCATCCACTTTCAGACTGAATATACTTGCTGTGCATCTGGCAGTCTCACTTGACCCTGACCTTTAATTTACTCATTACACATCCTCAGTAATAGACTGACAAAGCACTGTCAGATTTTCAAAGAAAGGCGACTTAAGTTTGGAAAAGTTCCTAGACAAACTTCTCTTCCATTGAATAAATTGAACAACTCTCCTGTAAATCTGGAAGAGAACAGGGCTTCTTTACAGTGATTTACAGGAACAGTGTAACATTTATTCAATGTATTGACTTCCAGTCAATAAATGGCTTCCATGTCAATGAGGTGGAGAAGCTACTATCACATTCTACATTACATAACTTTGCATATACTTAGCTATGGAGCAACGGCAGTAAGAAAACCTGTTCATGAATTGCAAAGATACATAATTAATTTTTTTTTGGTCATGTCAGGAGCAACTTGAGAAACTGCAAGTTGCTTCTGGTGTGAGAGAATTGGCCATCCGAAAGGATGTTGCCCAGGGGACACCCGGATGTTGTAGGGGGCTTCTCTCATGTCCCCGCATGAGGAGCTGGAGCTGATAGAGGGAGCCCATCCACGCTCTCCCTGGATTCGAACCTGTGACTTGTCGGTCTTCAGTCCTGCCAGCACAGGGGTTTAACCCACTGTGCCACCGGGTGCTCCAAGATACATAATGGGACACTGGCCAAATTGTCCAAATGTGCATTGGTACATTCTAGCCATTTTCCTGGTGCACATTTATTTATTTATTTGTTTATTTACAGCTTTTATATTCTGCCCTTCTCACCCTGCAGGAGACTCAGGGTGGATTACAGTGTACACATATATGACAAACATTCAATGTCAATTTTGACATACAATGTATACAGACATAGACAGAGGCTATTTAACTTTTTCTGGCCGCCAGGAGAGCTATCGCTTTCATCATCCATCTGCGATACTGATGAAGTACTTCCGCATTCCCCGCATGCTTTTTGCTGGAGTGCTTGTTGGAGTCTTTTTTTTTTTTATGGCCTCATAAATTAGTTAACTTAGCCTCCCCACACTTTAAGGTGGTACCTAATTTTCTATTTGACAGATGCAACTGTCTTTCGGGTTGCAAAGGTCGACAACAGGCTACACAATTGTTTGGAAACCCACTCCAACCTGGGCTGGCTTCGAACTCATGACCTTTTGGTCAGAGTGATCTTGACTGCGCTCTGGCACCACGAGATGCAGAGCCAACCTTCAGAAATGGGGCCACAAAGTGGAATCCTCGACATGCGAGTGTGGAGAAGAGCAAACCACTGACCACCTGCTGCAATGCACCCTGAGCCCTGCCACATGCACAATGGAGGACCTTCTTGCTGCAACACCAGAAGCACTCTAAGTGGCCAGATACTGGTCAAAGGACATTTAATCAACTACCAAACTCGCAAATTTTCTACTTACAAGTCCACTTACAAGTCCCCACCTGGCCATTAACTGAGGGGAGAAAATTAGAAATGGTTAGATCTTCATCACAGGGAGATCTCTCATGGATTATCCCATTCTCTATTTCAGCAGTGTTCCTCCAAGGCAAGAAAGACCTTATTTCCACAAAGGGAGTATCTTTGTTAGTGGGGACTCGCCCAGTATATTTTCCTGACCTGAAGCTAAGTAAAGATTATCTGAGTCTCGCTTGCTTTTGGCAGAAGCTTTCTTGCTAATTTACTCTGTTCTAGTTTGTGCCCTGCTCCTGTTTTCTCTCTCTCTCTCTCTCTCTCTCTCTCTCTTTTCTTTCTTTCTTTTTTTCTTTTTGCTTTGCTTTCAAACATATTTGAATGTTTGTTATTTCTCTTCTTTCTTGCAATATTATTCATCACACTAGGGTTATTTTATTGTAATCCATTTTATTGGGTGAACATTAAAGAAAAATTTAATAAAAATGTAACACTCTCCAGTGACCATTGTCTGAGAAGCAGGGATTTCTGAAGAAATGAGAAAAGATGTAATCTTCTTCTTGATTTTTGGTTATTGTTGTTGTTGCTGCTGCTGTTGTTTGCCTTCAGTTTATTACTGAGTCCATGACATGCGAGAGTAGAGAATTGCAAACCACGGACCACCTACTACAATGCAGCCTGAGCCCTGCCACATGCACAATGTATGACCTTCTTATACCAACACCAGAGGCACTCCAAGTGGCTAGATACTGGTCAAAGGACATTTAATATAATGCCAAGTTTCCAAACTTTGTGTTTTCTCAAATACATCACAACTGTACCCTTGGTTCACTCTTGATACGATAAATAAAATTTATTCCGGGATTGTGGCGCAGCTGGCTGAGTGTCAGCTGCATTAAGATCACTCTGACCAAAAGGTCATGAGTTCGAAGCCAGCCCGGGCTGGAGTGGGTGTCCAGCCATTGTGTAGCCCATTGTCGACCTTTGCAACCTGAAAGACAGTTGCATCTCTCAAGTAGGAAAATAAGGTACCACCTTGTGTGGGAGGCTAAATTTAACTAATTTATGAGGCCATAAAGAAAAAAGACTCCGGGGAATGTGGAATGCGGAAGAACTTCATCGGTGTCATTGATGGATGATGAAAAGCAGCAGCTCCTCTGGCAGCCAGAAAAAAGTTAAATAGCCTTGGTGTATTTGTCTGTTAAATGTTATTTGTCAAACTGGCATTGAATGTTTGCCATATATGTGTTTACTGTAATCCGCCCTGAGTCCCCTGCGGGGTGAGAAGGGCGGAATATAAGAACTGTAAATAAATAAATAAATAACTAAATGAATATTCCTAGCTCATGGGAACGCTAAGGCAGCGTTTCTCAACCTTCCTAATGCCGCGACCCCTTAATACAGATCCTCATGCTGTGGTGACCCCAAACCATAACATAATTTTTGTTGCTACTTCATAACTGTAATTTTACTACTGTTATGAATTGTAATGTAAATATCTGATATGCAGGATGTATTTTCATTCACTGGACCAAATTTGGCACGAATACCTGATATGCCTAAATTTGAATACTGGTGGGGTTGGGGAGAGGGATTGATTTTGTCATTTGGAAGTTGTACTTGCTGGGATTTATAGTTCACCTACAATGAAAGAGCATTCTGAACTCTACCAATGATGGAAATGGACCAATCCCAGCATATAGAACTCCCAACAGAAAATACTGGAAGGGTTTGCTGGCCATTGACCTTGAGTTTTGGAGTTGTAGTTCACCTACATCCAGCGAGCATTGTGGACTCAAACAATGATGGATCTGGACCAAATTTGGCACAAATACTCAATATGCCCAATTGTGAACACTGGCGGTGTTTGGGGGAAATAGACCTTGACATTCGGGAGTTGTAGTTGCTGGAATTCGTAGTTCACCAACAATCAAAGAGCATTCTGAACCCCACCAATGATAGAATTGGCCCAAACTTCCCACATGGAACCCCCATGACCAACAGAAAATACTGTGTTTTCTGATGCTCTTTGGCAACCCCTTTGACACCCCGTACAACCCCCCCCCCAGGGGTCCCGACCCCCAGGTTGAGAAACGCTACTCTAAGGCAAACCTACCAGGCAATATTTATTGCCTTCCCCTGTAGCTGAGAAAGTGTGACTTACTCAGGATCACTCACTGGGTTTCCATGGCTGATCAGGGATTCAAATTCAAAACCAACACTAAAACCACTACACCTTACTGGCTCTGACTGATATTAATTTGCAGGACTTTAAATAATAAGCCTGTATACAGAAGAGAGTGGGAGAGAGAAAGGGTGGAGATGGTGAATTAATTCTGCTGGATTACCTTTAAAAAGAAAGAGGTGGACGCAACTCCCCAAGGCAAACACAATTCCCCCTCCTATCCTGAGAAACTTGGAGTGAATAAGCGTTCGGCTTTTCTACTCGGAGCCTTAATTTTTGTCCGTCAGCTTTACTGCATCTCCTCTCTTCCAAAATGTTATTATCTACCACCTGCCTGGCATGATGAAGACAGGGTGCTTCTCTCTGTCTCTCTCTTGTACCACTGATAAGCATGACAGGACATAGGAATGGAGGATGGGATTCGCATTTCCAAGTGTATGAAATACCATTTACATGTTGTAAGTGCTGTGAATTTTGAAGAGCTCCAGCCGAGGCGGAGGAGGTGGGTAGGAAAAGAAAAGAAAAGGGGGAGCCGCTTGTAAGCTTCACATATCCTAAACAAATCAAATCAAGGCCAAATTGTGCACCCTTTTTCCACCCCCTTCAACAATTTGGCTGGGGAGAAATAAAAGAAGGAAAATAACAATGATGTTGTGGCGTCAGCCCTGATTAGAGCACCAAAGTGGGAACAATCTCAGAGCTGTGTAGTTTCGAAGGGGATCGTGACCTTCAATCCCATTTCTTTTTCTTAATGTTTTGAGGAAGGGATTAAAGGCAACTCTGGCATTCTGAACATTTCTTTTCTCTTACACTACACTTCTGCTGGATTGTTCAAGGGACCATCTTTCAGCAAAATGGGTGATCCTTTGAAAGAGTCAATGGCTTTTATAAGGCTTTGTGTTTGTTCTTCTTTCTGTTTAGTGGATTTTGCAGCTTTGGAAAGGAACAGCCACATTCTTACACATGTTCCCAAGAAAGGATCCTTACCACCCACATACAGAATTTCCAAAATTCAGATCAAGATCCAAAAAAAAAAAAAGCCCCAAATCATACACATGCCTAAAGCAGCTGGTTAACATAGTAGCTGTGGCCATGGCTAAAGCCTAATCTGCCCATCTTTTTTGTTTAGTGATGACATATACATATTCAGACCAGGTCACAGAACCAAGTCAGCCTTGGTCTCCATAGTGGATAATCTACACAGGGTACTTGACAGGAGATGTGTATTTGATGGTTCTCTTTGACCTCTCATTGGCCTTCAATACCATAGATCACAGTTTCTTTCTGGAGTGCTTCATGGAAATCGGACTTGGAGGTACTTTTTTACAGTGGCTCCAATCCTTGTAGGATCGCTTCCAGAAGATGTTGCTGGGGGACACCTGCTCAGCCTCATGGCTCTTGTCCTGTGGGGTTCCACAGAGTTCAGTATTGTCCCACATGTTGTTTAACATCTACATTCACACACACAGAGAAATGTGTATCTGTGAAGCCTTCTGAGAAGCATGTAATATGTGTAGGAATTATGAATTTAATGGAGCCCCCAGTGGCGCAGTGGGTTAAACCCCTGTGCCGCCAGGACTGAAGACCAACAAGCTGGAGGTTCAAATCCAGGGAGAGCATGGATGAGCTCCCTCTATCAGCTCCAGCTCTCTATGCGGGGGCATGAGAGAAGCCTCTCACAAGGGTGGTAAAACATCAAAACATCTGGGTGTCCCCTGGGCAACGTCCCTGCAGACGGCCGATTCCCCCACATCCGAAGCGGCTTGCATTTTCTCAAGTAACTCCTGACATGACCAAAAAAAAAATTAATTTAATAACAGAGTAATCATTGGAGTACTTCTATATTGGAAAAAAAATCCACTTTTGGTTAAGTGTCCTATGATGCCAGACATTATTTGGGAAATTCAAAACTCAATGTTAGGCTCTTGCACACCACATTCACAAAGCATCATATGACAGTGACGCTTTTGATGCACATGGTTGTTCAAGCACTAAAATGAACTGTCACTAGCCCATGGTCCCATGCCTTATTTAAACCTCATTTGGGGAAAAATAGAACGCCCCCCCCCCCCCAACTCGGATAAAGGCTCTTGGGAGTTTTGTTCAAAATTGCATTGCTAAGTTGCCTTTGGGGATGTGGATCATTTGCAGAGAGGCTCACGTCCAGAACTCATCAAGGTGCCTGCAAGGCATCACGTTACATGAGACTGTGTCTGCAAAACAGTAGGCATCTTGCCTCATCTTTAGCAATGCAGGCTGAGCTGATTGACAGTGACAGCTCCCCTGGTGCACCATTAGCTGCCGCACCACCAGACAGGCTGCGCTCACCTGGTCTCTAGCTTCACCATTCCTGCTCCATGGAAGGCGGTGGGTTTCTGAGAGGTGCTCACACTGGGCACCAACTGTGGGCTAATTACTGGCAACTAGTTCACCAGGTGGGACTTCGTGGCTCCCAAGGAAAAGGGTTACACTTGAGGCGAGGGAGGAAGTCTGCCAGAGAATTATGGAAACTGAGCTTGGAAAGCTACTTTTGAAAAGTAATTAGTTGCTGCTATTCTTCCAAGGACACCCCTCCATAAGGCCTAGAGGATGTAGTGCTAAGCAGAAGAAAACTGTTTGAATTGGGTACCAAAAATATTTCAGATTTCAATATTAATGTCAGAAATACGTAGTATGATTTTATATAGGATTTGTGCTACATTAGACAAATATCACTTAAGCAAAATGAACATTAAATATTAAATAACCAGAAAAATAAAATAAGGTGTAAACACTTATTTTAAAACTAATCTGGGAATCTGCTATTGCAACACATCCAATGAAGTGGTTTAAAACCAGTATAAATAAATATTAGGACTAAGTACGTTCCAGTCTACTTGGAATACATGAAGCTCATTCCAAAACATGTTGAGCCATTCCAAAACTTCTCGACATAGGGTAGGATAACTGCCAATGGGATAACATATATAAAAATGGAATGAAGTAAAAAAACAAACAAACAAACATTTGTAATGTATAGACAGCCTTTCATAACCACATTCTGCATGCACAGATTCGACTATCCACACATTGAAAATAGTGTTAAACAACCCAAAAAGGAAAGCTTGTTTTTACCATTTCACGTAAGAGATACAATTTTGCTATCCATTACATATAATGAGAATTGAACATCCATGGATTTTGGTATTCGTGGTGGGGTGGTGGTCCTGAAACCAATCTCAGTGGATACCAAGAGCTCGCTGTACATAGTTTGGAAATAGTCCTTACTCCTAACTGGTTAATATTGCATGTATGCAAAAAGTGCAAATCTACTCCTGGCCACCACTGAGTCCTGGGCCTTCAAGCATAGGGTGAGTCCAAGAGTATGCACAAGTGACAATGCTGAAGTTTCAGTGGAAGTCTAATTCCATCCAGCACAGGCTGAATCAAGATTTTATCATCTGCCTTATGACTGACCAGAAACACCTCTGTCTTGTCTGCATTATATCACATTTGTTCACCCTCATACAATTCCTTATTAACAATAAACATTTGCATAGTTCCCAAAAAGTTTTTTTTTGGAATTAAGTGGAAAGGAGAAACAGAGCAAGGTGTCAACAGCATATTGAATTCTAGATGTGTTATCCCATGAAATAAATCAAGTTAGCAAGGTTAAATGGGACTACAGGCAGAACCTGTATTTGAATTTGTTTGTAAGTCAAGACAGATACATTTTTTTCAATTAATTTTTAAAATTTTATTTAAGTAGACATACTTTTGCAAGTGTTTGTTGCATATAGTGCTATACTTACTATCTATTAATGTTCCATAATCATTTATCTGATAATATATTTCCTTTAAGCGGTCACAATCTACTATCTAAATAATACATATAAAAATATCATAGACTATTAATTTACATATATAGAGGATCCCCTATAAGATTGTAGACAAACAGGTACATTTTTAAGATGCAACTCCATACAGACACACACACACACAGGTGGCTCAACAGGTGAAAATGCTGAGCTGCTGAGTTTGCTGACCAAAAGGTTGGCAGTTCGAATCCGGAGAGCAAGGTGAGCTCCTGCTGTTAGGCCCAGCTTCTACCAACTTAGCAGTTCAAAAACATGCAAATGTGAATAGTACAATAAGCACTGCTTCAGCAGGAAGGTTATGGTGCTCCATGCAGTCATACCAGCCACATGACCTTGGAGGTGTCTATGGACAATGCCGGCTCTTCGGCTTAGAAATGGAGATGAGCACCACTCCCCAGAGTTGGACGTGAGTAGACTTAATGTCAGGGGAAACCTTTACACCCCCACACACATGCATGCACACACTTTGGAAGGGATAGGGAAGGATGAACACCATATTATATAATAATAATAATCATCATCATCTTAATTTCTACCCCGCAACCATCTCCCCGATGGGGACTTGGAGCGGCTTACATGGGGCCAAGCCCGGACAACATAATACAGCAATAAAATCAAAACATATACAGCAAACAACAACAACAGCATCAAAATAACATTAAAAGGGGAAAAAAGAGGGGGGAAACCCAAAAGAGCCCCATAAGATAAACATAAAAATATTGTGTTTGTTTTGCTGTCTGTGCCCTTGATCAGAAGATTTCGCCTCACTTTCTGTCCCTGTTATAACTAGATTTTGAAAGATTTGGCTTGAAACAAGGATTGGGCACAAAGCCTCAGTGGAGACGCCAATGCGCTTTCCCCATGATAACTCCTTCAGGAGTGAATTTCCCTTCCTAAGGGTAGATAAGTCATTTGTAAGTTGGATGTTTGTAACTGGGGAACTACCTATATTATTATGGGGAAAAGACACCCCTTCCCCAATCTACAGTACAGCAAGAGAGTAGACCATGTCCCTTCCTCCCCTCCTCAATTCTTCTTTGGTAAAACATCTTCTAGAGGAAGTCTACCACTCACAACTAGAGCAGGCAGTCAGTGGTGGGATGAGGCATTTCAATGTATATAAAAAATCTCTAACTTGCATGAAAGAAGCTGTACAAATCTCGATGCATTGATAGCTATCAAGATCACCAAATAAAGGGCACAAAACCGTCTAGGGAGGGATCCAAGTTTTTGTAGAGTTGACAAACCCATTTTCTTTATTTCAGCACTGATTCACTTGTTAGGAACAGCTGCCTTTCCCACCCCGCCTTGTCTTCTTATCCCTGGGTAACAGGAGTATGTTCAAGCTAAATCTTCAATGCTCGGCAAGTCTGCGCACAAGGAAAAACAAATTATACAACTAAATCTCTGAAGGGACAGGCTATCTCGTAGCCTTGATATAACTGTATGAGAGTAAGTGGGGAGATAAGGCTTGCCCTCCTTTCCACTGTGATTGCTAAGGGCATAGGGGAGGACAGCAAGCTAACAGTGAAATGCATTGACTCTCCTGTCTGTTCATCACACAATCTATCACTCTTGTTTTTTGATGTTGGATGCACCTGAACGTACAAAGTAATATCAGAGTTGTGGAGTTTGATTAGTCATAAAGGCTCTGCTCTTCATCCTAAATACCAGGAGTCCCAAGCGGTGCAGTCAGTTAAACCCTTGTGCCTGCAGAACTGAAGACCGACAGGTTGCAAGTTTTAATCTGGGGAGAGTGTGAATGAGCTCCCTCTGTCAACTACAGCTCTCCATGCAGTGACAAATGCAAGATACTCCACTTAGGCAGAAAAAAAATGAAATACAAAGATACAGAATGGGGAACGCCTGGCTTGAGAGCAGTACATGTGAAAAATATCTTGGAGTCCTCGTGGACAACAAATTAAACATGAGCCAACAATGGGATGTGGTGGCAAAAATAAAGCCATAGCATGTCATCATAGCTGTTGAAACAGCATATTTATTTATTTATTTCGCATATTTGTATCCTGTCCTTCTCACCCCCAGAGGGGGACTTAAGTCGGCTTCACAACAGACATTCATTCAGTGCCAACAACAGTAATACATGATAAAAGCAATTAAAAGAATTCATTAATGCTTTAAAATTACTAAATCATGCAGGTTTGAAATCATAGCCCAGGTCAGTCCATTGTCATTCACACAAATTTGATCTCATTCTGAATTGCTGCCGTGTTCCAATGCTTGGTCCCATAGGCCGGTTTTGAGTTTTATTCTAAAGGATAAGAGGGAAGGGGCCACTCTAATGTCATTTGGTAGAGAGTTTGACAGGTGAAGGGCCACCACTGAGAAGGCCCTGTCTCTCGTCTCCACCAGTTGTGCTTGCAAGCATGGTGGGTCCGAGAGCAGGCCCTCTCCCATTGATCTTAGACATCACGATGGTTCATAGCAGGAGATACGTTCAGACAGGTAAGCTGGGCCAGAACCATTCAGGGCTTTATAGGTTAAAGCCAGCACTCTGAATTGTGCTCGGTAGCATATTGGCAACCAATGGAGCTGGCGTAGCTGAGAGGTTGTATGTTCTGTGTATGCAACTCCAGTGAGCAACCTGCCTGCTGTCCATTGGACTAGTTGGAGCTTCCAAGCAGTCTTCAAAGGCAACCCCATGTAGAGTGCATTGCAGTAATCTATTTGGGATGTAACGAGATAGCATACAGTACATTGCTCTCATTATGTAGTGAGAAAAAGCCACTGGTATAGTGGACACCAACAGGTGCCTTACAAAGGAGATTAGATAAGCTCATGAAGGTGGCTGTTATGTGGTTATATTCTGTCTCTAGGGTTCAAGGTGAATACGTCTCCATATACATGGCACATGGATAGGAGGTAGTTGCTGCATACATACTTTGTTTACAAGCTTCCCATAGGCATCTGGTTAGACAAAATTAGAAAAAAAGGATGCTGGACTAGGCAGACATGTGGTTTCACCTAGCAGGGTTCAGCTTGGGTATCTGTGTATGGCTGTGCTCCATGCAGTCATGCCGGCCACATGACCTTGGAGGTGTCTATGGACAACGCTGGCTTTTCAGCTTAGAAATGGAGATGAGCACCACACTCCAGAGTCAGACACGACTGAACATAATGCAGCAAAAAAAGCACAACAATAAAAAAAACAACACAAACAAGCACAGACAGGTGGCTTGCCTTATGACTGCAAACCAAAAGGAAGCCACCCTGAAACTTTGGAATGCATGCAAACACTTAATAGAAAGAAAATAAAATTGGAGCTCCTGGTACAGATGTACCAGCACAGATGAGCACCACACTCCAGAGTCAGACACGACTGGACTTAATATCAGAGGAAAACCTTTACCTTTACCTTTCTTTACTTTACTTTACCTATACCTATACCTAGATGGATGGATGGATGACAAGATTGCTTTAATTTTCTGCTGAATTGGGTTGCAAAGGGAAAGCATCTAAATTGACACCCAAAATTTTTATTAGGCCTGGGTAACAACGCAAAAATTTGTTTCTAAAATCGATTTGTATTTGGGGGGTTTTTGCGTTTCGATATTTAAAATAATTACAAAATTTTCCTTTGAAAAAGTTCAGTATTTACGAAATTTCGTTAATTTCGTTAATTTCGTTTTTAGAATATTTTTTGATTTTTTTGAAATATTTATTTATAAATATTTTTTGAAATATTTAAAAATGGAAAATTAACAATGCTTGCCCTGTTGTGGAGCGAACACAGCCACAGGACAGGGACAAACTCACACACACAGGCACACAAGGGTCTTTTCTTTTTTTAGAATATTTTTTGAATTTTTTTAAGAATAAAAGAAAGATATTTTTCAGAAATATTTAAAAATGCTTGCCCTGTTGTGGAGCGAACGGCAAAGCCTCCCCGCTGCTCCCAGCCCAGGGAATGAATGAATGCAAGCAATGAATGAATGCAAGCCAAGCCTCCCTCCCGAACCTCCCGTCTCCTCGCCTTCCCCAGCAATGAGCAATGCGGCCACGCGGAGCCGCTTTTAAAGGGCAGCCCGCCCAATCACAATCAGCCACGGTGCTTGGGAGCGCCGGATTGGCTCCCAGGGCACCCAGCATCCTCCATCCCTTAAACGTCATTTCCGAAACGGGCGGAAGCTCGTAAAAAGGATGGAGGATGCCGTTTCGATATTGAAAAACCCTTCCGGGTTTGAAAATATGTTTTGTCATTTTGTAATTGTTAAAAATAACGAATATTTAACGAATTACAAAATTAACGAACGAAACCGCCCAGGCCTAATATATATATATATATATATATATATATATATATATATATGAGAGCAACAATTCTTCTCCAGGCATAGCAATGCTGTGTTTCTGGAGCATTAAGCAGGGAAGAAGGAAGGTAAATTAGAGAGAGAAAGAAATTAAGGTGGCTGAAATGTATCCCGTTCGCTATTCATTGATTCATCAATTCTCTTCGCCTGTACTTGTATTCTCTCCAGGTCTTTTTCCCCTTGCCACCTTGCTGTAGGAGATGACAAGTCTTTTTATCTCACTTCCCTCATATTTTACAACCTTAGTTCTCCTGCCATGAATCCTCCTTTGTTTCACCCTGACACATTTTATCACAATAATGCTTCGCACTATGCAAGAAAAGTTCTTTTCTTCGCCTGGCTGTAATTTGTATGAATTAAGCCCCTGATTTCCGTGGAAAGTCTTATACAGGCAAACTGATTCACTTGTTGTGATAGAAGGAATCTGACAAGAGAAATGCGTCAATATGTCTGACTCGATGAGAGTGAATGACCCACAAGTACATCTGTAGGCAAATCCATAGAAATGCAGACATATGAGTTGCAAATGGTTCTCTGGAGGTTGTGAGACGAGGAATCAAAACAAAATTGCTCCACATTTTCAACCTAGTCACCCCAGAATGCTGTTCTTTGCAGCACAATAGAAACAGCAATATAATATAATGGTTATAGTGTATTGTTGAAGGCTTTCATGGCTAGAATCACTGGGTTGTTGTAAGTTTTTCGGTCTGTATGGCCATGTTCCAGAAGCATTCTCTCCTGACGTTTCGTCTGATTAGCTGTCCCTGATAGTTTCTTGTCTGCAGTTCCCCTGTTGTTTTTTTTAATGTTGTTCTTTATGTACTGTTATGATTTTGGAGTTTTTAAAATATTGGTAGGCAGATTTTGTTCATTTTCATGGTTTCTTCCTCTCTGTTGAAGAAAATCTGGCTACCAGTATTAAAAAACCCCCTCTAAAATCATAAAATTAATAAAGAACAACATTCAAAAACATAGGAACTCCAGACAAGAAACAATCATGGACAGCTAATCAGATGAAATGTCAAGGACAACTAATCACCTAATCACCTCTCAACAAAGGATTACCCCAGGCAGTAAGAAACTGAACCTTGAAAATTGCTAGGCCAGTAAATGCTAATCAAAGTAGCCAATTGAAACATTCACTCCTACTTCCAACAGACAGTAATTCTTGTCAAAACGTCAGGAGAGAATGCTTCTGGAACATGGCCATACAGCCTGAAAAACTTACAACAACCCAATGGTTATAGTGTTGGTGTTTATCTACATTGCAATCTATATCAATTTGATATTATTTTATGAGCCAAGGCTTCATTCAAAGGAATCCTGGAATGTTTAGCTTCATGGAATAATCAGAATTCTTTGCTAGAAAACTCTAGTTCAGAATTGTAAATATCCCACTAAACTTGTAATTCCAAGATTGCATGGAATAGCACTTTGAGTAGTAGTTACTTTTGCAACTGTCTGCTGTGAGTACATCCTTGGACTAGAATTAAAGAGACCTAGATTGATATCCTCCGTTACTTGTAAAACTCATCAGATGATTTCAGATCCATTTCTAGTCCTGAGTCAACACAACTACACAGGGTAGTCCTTAGCATAAAAAAACAGAGAGAAAGACCGAGTAAACTGTCTTGAGATCCTCAGAAGCAAAATGAGACAAACGTAACTAGCAATAGTAATTAATTCTGTGGATGAAATCTGCCTTGATGGTTATTATTTATCAGAAAGTAGCTTAAAATTAGCCAAATAAATGTCAACAGTTTTTTTGGCAAGACAAAGACAAGGTTTCACAAAAGTAAACATATTAATGAGGATAGGAACATCTCTTTGAGCAATTATTCATGCCAGAATTTGTGGGCATGCTCTCAATTCAGACTGGCTGCTGATGGCTAGATGTTGATCCTTTTATTTGCTTGGTAGCAACTACATGCACCATCTCCATGGAATCACTTGGGGGATCAATGTGTTGTTGAAGGTTTTCATGGATGGAATCACTGGGCTAATGTGAGTTTTTCAGGCTGTATGACCATGTCCCAGAAGCATTCTCTACTGACGTTTTGCACATCTATGGCAGGCATCCTCAGACCTCACAACCCCTGAAGATGCCTTCCATAGTGGAAAGAACATCAAGAGAGAATGCTTCTGGAACGCGGTAATACAGCCCGGAAAAATTCACAGCAACCCACGTGAGGGATCACTTTACTGGATTCTAATCCTAGTGAACTCTTACTAAAGATTACTAAACTTGGACTGTTGTGTTTTTCCAATGGAGTGACTAATTGGAAAAGATAGGAATGCTTGGTGGCTTTTTTGTTTGGCAGAAGCTGGATGGCCATCTGTTGGGGGTGCTTTGAATGCAATTTTCCTGCTTCTTAGCAGGGTGTTGGACTGAATGGTCCATGAAGTCTCTTCCAACTCTATGATTCTCGGTCCCACTGCCTTCGCAATCGCGTTTGGTTGGGACGAGGGACAGGGCCTTTTCGGTGGTGGCTCCTCAGCTTTGGAATTCCCTCCCAATGGAGATTAGATCTGCCTCTTCCCTCCTGATGTTTAGAAAGCTAGTAAAAACATGGCTTTGGGATACTGCATTCGCAGAATGATGACTGAGTCAATAACTGATGACCTTTCTGGCGGATGGCGATGAATTTGTGATTCTTTTTGACGAACTGATTTTTGCTGTAACTTGTATGAATTGTTTGAATTGTATTTTAATGTATTTTATATTGATGATTTATAATGTTTTTCTTATTGTATTGAATCTTATGTTGTTAGCTGGCCTGAGTCCCTCCTCAGAGGTCAAGAAGATCGGGTTATAAAAACTCTAAATAAATAAATAATAAATATATGATTCTATGAAAGCCACTCCACGCATCCCAATTGCCACTGCCCTTGCTTTGGAGAATGAAAATAAGAGACTGATATAGTTCCATCATGTTTAAGCCTAGGAGCAAATGGAAGGCCTTCACTATATTCCAACTGCCCTGGCTGCAGAGAGAGAGAAAATAGACAATATATGCTGGACATAATCCTCTCCTTGCTTGCCATCCCTTTTCCTCACATGTCATGTCTTTTGAGAAGGGAGCTGTTTTTTCTTGTCCCTTTTCTTGTAAAACACCATGTACAGCGATGAATACATGAATAATCATAATGATAATCATCATAAGTGGCTTGATTCAAACATCTGATTTTTTTTGTAGTGCCATATCAAGTGCAGAAAAAAGAAATAAAAGAGGCCAAGGACAGGAATTTGTAGTGGACCCCTTCCTTGGCAGCTGTTGAAGGACACTGGGTGATGATGCCAACTTTAATCCATAGATACAAAAGTGAGATTGACATGAAGGGGAAAGCACAATGCTGGGAAACTGACAAACCATAATGGATACAATAACTCTGCCACACACTAGCTGTCCCCTGCCATGCGTTGCTGTGGCCCAGTCTGGTGATCTGGAAAATAAAGTAATAGTGTCGGCTTCTAATATATGTAATTTCTTTATGCTTTTGGGTAAACAGTATTTCTTGCTGTTTCTTTGGCAGTGTTGATGTAGAGAGTGTCTGGTTTGCCTACTCTGGAACATGCAACATATCATTGTCCTTCTTTAGGGTCCCTTTCAAATCTATGATATTATATCTCTCTGTGTGTAAATCATATATATCTATATCTATGGCTGGATGGCTCTTTGTCAGGAGGGCTTTGATTTCTTGCCCTGGTGAAGGGAGTTGGACGGATTGAGTTATGGTGTCACTCAAAATGAACAGAGCATTATAGATAGATGATAGATAGATAGATAGATAGATAGATATAGATAGATAGATAGATAGATAGATAGATAGATAGATAGATGATAGATACACACACAGTATATCCAAATTATATGGAATGCCACAAGGCACTTACTTTGTAG
>NW_026847882.1:32012988-32328302 GCF_025583915.1 Anolis sagrei ordinatus
GATCTTTAAATCCTCATATCATGTCAGCTTTTCCAGTTGTTTCTCTGTAATTACTGTATTTACAAATTTAGCACCAAAACATCGCAATGTATTGAAATAACTGTGGATCTGCATTGGATAATACAGAATGTTGGATGAGCGAAGGTTGGATAAGCGAGACTCTACTGTATTTTAGTTAGTGGGTACCTTCGAGTTATTTTTGACTTACGGAGAACCTATGGCAAAGCTGTCACAGGATTTTCTTGGAAAGACTTGTGCAGAAGAGGAATTTTTTTGCATTTGTTTTCCTCTAAGGTTAAGAGAATGTGACTTGCCCAAGTTCACCCATTGAGTTTCTACAGCTGAGAAGTAGTTCAAATCCTGATTTCCAGACTTGTAGTCCAACAACCAAACTCTAAAATAATCTTGGCTCCCTATCTGGACTACAACTTTAAATATTTCCCAACAAGATGGCTATGGTATCTTCAGAGATTCCCAGAGTTGTATTCAAAAATATAACTTTATCAATGTCTGGATGAAGAGATTAGAGATGAATGATTCTAGTCTTTGAGAAAATTGGCATCAAAAATGGAAGCCAAAGCAGATTGAGATACCTAGATTCTTAACCCCATTTTTTCATCGAATCACTTTTTCATTTTAGGTTATTTCAAAAGACTCTCTCATAATCGGTTGCATTTAAATCATCACACCATTCCCCTATTTTAACATTCTTCTCACCATCAACATCCACTGAAATGGAACTGAGTATGACTTCAAGAGACACCGAGATAAAATTGTACTGAAGCATCCCCCGAAATATAGCACATCTCTTTTAAGCACCATTATCTCCAAACTGCCTCATAAATAACTAGGAAAAGAATAATTTAATTTGTGCCAAAAATAGACACCTAAACACTTCACTAATCTTATCCAACTCCTCAGGTTTCCAAGCAATTGTACAAGGTGACGAGGAGGATTCAAAGACAAGAATTGCATTATTAAAGATCATTTGTTAACCATGAGTGGTGCTTTGTTTGTGATATCTCTTAACACCCCCATTGTCATTCAACGGGAATGTGCAAAGCCCCCCCAGAGGACTTTGGCACTATTGAAAAATGTTTGGCTTCCCTCCAAATGCCTTGGATGGCTCACCTCATGAATGTCTGAATGCACTTTGAATGTAGAACAAGGGAAAAATCTGGAAATGAACCCTATTCAATCACTCTGTCCCTTCTTTTTGGAATTCAGGGAGGGTCTAATCCCAGCTTTGTGCACAGAGACACCTTACATGAATCAAAGCCATGGCCCTCCAGAAATTTTGAGCATAGAATTATAGAGTATGAAGAGACTATAAATGCCTCCAGTCCAATGCCCTGCAATGCAGGAACATGCACTCAAAGCACTCCCAGAAAATGGCCATCCAGCCTCAGTTTAAAAACCTTCAAAGCAGGACATCTCACCACCATCAAAGCCAGTAGCACATTCCATGGTCAGATATCTCTTATCAGCAGGGAGTTCCTCCTATGCTTAATGTTTAGATGGAATCTGTTTTATTGCAGAATAATTTTCTTCATTGGGTTGTTGTAGGTTTTTTCAGAATATATGGCCATGTTCTAGAGGCATTCTCTTCTGTCGTTTCGCCTGCATCTATGGCAAGCATCCTCAGAGGTAGTGAGGTCACAACCTCTGAGGATGCTTGCCATAGATAGAGGTGAAATGTCAGGAGAGAATGCCTCTAGAACATGGCCATATTGCCCAAAAAACCCTACAACAACCCAGTGATTCCGGCCATGAAAGCCTTCAACAATACAATGTTCTTCCTGTTTCTGGAGCAGATGATAAAAATATTAGACATAATCATTGTGTTATATCTTAACCATCTCTCTTCCAGGCTAAACATATCCCCAAAGGTGTTCCTCATGGGATATGGACACAGTATTTCAGGTGAGCTTTGCCCAAAATAGAATAGTGTGGTACTGTTATCTCACTTGATCTAGCCACTATACTTCTATTTATTGCAATCAAAAATAATATTGACTATATTGCATTGCTGAACTTAACACTCTAGAAACACTTTTATCAGCATGGCCAATGAGCAGAAAAGTGTGGATGAAAACCACTGAATCATAACCCTGATTACAGGGGATGTTACATTGCACAGGGACCCACTTTCAATAGAGATTCAGCCTTTCCTTATCCAATGTGTGAAAGAAAGCAAGGATGTGCATCAGGAACATGAAAGAATGGAAAGGAAAGAGCATAATGCCCATCTCACAGTTCACATCATCTTCATCATCTCCCCTCCTCCTCCTCCATTTATCTCATGATTTTTATTTACTTTATTTATTTATTTATTTATGTATTTATTTAAAGTATTTATATTCCAAAGGGGACTCAGAGAGGATCACAGAACACATATACAGCAAACATTCAATGCCATAATACACTGACAAGACAAACAACTTGTACATAGCTAGAGGTATATATAGGCTTTCCCATCTTCTGCATCTTGGAGGCTGTGCTCAGTTCTGGCCACAGGAGGTGGGGGGTAGGGTGGGGTGCTGTCACTCCACTATCCCTGGTGAAGAGCTTTGTTCGAAACTTCTCCCTTGATCTAATAGCTAGCATTTCTCTAATATTTCCTTATGGGTGGCTTAAACATTTCCCCACTTAAGTGGTATCTATTTATCTACTCACATTGCTATTTTCAAAACTGCTAGGTAGGCAGAAGCTGGGCTAAAGATCAGGAGCTCACCCTGACTCAGGCTTTGAACTGTCAACCTTTCGGTTGGCAATATTTACCACAGCTGGCGGTTAACCTGCTGTGCTAAAGCCCAGCCCTTTTATATCACTCAGTTTCTATATAGGCTACTTAGTTAAGTACACTCTCCTGGTGCAACCTCCCCAAAAGGAAATGGCATTCTCTCTTCCTCCAATCACTTTCTCCCCATTAAGCAAATGCCTGGAAAAGTACATAGGGATGGGAGAGTCATGATTGTGTCAAAAGAGTCGCAATTATGATTAAGCGGAAATTACAAATATGTAACAGTTACATAGATTTACTCATCTGTAACTACTCTGTATTTGTGATCACTAAGTAAGGAGCTACTTATCTACTTCTACGTAGCTGATATAGCATACTGACATATACCTCTCCCCCTCGGCACACCTATTAAATCATCTACAAAATTAAATCTATTTTAAAATTAATTGGAAGTCGGTACTTAAGTATCAGCAAATGATAACATGAGTGTGCACCTGAGCTGAACTTCAGTGACATCATCTGAAACTTTTGACTTCATCTGAAACTCCTTCAGGTTTGTTCTAATTTTGCTGTAGATTTTGTCAACAATTAAAATTTATTGACACCTGAGCACAAAATACTCCTTTTAACATACACCTTGGAACGTGCACACATGCTCAGATTTTGACTAGATGAATCTTCTTATGGGATGCTTGTAGTGGTGGCTTATGGCCAGTGGCACTCCCATCACTGCACCAGTAACAGCTTCATTTTAAATTTATTGCCGGAGAACCAGCTGTGATTTACTGCTTTTTCCCACTGGAATATTTGAAAGAGACAGTATGATCTGTTAGGAGTACAGTTTTGCTAGTTCAGCATCCTGGACAGAAACAGCTTGACAGAGTGCCTCTTCAAAAGACAGAACGTCCTCCCTATCTTTGCTTCTTGCAAGGTCTAGAAGAAAGGCACGGCAGTAGGGTGTTTACAAGTTCAAGCAGCACTGAAAGTAGTGGCAATGATGCTGCTGCTGATATTTATTAATATTCTGCTTTTCCAATAAGATTAGGATTCCAAGTGACTCACAGTTTAAAACAAAAAAAACATAATTTAAAACATGCCAAAATAAATATTAAAATAGAACTAAACTATTGGTGGGTTGAAAGAAGGGCTCAGAGCAAGGACCGGCTCATACAGGGAGATGGCATTGCCAAATAACCTGAGTATGAGCCATAGAAAACTTTATAGATCATAACCAACAAACAAACAATTACACATATCGAAGAGTGTAACTTGTTTAGGAAAGGTACAGGTTGGATTTCTTTATCCGCAGAGAGGTAGAAAGTTGGACACAAATTATTATTATTTCCTCTTACAAAACTTACTACACATATGTGGCTATTTATCCATTGCTTAGACTCACGCAGCAATAGGCCAAGGATGGCATAAGATTCCAACTCATATTCTCTTATGCAGAATAAATGAATGCAGATTGTTTCTGTTCTTAACCTGATGCAATTAAGATAGCACTAAAGTATAATTGCGCCAATTGCACATTTGGACCTGGAAATGTGGACTCAGGAGGAGCAGGAGGAAGATTTCTTAGTATTAGTAAACTGGGGTTGTTGTTCCATCGTTTTATGAAGTTATAGGGAAAACCCTGAAGGATCTCAAACTACAAGAGATAATTGTGTAATGTTAGCACCGGGAGTGAGGCGCAGCTGGCTGGGAGTCAGCTGCATTAAGATCACTACTGACTTAAAAGTCATGAGTTCGAAGCCAGCCCAGGTTGGAGTGAGCTTCCAACTATTTTGTGTAGCTTGCTGTCGACCTTTGCAGCCCGAAAGACAGTTGCATTTGTCAAGTAGGAAATTTAGGTATCGCTTATGCGGGAAGGCTAATTTATGATGCCATAAAAATATCCAGTAAACATGCAAAAAATGAGGAAGTACTTAATCAGTGATACAAATGGACGGTGAACTGACAGCTCCTCTGGTGGCCAGAATACCCTCATGAAAAAGCTGGAATGTTAAATAGCCTCTGTCTATATATGTTGTGTGTCTATGGTATTGAATGGTTGC
This sequence comes from Anolis sagrei ordinatus, assembly GCF_025583915.1. Classification (NCBI taxonomy): domain Eukaryota; kingdom Metazoa; phylum Chordata; class Lepidosauria; order Squamata; family Anolidae; genus Anolis; species Anolis sagrei. The sequence goes on from NW_026847882.1 coordinate 32,017,789, forward strand.
CATTTATATGTACATTGTAATCTGCTCTGAGTCCACTGTGGGGTGAGAAGGGCGGAATATAAATACTGTAAATAAAATAGTAAAGTTTTGACCTAAGCCTGCCCTTGATGTATCTATCTGTTATGAGTCATAAACATGCTCAGAACAAAGACTTGCATAGATGGCCATGTAAGGTGAATAAGGGAGGACTTCTGTTTGATCTGGGGGACAGCTTGGCCATTATTGACCTTAAGCAACTGCCAATGAATCTCAGCTGAACTAGCCTGGTCATCACTCTGAAATGCAACACTGGCTATTCTGTCTACCCAGTAAAGGCCAGGGCAAAAGGCATTGCCTTTCCTTTACAGAGAAACCGTTGAGCTAGGAAGTGTCAAAGACCACATGAGTACAAGAAACACAGACTGCATGCATGGGACAAGTGAATAACAAAACTGGCTTTTGATGGAATGGGAGGGGTGGTTGAGGACAGCTTTGAGATGACAATAATAGCAGAATTCAGCACAAGGAAAGTCTGAGATCACTCACTAGCTGAATTCTGATCACTTTGTGGGTGGTTTGGTCATAAACAATACATATAAAAAACCATCCTGATGACAGATTTCTTAGAAGTATTTTGATGGTCATATCAGGAAACACAATCTTCAACTACATGGATACTTTGCAGGGACCCAGCAGCTCTTCCTGTGGCCTTCTTAAGCCCTGCCATATGTGACCCATAAAAACAACTTGTACATTTCTTTCGTACCTATATATTAGTGCCCCACATCCTTCAGTTGATCAACATTTCATGTTTTCACCCATGTGAAATCGGACTTAACAGAAAGGTGCAAGTCAAATAGCATAGAGTGATCTATGAAATGATATGCCCTTGTCTTGCAGATATGAAGTCAAGTGGGTAGACATAGAGAAGAACAATCTGTTCAGTACAGAAACTCTTGATAGCAAGCACCTACATCCTCAAGGTAGAATGCTTCTTAGACTTCCAGCCTACATGCTATTAGAAATAATATTTAGGATGGTAGACAGGAAAGCTTGTTGAAGGCAATGATGCTGGGGAAAATGGAAGGAAAAAGGAAGAGGGGCAGACCAAGAGGAAGATGGATGGGTAGTATGCTTGAAGTGACTGGCTTGACCTTGAAGGAGCTGGGGGTAGCGACGGCCAATAGAGAGCTCTGGCATGGGCTGGTCCATGAGGTCACAAAAAGCCAGACGTGACTGAATGAATAAACAACAACAATAAGCCTACATATTATTTCTATGATAGCAATGATTGTGATATTCCATTGCATGAGCCATTATATATTATAGCCACTTATTATATATTATATATTAATGGGTCAATAGAAAGATATACAACTAATTAAAGTGAGTGGCCAAGTCACCGCATGTGAACTAGAAAAGGCATTATTTCCATTTATTTCTCCTCAGTCCTACTGCCCATGTCATTCTCTATTCAACTCCTTTATAGAAGTAAGCTTGAAAAATGAGTGAAGGAGGGATTGTGTGGGTAACTGGGCAAGGTCTCCCCACCCCCCATCCTGGTGGCCTCTGCTGGCTCCATTCTTGCTGCTGACTTTTTATGGTCCATATTCAACTTCTAGAATTCTCCATTCCATCTAATTTTGCTGTAATATCCTGCATTTCAGGTTCTTTGATTGCTCCCAGCTTATACAACAACCTTTTAAGCATTGGATATTCTGATTATCCTTCTCTGTGTGGCAGGAGATGCTTGTGCAGGGAAAAAAACATGAACAAACCACAAGTCAGTACATTAATGCCCTGAGATGAAATATAGCCCTGTCTAAATATGCTCACAGTAATTCAGAATGCATTTGAAGTGATTTTAGGATCTAAAGCCTGCCTAGAGAATCATTTTGTCTATCAAGTGGGGAGTTTATTGCCCATTCTGCCTCCATTTTCTTTCTCCTGACGAGTACTTAAGTAAGAAAAAGAAGGGGTGGGTGGACCAAAGTGACACACAAAAAGTACAAATACTCTGAAATTAAAGGACCATCCACACAGGCCATGTAACTCAGTTTAAAGGTGAACAGACTATGTGTTGTCGATGTAACATATGGCTTCCATTCGCCTTAATCCAGGGAAAGGTCCTTGTCCCATGTTTTTAAAAGTCATCCATGTTTGGGGTCAATGTAAAACTTAAGCCACTTTCTATTTGGTTTAGAAGTGGTCATGGCTGTTCACACTGTTATCCAACCTTCCCTGGAGAGATGATGATGATGATGATGATGATAAAATAATAATAAAACTTTATCTATACCCTGCCAGCATCTCCCCAAGGGGACTCGGGGCAGCTTACATGTTGTTGTTTTATTGATGTGCTCAACAGCACATCAATAAAACAACAAAGCAGTAAGCAAATAAAACAATACAATTAATATAACTCACATATAGGCAATAACACACAAAATTTAAAATCTATGGCCAGGCCAGATGTAATAGATTAAAATTTTAAAATAAATACTGGGCATGAACAGAGGTAGGATGTATCTAAGCAGGCGGGTTTTAAAGGATAGTGTAGGGAGAGCAATCCAATGGGAAGTTAAAGTGCTTCTGAGGACATTTTGCAGGGAATTGGTCAGAGCAGGGCATTGTTTCCTTGATTCAGGGAAGGCACACTGGAACAGTCACGTTTTCAGGCTCCTCCTAAAGACTGCCAATGTGGGGGCTTATCTGATATCATTGGGGAGTGAGTTCCAGAGTCAGGGGGCCAACATAGAGAAGGCTCTCTCACTCGTCCCCACCAATCACGCCTGCGAAGGAGGCAGGAGTGAGAGCAGGGCCTCTCCAGATGATTGAAGAGATAGCATGGGTTTGTACACAGAAATGTGGTCACGCAGGTAGGCGGGTCCCAAACCATTCAGGGCTTTGTAAGTAAGAACCTGCACCTTGAATTGGAACCGGAAAATGTACGACAGCCAATGGAGCTCCTTAAACAAGGGGGTTCACCGCTCCCTGTAAGTCACTCCAGTTAGTAACCTGGCTGCCGCCTGTTGTATGCTTACCTTTCCCCATCATTCTGACCTTAGTGGCAACCACCAGACAAGATAATGATGGTGGTCACTACTCAGCACCTATAGTGATCATATCTGAAGAATTAAGTGATTGGAGATGGAAAAAGAGAAAGAAAAAAAAGATTCCTCCTTTTCCTCCTCTCTCACATCAATTTGTAGCTCTGGCTCTCATCGCTACAGGCACTGAAGTATCTGGAAACACTATTCTGCTACCTACTCTAGTTTCTGATTAATGCAGCCCTACATAAATGAGCCTGCATGCAAGTAGATCATCCTGGTGTGCCCTTAACAAACTCTTTATGGTCCATCAAAAAAGGAAAGCACATGTGCAAGCTTCTACACAATCACCAGAAATCTTCTAGGTAGAGGAATCTGAAACTTTCCTAAAATTGCTTTTTCAAACTCTGTTATTAACTTTCATTCTCTGCTGATGCATCACGTAAGGAATGGATGCCTGAAAGATGACCAGTTCAAGCACACCATCTATCCTGAAAATGAGAAATCAAACAGACTTTTCAGTTAACATATCACATCCCCAGTGGCTGAGCTGGGGAGAAAAACAAACAAAACAAAAAACAAATACAAGAGAACCTATTTATCAGAGAAGAAGACAAGTGGATGACAACTTCTTTACCAAATCTCAAAATGAAATAATTTCACTTTTCATGCAGAACATGCAAAAGTTTAAAGCAACTTCTAACCAACGGATCCTCTTCACCCCCTTTCTTTTTCTCCCAAACAGATTTTGCCATACTTTCAATGTTCTGTCGGAATAAATTTAGGTCCCCTTGAATAGGAAATGGAAAAAAATCAAACATTTATTTCAACATTGGAACTGACACCATTGACAACAAAGGTCCGCATAGTTAAAGCAATCGTATTCCCTGTAGCAACCTATGGATGCAAGAGCTGGACCATAAGGAAGGCTGAGTGAAGGAAGATAGACACTTTTGAACTGTGGTGTGGGAGGAAAATTCTGAGAGTGCCTTGGACTGCAAGAAGATCAAACCAGTCTATACTCCAGGAAATAATGCCCAATTGTTCACTGGAAGGAAGTATAGTAGAGGCCAAGATGAAGTACTTTGGCCACATAATGAGAAGACATGAAAGACAATGGTACTGGAGAAAATGGAAGGAAAAAGGAAGAGGAGCCAACCAAGGGCAAGATGGATGGATGTTATCCTTGAAGTGCCTGGCTTGACTTTGAAGGAGGTGGGGGTGGCCATGACCAACAGGGAGCTCTGGTGTGGGCTGGTCCAGGAGGTCACAAAGAGTTGGAAGTGACTGAACGAATAAACAACAAAAACTAATAAAATGTACATTTAAAATTCACAGTTTAACATTGACTGGATAAGCTTGTCAGAAAAGATAGGTCTTTGATTGTGTTTAAATTCTGACAGCTCATTTAGCTGTCAAATCTCTTCTGGCAGGTCCTTCCACAGTCTTAAATATTCTGTCCAAAACAGCTGCCATTAAGCATAGTTCTGTTTCTTAATCTACAACAAGGGGTCAAGGTCTCATTCCCTACCCATGGGCTACATTCACCCATAGGAAACCCTAATACTTCCATTTTCCTCTGCAATCTTATCAGAATGCTGATTGGATATGACAAGCTATCACTTCCTGTCAACATTTGGAGAGGCAATACAGAAGACAACTAAGATATTTGGAGATATTGCAGGTCTGAGATACTTATGGGGTGGGCTTTCATGTTGGGGGGGGGTGTTTCTCCGTGGTTCTCATTCAAAATTATCTCAAAGATCCAAATATATATGTTTTAAAATAATATTGCCAGGTTGAGGAATATTTGGGAACTTGTAAGAGGGCTGTCAGGAACTCGGAAGTTGCACAAGTAGCATCTGGGTGGCTGTATGTGGTCCTCAGGCTGAACTTTGTCCACTCTGGATCTGCAATCTAGATCAATATACCTGAAAAGTAACAGACAACCCCAAGTCTTGCTCAAAGCTTGACAATGATGAGCAGCAGAGCCAAAGCTGGCAACCTAAACCCATCAGACCACCCGATCTGTTTCACCTGGGGCAAAGCACTTTGGATCAGATTCTCTCAGAATTCTTACAATAAAACAAATGTTGCCTTCGCAAATGAGGCAGGCCCTTGTGATGTGTTCCCAAACTGCAAGTTGTAAAAATGCACACAAAGAAATCTAATTTCTGGCTATATGGGGCCCATCTGTTTCTTTACCCAGTATCTATTGCATCAATTAATGTATCTTACTTAGCCACATTCTGCAAAGCCTTCCAAGCAGTGTCTATCCTTGAATACACACAGGCACGCACACACATCCATACACGGCTCCATTCCCCATCTGTTTCCCCTAAAACATCAATAATGGCTGTGCTATTCTTCTTAAACACTCTGAATTCTTCTAAAAGAGATTAAATCCGCTGCTGCGTTTCATGGACATAATTAATAATCACAATAATAGCTGCTCTTTCACCAAGCTTCTCCATCTGTGAACATTGTAAGTGTTTTACGGATATTTTCACAAAGATAAACTCTGGGCTAATTTGGGAGTCAATTGGTGTAAAAGAGTAAGCAGTGGACGGTTCTTCAGCCAAACTAAAGAGTCCCAGATGTCTGATCCTTCCATTCCAGGCTATATAGTCGGCATGGGCAAACTTTGGCCCTCCAGGTGTTTTGGACTTCAACTCCCACAATTTCTAGGAATTCAACCTGGAGGGCTGAAGTTTGTACATGCCTGCTATATAGCCTGGAAGTAACAAGTCATGATGAATTAGGGAAGCAAAGAGTATTCCCAAATTCTCTTGTCCTTTGTTATTGTTTATTCATTCCGTCACTTCCAACTCTTCATGACCTCATGGACCAGCCCACACCAGAGCTCCCTGTTAGCCGTGGCCACCCTCAGCTCCTTCAAAGTCAATCCAGTCACTTGAAGGATACCATCCATTTATCTCGCCCTTGGTCGGCCCCTCTTCCTTTTTCCTTCCTCCCCCCCCCCCCACCCCAGCATCCACTTTCCTGTCTTTACATTATGTGGCTAAAGTACTTCATCTTTGCTTCAAATATTATTCCTTTCAGTGAGCAGTCGGGTTTTATTTTCTGGAGGATGGACTGGTTGGATCTTCTCGCAGTCCAAGGCATTCTCAGAATTTTCCTCCAGCACCACAGTTCAAAAGCTTCTATCTTCCTTCACTCAGCCTTCCTTATGGTCCAACTCTCACATCCATAGGTTGCTATGAATACCATTGCTTTAACTATGCAGATCTTTGTTGCCAGTGTGATGTCTCTACTCTTCACTATTTTATTGATATTGGTTATTTCTCTCCTCCCAAGAAGTAAATTTCTGTCACTGCCTCCATGTTTTCTCCCTCTATTTGCCAGTTATCAATCAGTCTGGTTGTCATAATCTTGGTTTAGCTGCAACCCAGCTTTTGCACTTTCTTCTTTCACCTTGATTAGAAGGCTCCTCAACTCCTCCTCACTTTCAGCCATCAAAGTGCTATCATCTGCACAGGTTGCTACGGAGAATACCATTGCTTTAACTATGCAGATCTTTGTTGCCAGTGTGATGACTCTACCCTTGACCATTTTATTGAGATTGGTCATTTCTCTCCTCCCAAGAAGTAAATGTCTTCTGAATTCCTGGCTGCAGTCTGCATTTGCAGTAATTTTTGCACCTAGAAATACAATGTCTGTCACTGTCTCCACGTTTCTCGTTGAGACACATTTTCTTGACCTCAACAAATCCGTTTCCCAAGATCAGATATATCAGCTACATTTTCCTTCCTTCCCTTCTTCCTCCCTCCCTCTCCTCCCTCTCCTTCTTTCCTTCCTTCCTTCCTTCCTTCCTTCCTTCCTTCCTTCCATCCATCCATCCATCCATCCATCCTTCTCTCCCTCCCTTCCTTGCTTTAACTTAATATTCTAGTGTTTAAATTAGTATCTTCGGAGCGCTCCACCACTGAGCAATGAGGATCCAAACTTCTAATGCCTCAGTCCTATAGTAAATTTCTTGCAGAAGCAGATACACTATGTATGTAACATAAGAACAATGATATTTAAATTAAAACTGAGGGGAAAAAACCCAAGCTTTGTCTTTTATAGTTGCTGTGTATATTTTATTTCTTTAATTTCACTCCACACAGAATTTGTAACTGTGTCGGGCTAGCTTGGGGCTTCCAAATAAAAGCCAAGTGCTATTTATTCTTGGGCATATTTTTTGGGGGGTGGGATATTGCTAGCAATAAATAATAATTGATTATAATGGCTTAGAATGTAATGCCATTGTTTCACAGCAATCAATTTGATTTTGCTTGTTTGAAATTACCCCATGTTTCTATTTATATGGTGTTTCATGTCAACTGGCGTTAAAATTTCCATCATTATTTGATGATTGGCCATTTATTTTTATTGTGAACCTTAGTGGTTCGTCATTAAAAAGAGAGAGGGGGAGAGAACAACGAATGCTACTCTTGACAGCATTCCTTGCAAAAAAAATATATGAAAAATTCAATGTGCCACTAGTACACAGTAAGTAAGCAAGGTATCATTTATGAGGAGATTAAGAAAAGGAGGGATGAAAGTTTTACAGTGAATTATTAGACCACTGAAATGCAGAACTAAGATTATGGCATTCCAATATCAGGCAGGATCATTTCATAGGGATGAAGCCATTACAATGAATAATGCTCTACCCAGGACAGAGGATGGATGTCCTGAACTTCTTGGAGTCTGCTTTGTTATGATTGGAGGCCACACCATGTCTATGGGCAGCTGAGACACACAAAGAAACACATGCATATGCAGGAGACAGTTCCTGGAAAGATGCGACATCATGAAATTGTGCCATTTCATTGAAAAGGAAAAATGGCAGCTGCTAGGCTGTGGGTAGGAGTTTGCAAATGCCACCCCTATTAGCAGGATGTTTCCCAACCAGGAAACGAACTGCCAAAAAAACCAGCCGCCATCAACTGTCTCTGAATGTGGCAGCACATTTGGAGATGTAATTTAAATTTCTACTTGAAACTTGACCTATGTGAGGCAAATAAGGGCATAAGCCAAACTCTAGTTAGGAAGACTTTATGGAGGGAAAGATGGGCACACTTAATAGCCAAGGTGCTGCAGAGGCAAAAATATCTGAAGATCAAATATAGATTTGACATCACCTGCCAGAGGTGAACTCTCATGACTTACAGTGCTGCAGAAAGTGTCAGTTGGACACCGTACATACTGCAGAACTATAATAGTTTGACACCACTTTCACTGCCATTGCTCCAAACTCTGAAACCCTGGGATTTGTAGTTTGTTGTGGTACTAGCAGGGAAGGTTAATATCTCACAAAACTGCAAATCCTAGAATTCCACACCAATCCAATGTGGTGTCAAACTACTTGAATTATGTATTGGAAACTATGGAAACTAAGATCTTCTGGGGAGGCCCTGCTCTCGGTCCCGCCATCATCACAGGCGTATTTGGCGGGGACAAGAGACAGGGCCTTCTCAGTGATTGCCCCCTGGGTATGGAACTCCCTTCCTGGCAATATTAGATCAATCCCCTCCCTCCTGTCCTTCAGAAGGATAGTGAAGACCTTGCTGTGGGACCAAGCCTTTGGGGCAATGCAATGAGGCAAAACGGTGTCCTGAGATGGTTTTTAAGCAACTTTTAATGTGAATATAAGTGATTTTAATGTTTGTATATATTTATGGTTTTATGTCCTGGCATTGAATATTTGCCGTATATATGTTGTGCTCCGCCCTGAGTCCTCTGCGGGGTGAGAAGGGCAGAATATAAATGTTTTAAATAAATAAATAATAAATATTGTGAATATAACCTTGGCTTGTTGTGCAGGCAACACAGCCTTGCCTTAATGGTGACCAAGCTAAGCCTATATGTCTTCTAGTTGAACACATGGCATGTCAATGTTGTAGCTCTTCATCAGAGGAGGTGGTAAGGAAGAGAGTTTTAGGGAGGATTTATACCCTGATGCATCCTGACAACCTTCTGTGGTACAATGATCTTCTCCACACTATTAACACTTTCAATTTTCACCCAAATGTGTTTGCACTTATGAAGTTGTTTCTATTCTCAGCTTCCCGTCCTCCCACCCAGCCTCAATATTTAGTCAATGGCTTTGCTTATTTACATAGTTAATTTTGGTTCTGTTTGCAAATACAAATTAGTTTTGTGCAATTACTTTTTGCAGGAACATGGAGTTTATCCGCTTTGGTGGTTTTAATGGCAATGAAAGTGACTGCCACCGACCATATGGCTTTCTACATATAATCACAATATTACCTGTACATATTAGTTACATAAGTGTTACCTTATAATTAGATGACTTTGGGGAGGGAGGGGGGAGTTCAAAGCAGGAGGAAGCAAAGAAACAAAGGAAGAATAACAATCAGAAATGTATTAAGATATTCAAATACATAATGAAATGCAACAATACACTCACATGTTGGTAAAGGTGAAGGTTTTCCTCTGACATTAAGTCTAGTTGTGTCCAACTCTGGGAGTTGGTGCTCATCTCCATTTCTAAGCAGAAGAGCCAGCATTGTCCATAGACACCTCCAAAGTCATGTGGCCAGCATAATCTCATGGAGCGCCGTTACCTACTCGCCAAAGCAGTACCTATTGGTCTACTTCCATTTGCATGTTTTCGAACTGCTAGATTGGCAGAAGCTGCGTATAAAAGTGGGAGCTCATCCTACGACTCCGGCCCAACTTACCTGTCCAAACGTATTCTCCCCTATGAACCATCTAGATTGTTAAGATCGTCTGGAGGGGCCCTGCTCTCGGTCCCACCAGCCTCACAAGCACGTCTGGTGGGGACGAGGGACAGGGCCTCCTCGGTGGTGGCCCCTCGGCTCTGGAACTCTCTCCCATTGGAGATCAGAACTGCCCCCTCTATCTTGACATTCAGGAAACAGGTGTAAACTTGGCTGTGGAAATTGGCATTCGACGAATGAATCAATATTCTGTGATATGGATGGATGATGACGAATGATGAACAACCATTTTATTATAATGACTGACCATTGTAATTATCTGACTGTATTGCTATTTTAATGTTTTAGCTTAATATGTAATATGATGTTTTAATGCCTGTTTGTAATATTACTGTTGGAAACCGGCCCGAGTCCCTCGACAGAGGTGAGAGGACCGGTATACAAAACTGCTAAATAAATAAAATAATACTCCCTGGATTCAAACCATCAGCCTTCAAGTCAACAAGTTCAGCAGCTCAGCGGTTTAACCCACTGCACCACTTTCATGGTGTGTCCATCACTCTTGTGTCCAAATTTGGTGTCAATTCCTCCAGTGGTTTTTGAGTTATGTTAATCCCACAAACGAACATTACACACACACACACACATACACACGAGAGAGATGTATGTATATACACACACATCTATGTAGTACAAGTATAAGAGTAATTATCCACACACACACACACACACACACACACACTCACACACACACACACACACACATATATATATATATGAGAGAGAGAGAGGAAAACCAATCAATACAGAAAGGCATTATACACATGAAATCATCACGAATCCATAAATATATGAAGCACATAGGGACTATAAGCCAGCAGTAGAATATGTGCACTCTGTATGGAGGTTAAAAGCCAGGCTCTCCAGAGAACAGACCTTTAGAAAGAGCTCTAAGACCTCATGAAACCATAGACAGTCTACATAGTCAATATACAGGGCTAGCAAGAACTTAAAAGAATCTGCTGTGGCTAAAGGCAGTTTTTCTGTGATACTGCTAAGACCAAACTTGACTTTTCATGCTTTTTCTAGGGAAGGAAAATGACTTTCCTGTAATTTTTATGTGCATAACAAAGCTAAAGAATACGGCTGCTGAAAAGAAAAAACACCAGAAAAACACCACCACCAACAACTAAGCCACACATTGATTTATCACAACAATAACACAAGGTGGTTGTGACATCTGGATACAGTATCATCAGCTTGAGAAAACCGTGAACAAAACTCTCTCCCTCGCCCCTGCCACTGCTAGCAAGACAGTTTTTATTTTTATCACACGCTTTCATATGCAAGACTTCTCCTAGAGCTTCACACAAATATTAATTACAAAGCCCTGGGTGGTAAATTATGAATATCAGTTCCTGCAGATTCAAAAGGGGCGAGAACCCTACAAGCAATCATAAGAAGGCCGTCAGTGGAGCACACAAAGAGCTGAAGGAAGGACTACTCATACGTCAACGGGCAAAACATTTAATAGCAATGGACTCTGCAAAATGAATGTTCATAGATGAATATTGACATTTATTAATAATTTATCACATCTATTTAACATTCACAGTGTTTTGCAATCTGACTATCATTGTGACCACTAGGGAATTTATGTCAGCTCCACTTATTTTTTCTAGATGGAGAAACTGAGACTGAAAGAAGGTGACATGTTCATGCCCAACCAATAACTTCAAAACAAGGCAATTTTTCAAATAATCTGTGTGACTGAATGAAATGAAGCTTTTTAAATTGCAGGTGATCAACAACAATTGCTTTATGTAATGGGAACATCTAGTCAGTTTGGGTTTACAAAGAGTGTAACTAACTGCTCATGGAAAGCCCTTAAGAAAGATGTCAGCATACTGGATCCTCCAATTTGCAATGCTCATCAACAGACACATGAGGCTTTCGGTGATACAATATGTTGATTGCTGGGGCTCTATGGCCTCTTCTACACTGCCATATAAAACTAATTATCTGCTTTGAACTGGATTATATGGCAGTGTAGACTCATATAATCCAGTTCAAAGCAGATAATGTGGATTATCTGATTTGATAATCTGGATTATATGGCTGTACCAGGAGCTCCAACTTTATTTTCTTTCTGTTATCTGTTTGCAGTCATAGGGCAGGCCTCCTGTCCATCGTAATTAAGCTTTGGTTCCGTCCCTTGTTCAGGGCTCTGGGAGGGGAAGGACCCATTTTTTTGGGCAGTCTCACATAAGGAAGCTAAACTATAGGACGTAGACCAGCTCGTCCCATAGAAAAGCTTATTTTCTCAAGAACATTCAGGGAAGCAGAAACAGAAATTCCAGGGAAAAGGTCCCAAGGCTCTAGGTGAGAGCTCACAGCCTCTCAGCCTCACAGCAATCAGAGGGAAAACAGCCCTGAAGTTTTCAAAGAATTCTCTAAGGGAGGGCAGCACTACAGATTCATGGAACTCCCTCTGAAATATCTACAAGCCTCGGCTGGTAGGTCCACTCGATACCCAGATGCATTTGGAATCGGTAGTAGGATCCACAACGATGAGGCATAGATAGTAAACAGCCTGGGAGAGGTTAAATAGGGTTTTTTCCTACAGAGAAAGTACAGTTAATCAAAGTCAGGTACCAGTCCGTTGAGGACTAGACTAAGAAAGCCTTGAAGTGTTGTTTGAACAATAGAAGATTTGTTGTTTGTTCCATAATAAAGACTTTGTTGTATCATTAAAGACTCTAAAGACCATCACTTCAGAAAAATCCCTCAGAACCTCTCTTTGAGGCCCCCTGGCTTCCCGTTGGGCTTAAAGTATACATCCTATAGAAAAGTACAGCTGTTACAGGCCCAGCGCGTGACAGAACAATGGCAGTGTAGAAGGGGCTCATTACACACATATCTGTTTTGTTGTCCTGATGAATTATATGGATACTTTATCTTAAACAACATGGATAAATATATACACCATGACACACATTTCCACTCTATGTTTTGACTATACTTGAACCAGTAGCATATCATGAAATTGTGATGGAGGCCCAGAGAGGCCGACAAACATATCCTGGGGGTGTTTTTTGGAGAGTGGGTAATTGAAATCATGGATATTGATCTTTGGAGAAGGGGCCATTCTCGAGTTTTTAAGAAATAATACATTGGAGGTAACATAGTCATTCTGAATACCAGCCATTGGTATCTCTAACTTTCATGAATTTATCTGATCCCCTTTATGAGCCATCCAAATTGGCACTCATATCCACTTCTTGTGGTAGATAATGCCACAGTTTAATGTCTTTTGTAAAGACTTCACTCCCTTTTCCCTTTCCTTCTAAGATTCCAGAATGTTTTTAGCAGATCAGGTTATGTCATGTCTTTAGTGTTGAATTCAAACTCTGAGATACCATGATTTGAATCCCCACCCAACCATGAACACCCACTGATGGCTTTGGGCAAGTCCTACTCTCTCAGTTTAAGAGGAAGGCAAGGGTAAACTTCCTCTGAACAACCTTGTCAAGACAACTCCCTGACAGGTTCACCTTATGGAAGCCATCAGGCATGTAGCCCGGAGGGGGGGGGGCTGAGGGGCTTCAGCCCCTCCACCCCCAAAAATTCTCATGGTGGTTCGCGAAAAGGCCTTACTGGTGCATTATTTAAACCGTTATGTTTATTCTATCATGATCTGATCACCATACTCAATATATCCTATATGCATGGGGGTATTGAGGTAACAATACAAAAGGTTTGCTAGCGTAGACCCTCTTTCACTCAGACTCAGCCCCCCCCCCCCCCGAAACAAATTCACCCCCCCCAATCGAAATCCTGGCTACGGGCCTGCAAGCCATATATCAGAAATATCTTGAAGGCACACACACATGAGGGTCCTACCACAAGAAAGAGCCAACCAAAGACCTCAAAGGAGGGTAATGGAGACAATGGTCAGTCTACCTCTGCTTTTTCTCCTAAGCCTCCCCTTATTCAGAGAGAGAAATGTGCCATATAGATAGTATCCACACATCCCCTAATTTTACCTGCAGAGGAAGCAGTTCTACCATGACTGAAAAAGTAAAGTTCAACTGCCTGTCAAATTTGCTTTTGATCGTGTAAAGCAGAATGTTTATTTATCGTGTCAGAAGTGGTAGAGTTATAATGTATTTTAAAAGACTCAAACAAAATTAAACTTGGCATTATGCTAGATTTCCTTTGACTAGAAGCTTGCCACTTGGTGTGCCTCTGGTGTTGCTGTACAAAGATCCTCCATTGTGCATGTGGCAGGGCTCGGGCCCCATTTTAGTAGCTGGTCTGTGGATTGCCCTTCTCCACACGTGCATGTTGTGGACTCCACTTTGTACCCCATTTCTTAAGGTTGGCTCTGCATTTCGTGGTGCCAGATCACAGTCTGTTCAGCGCATTCAAAGTCATTTAATCTTCACTGTGCCCAGGGGGGAGTTTCTCATCTGGTATCAGCCATGGATTGAAATTCCGGGTTTTAGCCTGCCAGTTTTGGACTCTCGCTTGCTGAGGTGTTCCTGTGAGTGTCTCTGTGGATCCTTGGAAACTATTTCTTGATTTAAGGCATTGGATTGCTGGCTGATATCCAAACAGAGGATGGGCCAGAGATGTCAATGCCTTGGTCCTTTCATTACAGGGTGCCACTTCCCGACGGATGTCAGGTGGTGCAATACTAGCTAAACAGTATAATTTCTCCAGTGGTGTAGGGTGTAGACATCTTGTGTTAATGCAGTCATTAACTGCATTAACACAGGATCATTAAGAGCCACATTCACTATTTTAACACAGGAGCCCACAGTGGAGCAGTGGGTTAAACCCTTGTGCCAGCAGGACTGAAGACTGACCGGTCGCAGATTCGAATCCGGGGAGAGCACGGATGAGCTCCCTCTACCAGCTCCAGATTTCCATGCAGGGACATAAGAGAAGCTTCCCACAAGGATGGTAAAACATCAAAAAAAAAACATCCGGGCATCTCCTGGGCAATGTCCTTGCAGACAGCCAATTCTCTCACATCAGAAGCGACTTGCAGATCCTCAAGTCTCTCCTGACATGACAAAAAAACAAAACAAAACCCTGTTTTAACATGGTGATATATATTCCACACTGGGCATGCGCATTCAGCAGCAGAGTAAAACCAAATGATGTGATTTCATCCTTTGCCCCTGACAGCAAATATCTTGGGACAGGCCGCAACTACACTTATCAATTTTGCTGTTGTTTTTAATCTGTCATCTTTTTAGGCAAAGTGGAATGATTCCATTCATTAGATCCATACATCAATGGAGGTACACAGTCAAAAGGGAAAGCATTTAGCAAAAACATTGACAAAGACATTCCAGGATTTAAACAGCCATTTAATGCCTGGTAAAGCATAGTGTTAAACTCAATGCAGTGAGTAACTACAGGCCACTGGAAGTAATGACTTAAGTACCACCCTGGAGGTGTGAGAAAGGAGGCCACCCGCCACCCTTATGAACAGTCTGAAAACCACGGAGGAGCTGAGCGGAAAGGCCCGAATAGATGTGAATTGCAGCAATCAGGAGGCAGGTGCTACAAAAGCCAGGATCGAAGGCTCCAGGCGTGCAGTTACTGAAAAGTGGATGCAATTCCCACAATATTCTTTAGGTGATAAAAGGGAGCATTTTATAGAAGATCTCCCTGCTTCCTGCCACTGTACAACCTATGGAGGTGGGAGGGTGCAAAAAGGAGCACAGAGCAAAGCTGTTCCCCTTTTGATGGTGAAGGCTCTGAAGGTGAAGAAATTTAAGGGATATTGCTCCCCATAACTCTCTTTTTAAAAAAATGGAAGAATAGTAGGACAACGATTTCTCCACTGCTAAAGACCACTCATATTTTATGGGGGGTTTTGTGTGTGTGTGTACAGGTAGCTGAAGGGAATTAACCCTGTGGGAGACTGCTTGGTATTGCTTATGATTTCAGACCAGGTTAAAATTCATTTGTTGTTCATTCGTTCAGTCGTTTCCGACTCTTCGTGATTTCATGGACCAGTCCATGCCAGAGCTCCCTGTCGGCCGTCACCACCCCCAGCTCTTTCAAGGTCAATCCCGTCACTTCAAGGATACCATCCATCCATCTTGCCCTTAGTCGGCCCCTCTTCCTTTTTCCTTCCATTTTCCCCAGCATCAAAATTCATGGTCCTGGCAAATATCAGTACATCATTCCATAGTTATACAATGGTCCCTCACTGCTTCACAGTTCGCTTTTTGCGGACTCGCTGTTTCGCAGGTTTTTGCCTCCCAGTTTATGAATGGTTGCTGTTGCCCAGAGTGGCGTTCTTATCCCGCCTCCTGGCAACGATGGAGTGTGGAAGGGGGTTTCACCCTCCCCATCGGAAGAGAGGCAGCCAATCAAGAGAGATTACAAAGCAAAGCAGAGATAGCTAGCAAAAAAAAGTGTGTGGTGCCTTTAAATCTCTCCTCACTTCTGCCTCACCCTCAGAACTCGATATACATATATATTTATATATTTATTTATTTAAAACATTTATATTCCGCCCTTCTCACCCCGAAGGGGACTCAGGATGGAGCACAGCAAACATTCAATGCTGGGACACAAATTCACATACAATGCATAAACATTAAAAAACATTTAAAAATATTAAAATACACCATTTAAAACCATCCTAGTCATCCGCATCAAATCTAATTGGCTTGGTCATCTTTCCTATTGCCGCTTTATTGCCCTGTCCCGAAAGCTTGGTCCCACAGCCAAGTTTTTACCATCCTTCTAAAGGACAGGAGGGAGGGGGCCAATCTGATCTCACTAGGAAGGGAGTTCCATAGCCGGGGAGCAATCACCGAAAAGGCCCTGTCTCTCGTCCGCATCAATTGTGCCTGTGACAATGGCGGGACGGAAAGCAGGGCCTCCCCGGAGGATCTCAATCTCTGCGATGGTTCATAGGGGGAGATGTGTTCGGACAGGTGGAGCTGGCATAACATGGGAGTTGTATGCTCCCTGTATGCCACCCCAGTTATTAACCTGCCTGCCTCTTGTTGGACTATTTGAAGCTTCCGAGCAGTCTTCAAAGGCAACCCCACATAGAGTGCATTGCAGTAGTCTATCCTAGATGTAACAAGAGTGTAGACCACCATGGCCAAGTCTGACTTCCCAAGGTACGGTTGCAGTTGGCGCACATGTTTTAATTGCATGAACGCTCCCCTAGCCACCGCTGCAACCAGAGATTCCAGGCTCAGATTTTCATTTTTCACGGGTGGTCCTGGAACATAACACCCATGATGAGGGAACACTGTATTACAATTTGCAATACAGTCAGAAATGTGGTTTAGCTTAAGTTTTATGATTCTGAAGATCAATTCAAATCCTCAGTTGGCCATGGAAGCCAACTGGTTGACCCTATGCATATCATTCACCTCTCAGTCTCAGACAGGCATGTAGCCGGGGGGGGGGGGGCTGGGGGCTTCAGCCCCCCCCCCCCCCCCCCCCGAAATTCTCATAGTGGTCTGCGAAAAGGCCTTACTGGTACATTATTTAGACTGTTATGTTTATTCATATCATGATCTCACCATACTATATATATCCCATATGCATGGGGGTATTGGGGTAATGATACAAAAGGTTTGCTAGGCTAGACCCTCTTTCACTCAGACTCAGCCCCCCCCCAAAACCCCCCCTGAAAAAAAATTCAGCCCCCCCCCCCCCCCCCCCGAAACGAAATCCTGGCTACGGGCCTGGTCTCAGAAGACAGCAAAGAAAACCAACCTTTGAATTAATCTTTCCAAGAAGCCTTCAAGATAGTTTCACCTTGGGGTCATGATCGATCAGGAAGATATGATGGCACACAGCAGCAGCAACAACAACAACAAGTGTTCGGTCGTTCTTTATTGTAATTGTTGTTTGGGCTTGGCCCCATGTAAACCGCTCCAAGTCCCCACTGCGGAGATGGTGGTGGGGTACAAATAAAGATGAAGATGAAGATGAAGATGAAGATGATGATGATGATGATGATGATGATGATATTATATGAAGGGATTCTGATTGGATAGTTGGCTCCAGTTGTCAGGGCAATGCTATGGATCTCTCGCTCTTGGACAATTCAAGGAAGGATTTATGGGTGTGAGGTTCAAACAAAGACATCAACCCAGAGAGAGTTCCAAGCTGGGGTCTCTGACTATAAAGGATTTCATGCCTAACATATGAAGAGAAGCATGGCATTAAACAAAGGCAGTTATCCAATAGCAATTATTCCAAATGGGCCTTCTCTTTTCTGCAAAGCATAACACCCTTGTGACACCCCTCACTACTTTACAAGTGGTGCTTAAAGAAATTTTTACAGTTTGTGTTTGTATTTACATTTCTCAATTTTATTATGCAAAACATTATGACCACGTTGGGGGTTAAAATGTATCTTCAGTTACAGCCATTTAAACCAGCTCTACTCCCTTTGTTATCCCACATTAACAATGTGTGTCTATGTGCATAAAGCAAGTGAGGCTCAAAGGTGTGATCAATGCTGCTTGTGAAAATTCCTCAAGACAAATAGGCACAGAATAGGTGTAGGAGGATTGGGCAAGAATTGCTCCCATGGGCTGGCCACTAAATGCATCAGAAAACAAAGATAAGACTGAAAGCTGGCTAACTTCTGCAAGTCACATACCAACTTTCTATGAAAGGGACACTACCAGAGGCGGCCCTAGGTAATTTTCAGCAGTAAGCAAACAGTATTTTGGCACCCTCCCCCCAACCAATTGATGATATATATTTTCCGTTTGTTGTGGGAGTTCTGTGTGCCATATTTGGTCCAATTCCATCATTGGTGGAGTTCAGAATGCTCTTTGATTGTAGGTGAACTATACATCCCAGTAACTACAACTCGCATATGTCAAGGTCTATTTTCCCCCAAGATGCCTCAAGAGCGCCCCTGGGCAAAATCAACTATACCGCAAATGCTTACTTTGCGTAATGGGTTGAGCCGCCCCTAGACACAACATAAATAGAAGAAAGGCTTGTGGAAGTGAGGACATGTGTAATTCACACTGAAAATGTTGAAATCTATTGATAGAACCTGAATCCACGGGGGGGTGGGGGTCAACAATTGTGGTCAACATCTTAGATAAGAAAGTAGGAATGTAAAGAAGATGAGTGCAAGAGGAAATTTTTTAAAAAAAACCATGAGGAAGAAAGACAAAAATGGAAATATGAGGAGAAAAGGAGGGGATATAAAAATATTTTTAAAATATTGTTGATTTCCATCTAGTCTTTGGTGGTCTTTACTTCAAATTTGTTTATATTACTTGCGTCACTTGCTTCCCCATTGTTTCTTCCTTGATTATGATTTACTCTTTTTTTAAAAAAATATAATTCCTATTTTTTGCTTAAAGTAGTCTTTTACTGAATCTCAGTTTGTTTGTTTCTTTGGAGTCCCTTGATTTGAAAATAGCCAGTAAGTTAATTTGTCCGTATTAATTATCTCTAAGACCTTGTTCTGCCACTCTTCTCTCTTTGGTATCTCTTTTGACTGCCAATGCTTTGCAAATACAATTCTGGCTGACGTAGAGAGGTAATTGAATAAAATCTCTTTATTTTTATCTCCTTCAAGGTCTAACATTTCTAAAAGAAAATATTCTGGCTCTCTTTGAATTTGTATTTTTAGCATCTTTTGTATATCTTCTTGGATTATAGTCCAAAATTCTTTAGCTTTAGGACACGTCCATCAGGGATGAAAGAAGGTGCCTGTTGTTCACATTTCCAGCATTTATTTGATGTATTTTTGTAGCATTTTGAATTTTTGGGGGGTGTTATATATCATCTATGTATCATTTTGAGTAGGTTCTCTTTAAGATCATATAATAGGTATATTTAATTTTCTGGTTCCAAACTTTTTCTTTCTTATCTAAGATGAATATGTTCTCCCACTTTCGATATAAAAACTTTTCCTTTCTTAAGTTTTTAAATTTCTTTAATAAAAATATTGGAAAAAAACCCCAATTGTGGTCAATATCGAGCAGAACATGGTATCACTTTGGTCAAGTGTGCAATTTGTTATTTTTCAAACAGGTGATGGAACAACAATTATGACTCTGAAAAAGTTAGGGAGGTGATACTGTGCTGGTATGGCTGTACCAGGAGCTCCAACTTTATTTGCTTTGTATTAAATGTTTGCTTGCAGCCCTGGGTTTCAGGGACTCTGCAGATAGGTGGCTTCCTTTGATTGCAGTCATAGGGCAAGTCACCTGTCCATCATCATTAAGTTTTGGTTCCGCCCCTTGCTCAGGGCAATTGGGAAGGGAAGGGAGCCATTTTTAGTTAGTTTCAGCAAGGAAAACTAATGTACAGGATGTGTGCAAGCTTCCCCTGTACAAAAGCTTCAACCCTTAAGACTTTCCAGGGGAGAACAGTCTTAAGAGTCTCCAAAGATTTCCAGGAAACAGCCCTAAAGACCAAAGAACTCCAGCTGGAGATCATCTAAGCTGTCACTGGTAGGTCCACTCGGCGTTCGAGAAGCAGTTCGACCCGGTAGCGGAGCCCACATCAGTAAGGGTTAGATTACAGTCAGCCTGGGAGAAGTTAAAAAGGGGACTTTCCTTTAAAGTAAAGAAGAAGTTAAGGAAGCTACCAGTTGAATAAAAGCCTGGAATCATTTGTTTAACTTTCTGAAGACAAGAGAAGTTTCTGTTTGATTGTTCATTAATAAAAGACTTTGTTATACTTCACAAGACATCTAAAGATCATTTGTGGTGGAAAGCCTCTGAGAACTTCTCCTTGGGCCCCCTGGCTTCCCGCTGGGCAAAGGTTGCACGTCCTGTTTAAAGAGAATTATTTACAGGCCCAGCGTGCGACACAACAAATACTTCATTAATTTTCCTCTCAAATGAAGCATTTAATAATTTTAGCCATTTCTGCATGGGAAATGTTTTACTCCAAGCATATCCATACACCTATGTGGTGATTTTGTGGAGAACTGTGATGATTCTCTTCTGTCTAAGATCCATCTCTTCGTGGTTTCTTGACACTCAAAACATGTTTTAAATCATTTTTCTCATGGTTTCAAATAGCCTTTTCATCCATATTTAAATTACAAAAAATATGTAAAACTGCTTTGGAAATCATGAATCCATTTGAAAGCGCTTATGTGATTCTCAATAAGACTGAAGGACAAACAATGCATGAAAGCAGCTGAGTTTGTATCTGTTAAATGCAGATCACATACATACAGATGTCTGGCAACAATCTACTATGGGCAAGCAAAGAACGTGTGAGAAAACAATTTTACATATAATGCCTGCGCATTATGAAAAATAGTTATTGGTATTCTGGATGGGGTCGTCAAGTAGCTTGATACCATAAATACACACAACTTTTAAAGACATTAACAACAAAGGTAATTGAAGGGAAAAGAAGTGGCAACCTGAAATCCAGTCTACACTAGGGATGTCATGGAAAATCCATACTGCAAGTCACTTTTGGATGTCTACACCTTAACACCCCTGGAGAAATTATATTGTTTAGCCAGTATTGCACCAGCTGACATCTGTCAAGAAGTTGCAGCCTGTAATGAAAGGGCCAAGGCATTGACATCTCTGACTCATCTTCTGTTCGGATATCAGCCAGCAAGTCAACACCTTAAATCAAGATTTTTAAGATTTACAGAGATACACCTCAGCAAGTGAGAGTTCAAAAGTGGCAGGCTAAAACCTGGAACCTCAATCAGTGGCTGATTCCAGATGAGATACTCCCTCCTGGACACACAGAAGACTGGGCAACTTGGAAGGCACTGAACAGACTGTGCTCTGGTACCACAGGATGCAAAGCTAACCTTAAAAAATGAGGCCACAAAGTGGAGTCTACAACACAGATGAGTGGAGAAGATTAAACCACAGACCACTTACTACAATGCAGTCTGAGCCCTGCCACATGCACAATGGAGGGCCTCCTTACAGCGACACCAGAGGCACTCCAAGTGGCCAGCTTCTGGTCAAAGGAAATGTAGTATCATACCAAATTTTTAACTTTGTTTGTGGTTTTTCTATACATTATAACCTTAAAAAATGGGGCCACAAAGTGGAGTCCACAAAATGGATGTGTGGAGAAGATTAAACCACAGACCACTTACTACAATGCAGTCTGAGCCCTGCCACATGCACAATGGAGGACCTCCTTACAGCAACACCAGAGGCACTCCAAGTGGCCAACTTCTGGTCAAAGGAAATTTAGTATCATACCAAGTTTTTAACTTTGTTTGTGGTTTTTCTATACATTATAACTATATTCTCACTTCTAACATCTATATAAATAAAAATGTAATGTTCTCGTTTCTGAGATTAACATAACTCAAAAACCACTGGACGAATTGACACCAAAATTGGACACAATACACCAGGCCAACGAGTGACCATCACTCATAAAAACATTGAAAAACACAGCAGAAGATACTAAAAAAGCCAAAAAAACAAAAATTACATCACAACACATGCGCAAAACCACATATATATACACAAATATAAAAGGTAAAGGTTTTCCCCTGACATTAAGTCCAGTCATGTCTGACTCTGGGGTGTGGTGCTCATCTCCATTTCTAAGCCGAAGAGCCAGCGTTGTCCATAGACACCTCCAAGGTCATGTGGCCAGCATGACTGCATGGAGCGCCGTTACCTTCCCGCCGGAGCGGTACCTATTGATCTACTCACATTTGCATGTTTTCGAACTGCTAGGTTGGCAGAAGCTAGGGCTGACAGCGGAAGCTCATGCCGCTCCCCGGAATCGAACCTGCGACCTTTCGATCAACAAGCTCAGCAGCTCAGTGCTTTAACCCACTGCGCCACCGGGGGCCCC
Organism: Anolis sagrei ordinatus; assembly: GCF_025583915.1. Classification (NCBI taxonomy): domain Eukaryota; kingdom Metazoa; phylum Chordata; class Lepidosauria; order Squamata; family Anolidae; genus Anolis; species Anolis sagrei. The sequence continues at coordinate 32,040,368 of NW_026847882.1, forward strand.
CATACACAAATATATAGACACACAAAACACATATACACAGACTGGGCCACAGCAACATGTGGTAGGGGACAGCTAGTGATAAATAAATAAATGGAAAATCCAATAGAACTGCTTGTTTGATGAATCCATATCTAGATTGTATCTGCATGACTTTTAAGGAAGAGTCTACTAAGGATATAGGGCTGCATTCTCCTGCCAGATAGCTATTGTGTGAAAGAGAAGACATATAACTATATAGCATGCACTATATTTATACTTAGCATTTTGAAATACCTTATGGTCCATATAACCTTATGGTCCATGCACGTTATGATCTAGGAGAACTTGCATCACAATGAATTTGCTACTACGTGACTCTTTGTTGTTCTCAATATAGTGAAACATGGAAACTTTAACTCAGGTTAGGTCTGGTTTGTACCAGTTCTGGAAATCTATTCCCAAAAGCTCGCCATCACTCATAACATCAGGAATAACTTTTAATACACCATCAAGTTTCCACTCAGGTTGATTTTCAGAGGAAAGTACATAATATTCAGCTAAACTGAATGATGAAATTCAAAAGGAGCCCTACCTGATCCCCCAGAGACATTTAATGATAGGAGATTAAATTTCCACAACTTTTCAAAAGAGAGGGGAGTGCTCTAATTGTTTCAAGGCTAAAGACGAGTAGCTACCTGTCCCAATCAAAAACGAACAAAAAACAATAATAAGCAAAGGCTTTGATGCAAAATCAGAATAATTGTCACTTTTGCTACCCCTGCAATGCTTTCTCACATTTATATTCTCACATTAGTCAGCAGGAAGAGTGTCAAATTCTGGGATAATGAAGTGTGCTGTCATAGGATCAATGTCTCCTGCTATGAAAAAGACTACCTCTACTTTGCTGGGTGCTTATCAAGTATCTGGAAATCATTATCCACTGATTTCTGACTTACCACTGATGTTATTTCTTAGGTAAACGGGGAAAGAGCCCTTTAACAGTCACCAGTGCTATCTGTCATATAAAAACACAGTGGATTATTCATAATGAGCCCGAGAAGGGTGCCACCATTGTATCTCAAGACGCCATGCATCAGAAGATGGTACATGCTCCCAAACACCTAAGCCATACAAAAGCTTGATCAAGGGTTGCATTAAATATTTCGGAATCAAAGTCCATACCGAGTTCTCTGCTTCACCTTGAGAATGTTTAGTAACTTATCCTATGCCTTGATGCAATTATGAATGAAAACTCTCTGCTCTATCCATTATTCCTTCCACCCATTATACAGTAAAATCATAATTATTTCCCAAAAGGGATGTGTAGGAGTCCATAAATTTTACCTGGGGGTATAATTACAGGTGATATAGTACAGTTTTTGCCAGACTTTAACATTTTGGATGTTAGCTCCCAGAAACATTAGCTGACTTGTCCAACAGTCAGAGATTTGAGAAATTCAGGACTAAAACATTTGGAAGAGCAATGTTTGGGGACCCGGATCTTGTAGAACAAACATGGTTTAGTTGCCTGAGTGTTGAACTAGGATCTGGGAAACCAGGGATCATGTGCCTATTGAGTCATGGTAAGCCTTGGGGTAACCTTGTGCAAATCACACTCTCTCATCTTCAAAAGAAAGCAATGGTAAACAACCTCTGAAGTAATATTACCAAGAAACCCTCCATGATAACTTCACATCAGAATTGCCATTAATCAGAAATAACTTGAATGTACACCACAAGAATATGATCTAGTGCAGACATGGGCAAACTTTTTGGCTTTGGGGCGACATTGTGAGACTGGCCGGGAGGGCCAGGCCAGGAGGGAGAGGGGCCGGGCACATGCTGGGTGGGGAGGGCCCAGGAAAAGATAGGGCCAGGAGGGGGCAGGGCAGGGCCCAGGTCATCCTCAGAATCATAGAATCAAAGAGTTGGAAGAGACCTCATGGACCATCCAGTCCACCCCCTGCCAAGAAGCAGGAATATTGCATTCAAATCACCCCTGACAGATGGCCATCTAGCTCTGTTTAAAAGTCTCCAAAGAAGGAGCCTCCACCACACTCCGGGGCAGAGAGTTCCACTGCTGAACGGCTCTCAGAGTCAGGAAGTTCTTCCTCATGTTCAGATGGAATCTCCTTTCTTGTAGTTTGAAGCCATTGTTTCGCGTCCTAGTCTCCAGGGAAGCAGAAAACAAGCTTGCTCTTTCCTCCCTGTGACTTCCTCTCACATATTTATATATGGCTATCATGTCTCCTTTCAGCCTTCTCTTCTTCAGCCTAAACATGCCCAGCTCCTTAAGCCATTCCTCATAGGGCTTGTTCTCCAGACCCTTGATCATTTTAGTTGCCCTCCTCTAGAAACATTCCTCAGGTTGTCCTCTCAGCATAAGTATGGGGCTCTTCATCCCATCCTTATGCTGAGAGGAAGTTGGGGCACACAGTGACTGCCCCAATCCTCTTTCTGAATCTTGGGCTGTCCTCTTGGCATTATACTGGGAGAAGGGTGAGACAGACTATAGCTCAGTGTGGTCCGGAGGGCTCTCAGCTGCCGTGTGCCTTCCTTGAGCATAAGTATGGGGCTGCTCGCATTGTCCTTATGCTGAGAGGAGGCCGAGATGCATGGTGGTTGAGAGCACTCCAGAGGGCTCTCAGCAGCTACATGCCTTCCTCTCTCACCTTTTTTGGCATAAGGACATGGCAGGCCATCGTATTTTTATGCCAAGAGGACAGGGAAAATGAGGAGGGCCTGAGATAAGCACCCAGAAGGCTACATCTGGCCCCTGGGCCTTAGTTTGCCCATGCCTAATCTAGTGTGTGAAAGGCTCAGTGATTTCAGGTTGCTGTACAGTGGAGTTTGCCCAACTATGGTTTGTGTGATGTGTGCAGAGATTATTCAGATACAGTTATTTTACTTGGATACCTAATGGAAGGTTGGAAACAAAGCATAGTTCTTCTAGGTAGAGGTAAAGGTTTTCTCCTGACATTAAGTCCAGTCGTGTCTGACTCTGGGGTGTGGTGCTCATCTCAATTTCTAAGCCGAAGAGCCGGCGTTGTCCGTAGACACCTCCAAGATCATGTGGCCAGCATGACTGCATGGAGCGCCATTACCTTCCCACTGGAGTGGTACCTATTTATCTACTCACATTTGCATGTTTTCCAACTGCTAGGTTGGAAGAAGCTGGGGCTGACAACGGGAGCCCATGCCGCTCCCTGGATTCGAACCTGTGATCTTTTGGTCGACAAGCTCTGCAGCTCAGCGCTTTAACCCACTGCGCCACCGGCGGCTTTAAGATCTTCTAGCTGGATAAAATAATCCCACTGAAAGCACACTATATGAGAGTGTGGAATCCATAAGGCCACTTCATACTCAAAGATAGAATCATAGAGTTGGAAGTGACCTTGTGGGCTATCCAGTCCAACCCCGTGCCAAGAAGCAGGAATATTGATTATTGGCAGGGGGTTGGAATGGATGTCCCAGGAGGTCTCTTCCAACTTTTGTTCATTTGTGCAGCTAGAAGATGTTGATTATTTTTCAGACACTGAGCATGACTGAAGCAAAGCCTTTCCCTTGACTTCCCTCCTACCACCAGCTTTCTCTCAATCTGTCTGATGTTACTCAAGGTCATTCAGAGAAGTGTGCATAAGTTTCCTTCCAAGTTTATGTGCACAAGATTGCATCCAATGCATGAAAGCCTCCAATCTGCAAAGACTAGAAGTGGAGGAAAGTTTTCCTAGAGACAAAGCAATGTACCATTTAAGGACTAAGCTGCCAGTCTTTGTTTATCCCCTTTGCCTCCTTTCACTGCCCTCTTAAGATGAGGTGAGCAATGGCTAGTTGTAATTTTGGCTCCCTTGGCTTCCCATGGGCTCTTTGGTCACTGTTTAAACCCCTGAGAGTTCAAGTTCATGTTCCGAGCTGCGGCTGGTGAGAACCTGTGGATCTTTTATGACTATTATTACTCTCTTGGTTGATGCTGGCAGGGTTCCCCCTTTTGTGTTGATCAAAGCAATCAGAGAAGAGCACAAAACCCTGACTTCCCAAAATGAAGGCAGGCAGGCAATCAAAGCTATTGGAAAGGACGCACCGGGAAGTCAATGAAGAATAGAAATAACATTTACAAAACTGGGTCTCAGCATGACAGGGGTGCTTTGGCTGCCATCCCTAGCAGCGGGCGCTGTTCTCGTATTGAAAGAACTTCCTTACAGCAAAGTAAACAGCTGGTCTGTAACTGAGGGGGTCTAATGATAATAATGCTGATGAGGATGATGGGGATAATAACAATAACTATCTCACACATTTTATATAGTGCCTTTCATTCAGATGGCTTCCCAAGCACTTTTTTTTGGGGCGGGGAGAGGGGGAAACTTTGCTAAACTGATTCTGGAGATGTGACTCTGCTTAATGCAAAGGCAAGATCTACAACATGAATGCGTAATGCAGCTTTATGTCTCTTGAATTACCCTTTCTTCCCAAATAGAGTATGAGGACTATAGCTGTATGTGAGTGCTGACTATTCTCTGATGAAATCTAAGATTTCCCCCTTATAAAATGAGTTGTCCAGGTTTTTTGAGGATAGAGGATGACTATAAACTTAGGCTGAACCCAAAAGCCCTATATGTGATGCACTATTCCTAGTCAGCTAATTTGTTGGCTATTTTGGTGATGGGGCATTTACCATGAGTGGTGGCAGAAGGCGAACTTTCTTTTTATCATTGCTTTAATGGTTTACTAAAACATGTACAGGCCTAAATCCTTATGTTAATCTAACTAGAGAAGGCCCATTGAATCAATGATGCCTTCTTTTCATGTCAGAAGCAATTTGAGAAACTGCAAGTCGCTTCTGATGTGAGAGAATTGGTGAGAGGACATTGCCCAGGTTTTGCCATCCTGTGGGAGGCTTCTCCCATGTCCCCACAAGGAGCCCCCAGTGGCACAATGGGTTAAACCCTTGTGCGGGCAGGACTGAAGACCGACAGGTCATAGGTTCAAATCCAGGGAGAGTGCATGTTCTGTCACGAGCTGGGCCTGTAACAGCTGTCTTTTCTATAGGACGTATACTTTAAGCCCAGCGGGAAGCCAGGGGCGCCTCAAAGAGAGGTTCTCAGGGATTTTTCTGAAGTGATGGTCTTTAGAGTCTTTAATGATACAACAAAGTCTTTATTATGGAACAAACAACAAATCTTCAAAGGCTCAAACAACACTTCAAGGCTTTCTTAGTCTAGTCCTCAATGGACTGGTACTGGACTTTGATTAACTGTTCTTTCTCTGTAAGAAAAAAAAACTCCTTTTAACCTCTCCTAGGCTGTCTATTATCTATGCCTCATTGGTGTGGGTGCTACTACTGATTCCAAATGTGTCTGGGTATCGAGTAGACCTACCAGCCAAGACTTGTGGATATTGCAGATGGAATTCCGTGGATCTGTAATGCTGTCCTCCCTCAGAGAATTCTTTGAGAACTTCAGGGCTGTTTTCCCTCTGTTTGCTGTGAGTCTGAGAGGCTGTGAGCTCTCAGCCAGAGCCTTTGGGACCTTTCTCCTGAAATTTCTATTTCTGTATCACCAGACATTACTGGAATTCCCTGGACTTCAGTTTCCTTGGAGGGTCTTGAGAAAGGAAGCTTTTCTACTAGACGGGCTGGTCTACGTCCTATAGCTTAGCTACCTTGTGTGAGACTGCCCAAAAAATGGCTCCTTTCCCTCCCAGAACCCAGAACAAGGGGTGGAACCAAAGCTTAATTATGATGGACAGGAGGCCTGTCCTATGACTGCAAAACAGATAACAGAAAGAAAATAAAGCTGGAGCTCCTGGTACAGCCATACCAGCACAGTGTGGATGAGCTCCCTCTGTCAGCTCCAGCTCCCCATGTGGGGACATGAGAGAAGCCTCTCACAAGGATGGCAAAACATCAAAACATCCAAATATCTCCTGGGCAATGTCCTTGCAGAAAGCTAATTCTCTCACACCAGAAGTGACTTGCAGTTTACCAAGTTGCTCCTGACATAGAAAAAAAAGGGAAGCTGGAGCAGTTCACCCCTTCTAGCAGATTCAAACCACCGACCTTCAGGTCAACAGTTTGGCTGGCACGAGGGCCAGCTTTCCAATGCACCACCACAGCTCCACATCAATGAGGTTGATGTGCGGACTCACCATTCAACAATAGACCCAGCAGCTTTGGGACTAAATAGCACAGCTATAGTGTGCTTTACTACTTCATTAAAATGCATATACCATCAGGACTTTTCATGAAGCCATCATGTAAATGCGTATCTGAAAAGCAGCTGGAAGACTCTCATAGATGGTAGATATACCTGAGCAGAGCATCTCGTACTCTCGATTTTTATCAATAAATAAGTAATGTCACCGGCATCTCTTGAAGCCCTTCGAAGAATGTTTGCTAGTCTTGTCATTAAAATAATCTGTTTCATCTGGAAGTCCTTGATTGTTTCTCCTGAGCAGGAACCGCTAGACTTGTCTTCTCTACATTCGACGTTCATCAAAATTCAGTGTCAGCTCTTGTTGAAAGTGAATATTAGTTGGCAATTCATGTTCTTGTCTTTCCGGCTTGTTCTTAAATGCAAGCAACCAGTGCCACTGACCACCCTCAGTTACTCAACCAGAATGTACTTAAGGCTTCCCTCTGACGTTTTGCCTGAAGCAAAAAGCGAAGCGCATTTGAATATTCCTTTTCAGGAGAAATTTCTGAGAGTTTTCAAGGGAAGCCAAAGGTCTGTATGAGACTTTTGAAAATCCTCAGGGGACATCTTGGCAGAAATTCTCAGACAGCCTTGAGAGGAAAGCCTGTTTTATTACATCCTTTCATCATATCCAGACGTCTGGATGAGGTTTTTTTATTAAAAAAAATCCAAAGCATCGAATATGCATATAGTTATAGTGGTCACTTCTACATCTTTAGATCCACCAAATTTAGAGTGGTGCATGGTGCTTTGAGGATGAGGAACAGAAGCTGCAGTTTTATACTATACATATTCAATAATTCTATATAGGGTGAAATGCTGCATATGTGGATGCAAACAAGATGAATAGCACATCTGATTCTCCTCCAAAACTCACCCCATCGTACCCATCGACCCCTGAGTTTGCTCTTTCAGCCCCAGCTGTGTCTGAGAGGTCCAATTTCACAGCTGCACAGTTCCAAATTGTACTTGTGCTTCCCAGCTGTAGTCTGAATGGCCCATGTTTGTTTGCTATCGGCTTTAATTAAGAAGGGTTTCATTAGTTGGCACACAGGCAACACTCTTTGCTCCCACTTCCCTTCCCGTTTTCAATTTGGAGGTGGCTTCTGCTGACTGAACAATGCTTGGGATCTGCAACATGCCTGAATGCACTCCTCTGCTACCTGTCACACCACACCTCTGAGGTCCTGGCATTTTCAGGAAGCATCAGGAGTGGAAAACACACAGGGCTTCCACATACTGACAACAATTGTCCAATCTGTTCTACAGTGGTAATTGGAAAAACCGGAACTTAATAAGGAACCTATACCAGTCACACAACACACTTCTATTTCCAGTTGCATGTGAATGTTAAGAGTTCTTACTGAACTTAGAAGAAACTAACCAGGAATAAGGAGCTTTGAAAAAAATAAAGCAATTTACTCCTGTAGAGAAATTTTTTTCAAAGATGATGGAAGAGAAGGAGATACATGAGAATGCTACAAGCCAGTGGCTCATGGTGCAGAATACACTGAACAAAGGAGACCACACACTATAACTTATAGGAAAGTAATTAAAACAGATTTACAAAGAGGAAGATAGTATCCACAAATGGTGACAAGTGTATGAGACTTTCTGGTCTTGAAGATCGCACAAGACTTTGCATTATTTGGTTGCAAAAAAAGTAGTCCAGCTATTATTTTTTGCAAAAGGTTGACTTCACTGATGGTAGGTGAAAACCTCTTCCAGATTTCGTATGTTGAAAAAAAGATGATTCAATGTCAAAATGGCATAAATATTTTAAATTAATATTTATAGAAAAACTGTGAAACAGTGAGTCCGCAAAAAGTGAACCATGAAGTAGCGAGGGAACACTAGATTCCTGTCAAATCAGGACAAGTTCAAGTGTATAGGATTGCACCACTCACACTTCTGCATCATAAAGAGAAAACAGTATTTTGCTCAGGACCTAGTATTCTAAGGAGACACATATTTTTCCTGTTGCTTGAGGTGTCAAATGCCTTGTTGTTTATCTGTAGTTCTATCCTTGTACGTCTATGAACATTTTGTAAAAGTCCCTTATTCTCAGCTGTTGAATAAAATGTTTAATGTGGGTATAATGTTGATATTATTGGTACTGGATATTGTGAATTGACCTACTAGTGTATTTTATGCTCATTTAAATCCTTGATATGATTTAAATGAACTGTAACTGTTGAATTGTTAAATCTCTTATTGCAATGTATTAAAATAATCATGGCTATTGTATTAAAATTGTCTGTTCTGTGCACTACGTACTTTGAGCACAATGATATTTGTGGGAAATGAGGTCTATAAATAAATGAACTATGGCCTACTCCAGATTTTCTCAACATGGTGCTGCCTAAGTGTTTTGGCTTTCAGTTTCCATCTGTTCCAACCAGCACAGTCAGAGGACTTGGATGATGGCAGCTACAGTCCAAACATCTAGGAAAGTACTACACTGAAGAAAAGGACCATTGGCAAAATTAGCAATATTTTTCTTTTTCTGTTATCTTTGGTTGAAAACAACTGTTATCTTGATTGGGAGAAATCACAGATGACAAAGAAATGTGCCTAGACATTGAGATGGATAATTTCATGCAGATTTCGCTTTGCTCCAAACTTGCCAAACTTTTGCTTCCTAAAACAATATATAAACAAGAATGTGGTCACACTGCCAATATAATTCTCTGAATAACAAATGAATGCAGAAATGAATGTAGTGGAAGGAAAGGAACAGGAAAAAATGGCATATTTGTGGCTTGATCAGCAGAGGGAATGGGATGGTTTGTGTCCATGTCGCTACCACCTGCAACTGGCCACAGAAAACCTGTTGAATTTGTGATGTCAGAACACAAATTGTCAGATGCAACCAACCCATAAGATCAACCCTCTCCTTCTTGCTGGTCATGTAGGAGCCAATTTCTATCATGAGCAGATGCAATTACCATGTCCAGGTACTCAGATGGACCTCCATGGCTGTCTAGGAGCGACAATGGTGCTGACAGGGAGGAGGTGACAGCCCAGTGGAAACATGTGTTTGAGATCTGAGAAGCTTCAGACCAGATTTACACTAGGCTAACTTGCCTAGTGTAGATGAGCCCTCCGTCTACTTCCTCAGATGGAGTACAATTTTACTTCATTCTCCCGAGGAAGTAGACTTGGGGCCCTTCTACATAGACATCTAATGTGGACCTGATCCTGTGGTTTGGATGCGAGTTCAGACCCACAAGGAGTCTTCACTGGGACTCCCCCCATTGCCTCAGAGGCAGGAGAGAGTCCCTACTGCCCAGGCACATTAAACATGGTTCAGCACCACAGAAAAGCCATCCTATGGGTTTTCCCTACCCCTCATGTGATGGTAGTTGCCAGCCGCAAAATGGCAGCTATCGTCTCCTCATCTCTCTGCCCTCTTCTTCCACTTCCCTTCTCACACAGGATGACAGCACTCCGATGTCACACAGAGCACTGGGAAGAAGGTAGGTGCCATGTTACAGTTGGGGACTGTCATAACATGGGGATGAGGGACATGCCATCTCATGTCCCTGGGCTGTCTAAGTGTGGAGAATGAGGGATGACAGTCAAGGTAGTTCCAGTTGGCAACCGACCACTTCTCTTGACAGCTCCCAGGCCAAGATTTGGACTTTCCCCTGACTTAGCTTAACCTGAGACAAGGCTGGGTTAAGATGGCCTTGCCCCAGGGCAACCCAGATTAGCCCCATGTGACATTTAGCTATTACAGGGCTGATCTGTAGCTATATTGACCTAAGTGGCCAGCGTAGATGTACCCTTAGTCTACAAAAGCTTATGCTATCACCTTTGTTCTCATAGTTAGCCTCTAAGGTGTCACAGGATTTTGTTTAAAAGTTGTAAACTAACATAAAATTATATGGATATTATGAGGACTACAAAAAAATTAAAGAAAAATAAACTGGCTGACTTTGGTTTATCTAGGCATGCTGAATTGCTAATAACTAAAATGCCAATGAAGTTGAAAGTCTCTGGCATCCTATCTACAACCAGACACAGTGAAGACATCTTCTTTTGTGCTTTGCTACTCTGCTGCTGAATATGAATGCCAAGTGTAGAATACATCTCACCTCATTAAAACAGTGGATGTGGCTCTTAATGAGACATGCCGCATTATCACAGGATGTCTACACCCTACACCACTGGAGAAATTGTACTGTTTAACCGGTATTGTAGCACCTGACATTTGTTGGGAAGTAGCAGCCTGTAATGAAAGGACCAAAGCATTGACATATTTGGCCCATCCTCTGTTTGAATATCAGCCACCAAGCCAATACCTTAAATCAAGAAATAGATACTCGCAGGAACATCTCAGCAAGCAAGAGTCCAAAAGTAGCAGGTAAAAACCTGGAACCTGGAACTCCAAAAGTAGCAGGTAAAAACCTCAGTCAGTGGCTGAAACCAGATGAGAAACTTCCTCCTGAGCACACAGAACACTGGTCAACCTGAAAGGCGCCGAACATACGGCGCTCTGGCACCATGAGATGCAGAGCCAACCTTAAGAAATGGGGCTACAAAGTGGAGTCCATAACATCCAAGTGCAGAGAAGAGCAAGCCATAGACCACCTACTAGAATGCAACCTGAGCATTCACATTCACAATGGAGGACCTTCTTATAGCAACATCAAAGGCACTCCAAGTGGCCAGCTTCTGGTCAAAGGAAATTAAGTATAATGCCCAGTTTTTAACTTCATTTGTGGTTTTTCTATACATTAGGCTTCTTTGATTTAAAAAAAATGGTTCAAAATTCATTTTGGATGTAGGGGGCGCTGGTGGTTTGATTCTAAAGTCAATTCCGATTGTCACAGAAGAAAATGTTCAAACTTTTAGAAACTTCCAAGACTTCTGAATCCTTCCTTAATGGTTTGAAAGTGTTATTTCCTGTTTCATTGGGAGATCTTTACTTTAAAAGTGGTTGTTTTACTCCAGAAGCTGGGGGGAGGGGGAGCAAAGGGAGTTAATTCATCCACTCTAGTTTAAAACAGCTTCCCAGGCTTGAGACATAAGCAGGGGGAGAGGAAAGGGAGGAAATTCATCCACTCTGGTTTAAAACAGCATCTCTGGCTTGAGCCGAGGCCAGGGACCAGAAGTGGGGAAAAGTGAATCGTTTCTGATTCACTTACTGCTTCGTAACAGAAATGGCTGAAAAGACTTCGGAAGGGCAAAATGACTTCCGGTTTCCTTAAAAAATTCGAAATTGCTTCAAAAAGTAAACCTTTCCGAATTTATTCCGAATTACGGAGATTCCGACTGAACCTAACCATGCCTACTATACATTATAACTGTATTCTCAATTCGCCTACGACATGATAAATAAATAAATCCTATCTTTGTGCAGGAAGTTTTTATGATTTTGTAAATAAGAGTGCTCAATAAATGGAGGGCAGTGTGTTTTTGTTTTTGTAATTAATCCTTATGGCCCTCTGAATCATTCATACTACCTTAAGAGGACAAAGATTCCACAATAGTGCCAGACTTGGCAATTCAGGGTGTGAAATCAGAAACAAAACCTTGGAGCTTTATTTCCAAGGCTGCTTCTGCCTGCTCATTGGCTGATATCACATGATGAAGACAGTTATCTCCAAAAGCTGATAAGTGGTTGTTTGCAAACTGGATAGGAATCACTGCTGCATATCACTTGTGTATTGTTGTTTGTAGTTATGCATCATGTTCTCCAGTCAAGAGTACAAGCAGCACTATTGCTCATATCTGAATCACTCCAGTATATCGCATGTGTAATTATGAACCAACACTTTATGCAATGAAGCAGCCACTTTTTCAACACAGTTTTGTCTGTGATATCAAGAAATCTGCTTGTCTGTGACATTTGTTACTGCTACATGTTTATGGCATTTATCATAAAGGAAGAGAAAAAGCAGCAGTATCTGCTGGACTTGATCCCTTCCTCTACTGCCATTCCCTTCTCCTCGAGTGTCATGTCTTATATTTAGATTGTAAGCCTGAGGGCAAGGAACTGTCAAATTAACAATTTGTAAGCCACACTGAGAGTCTTTGTGGCTAAGGAGAGAAGTATAAACAAAGAAAGAATAACAGCTAATATACTGTTCCCTCTGTATGTTTTGTACATTTGGTGAACAGCAAAGCATATTTGCCATATCCCTACCATTTAGGATGACCAGCTTTATCTTTCAGGTGCAAGATAAACAAAATCCTTGAACTTTTTTTTACCACCCTGTTCAATGATTTCTGGGGCTAATAAATATATCTTCTTAAAGGAATTTCCTTCTGCGGCTTATGAAGGTTTGTACTTATTATTTATTTATTATTTAAGGTATTGCTTTACAAATTAGGCAGCAATTCAATCCCAAAAATAAACATACAACGAATAAACAGTTACATTAAAAACCAAGACATTAAAACAACACAATTTAATACGAATTATTAAAATCACATCATCCAAAATCATATTCCAAAGCTGTTCTATTTGTCAGTTTACTATTCTTTCTTCTCTCGTTGCATTAAAACTTGCTATTTGAAAGCTTGGTCACATAAAGCTAAGATCCTCTGGGGAGGCCCTGTTCTCCATCCCGCCATTGTCACAGGTGCAACTGGTAAGGACGAGAGACAGGGCCTTCTCGGTGATTGCCCCCCGGCTATGGAACTCTCTTCCTGGTGAGATCAGATCGGCCCCCTCCCTCCTGTCCTTCAGAAGGATGGTAAAAACTTGGCTGTGGGACCAAACTTTCGGAGCAGTGCAATAAGGCAGCGATAGGAAACTTTACCAGTCCAATTTAGATTTGACACAGATGACCAATGACGGTTTTAAACAGTGTATTTTAGTATTTTGATAAATGTTTTTAATGTTTATGCATACTTATATGAATTCTTGTCCCGGCATTGAATGTTGCAGCATTTTTTACTTTCTTCGTGAGGGTCAGGAGGGAGGTGGCTGCTCTAATTTCACTAGGGAGGGAGTTCCATAGCCAAGGGACTACCACTGAGAAGGCCCTCTCTCTCATCCCCACTCATCCCCACTCATTTCACCTGGAAGAACTTAATCTCTTCATAGAAGAAGATACATTCGGACAGGTAAGCTGGGCCAGAACTGTTTAGGGCAGGGATCCTCAAACTAAGGCCCAGGGACTGGATACGACCCTCCATTTACCTGGCCCTTGCTCAGGGTCAACCTAAGTCTGAAATGACTTGAAAGCACTCAACAACACAACAACAACAACAACAACAATCCTATCTCATCAGCCAAAAGCAGACCCACACTTCCCATTGAAATACTAATAAGTTTACATTTGTTAAAATGGTTCTTCATTTTAATTATTGTATTGTTTTTAAGTGTTTTTTCACTACAAATAAGATATGTGCAGTGTGCATAGAAATTCATTCATTCATTCATCATTTTTTCAAATCATAATCCAGCTCTCCAACAATTTGAGGGACTGTGACCTGGCCCTCTGTTTAAAAAGTTTGAGGACACCTGAATTTTAGGGCTTTATAGGCTAAAGCCAGCACTTTGAATTGTGCCTAGTAGCTCGTGAAACTAACATAACAGGGAGGTTTTGCGTTCCTTGTATGCTACACCAATGAGGAATCTGTCTGCTGCCTGTTGGACCACTTGAAGCTTCCAAACAGTCTTCAAAGGCAACTCCAGGTAGAGCATGTTGCAGTAATCTATCCTTGTTGTAACAAGACCATGGACCACCGTGGCCAAATCTAGCTTCTCAAGGTATGGGCACAACTGGCGCACAAGTTTTAATTGCGTGAAAGCTCCCTGGCCACTGCCGAACCTGGGGTTCCAGGTTCAACAATGAATCCAGGATCATTCCCAAGTACAAACCTGCATCTTCAGAGAGAATGTAACCCCGTCCAACACAGGCTATAACCCTATACCCTGTTTGGCCTTTCGACTGACCAGGAGTATCTCTGTCTTGTCTGGATTCAATTTCAATTTGTTCACCCTCATCCAGACTGTCACAGTTGCCACTAGTTTAGTATGACCCATTTATCTATGGATTTGATATCCACAGTTTCACTGACCCACACTCCCAAAAATACAACCCTTGGAAATATTTATGGGCTTCTGTAGGTCCAATTCTGTGGTATGTCTCTAGCCCAAGTATAGTCAAAATATAGGGTTTGCTATTTATCCAAGGTTTCGGAGTACCCACAGGGAGACTTATCATAAATCCTCTACACATATCAGGACTGTACTATATTTATAAAGGCATCTAAAAATTCTCTTTAAAATTTCAGTGGTAATTACTAGAAAATGCTACTCATTATACAAATGAAGTAATTTCTTTCCTACTCATTCTGTTGCTTCTGAAATGTAATGGCCTTACCACAGTACCTTGGATAACTTATTACAGGGAATTACATTGCTTGTACTTCATCACAAAGCCTCAGTTATTTTATTTTTGTGCCAAGAAAGAAAGAAAAATGTTGGCAACTAATAGCAATGCACGACTAAAAGTATCCACTTTATTTTCCAATTTTTTAACTTTGTCTTTCTTCACTAGTCTAGCTCCCATTGCCATGTCTGCCACATCCCAGAGCTGCCTAAGTGCTGCCTAGCAATGCATTAACACCAAGCAACATGATAAAACGGAGCCGAACAAGTCAAAGCCAATTCCAATCTGATTATCCAACATAGCCCGACCACTTGAGACAGTGACATTTAGCACATTAATGGGAATGATAGAAGGGAACTGGGATCCTGTCCAACAAGGGCACTTTCATCCCATGTTGGACTGTCTTACAAATCCAATTAGCACCCGCCGAAGGTCTTAAGAGCATTGGAATCGCAACTTCGAAAATCATGAAAGGCCCATATCACACTTTCTCCGAATCCTGCTGGCATTGATTTTAAGAACGAATGGGGATTTTTTACTGCTTTTGATCAGTAGATTTTTAGAAGTGTCAGAGCTAGGCTAGATCTGGATGTGACAAGTGGAGAACAGGAGAGCTAATGCTTCAGAACGTGGGTTGCTGTAGTCATCAGACAATGCTAACACATGGCTGATGGCTGTGTACTAAAAATTCTCCTTCAGGATAGAAGATGAAACATGGGGATTGTTGTGAAGCACATCATTGGAGAAGCTCCATCAGCCTGGCTGTATCTCAGAAATACTCCCTTTTTTCTTTGAATTACTGCTGAATTGGGAGGTGAGGCAACTAAACCTTTTAGAGCCTATTTCAACCAATACAGCTTCTGTCAAACTTCTGAAACAGCCACATCTGTCAAACTTCTTCAGAGAATAAGAAAAAGTAGACTGAGATGAATGTAGACTCAAGGTGTGTGTATGCGGCCCGGGGGGGGGGGGGGGGGGGGGGGGGGGGGGTGAAGCCTGGCAAATTGCCATAACATGGTAAGAAAAAATGCAGATGTAAATTAAAGAAACAAGACTGAAACTGAGGGCCCTTCCACACAGCCAGGGGCGGCTCAACCCATTACGCAAAGCATTTGCAGTATAGTTGATTTTGCCCAGGGGCACTCTTAAGGCGCTCTTGGGGGGAAAACAGACCTTGACATATGCGAGTTGTAGTTACTGGGATGTATAGTTCACCTACAATCAAAGAGCATTCTGAACTCCACCAATGATGGAATTGAACGAAATATGGCACAAATATATATCAGTGATTGGTTGGGGGGGGGGGGGGCAAAATACTGTTTGCTTACCGTTGAAAATTACCTAGGGCTGCCTCTGCACACAGCTATATAACCCAGAATATCAAGGCAGAAAATCCCACAATGGACCTCATCACACTAGAGAATGAATCCACTTTCAATTCAGTTTCTGCCTCTTGCAGAATTCTGGGGTTTGTAGTTTAGGGAAGAGACTTTAACAGCCTCACTAAACTACAAACCCCAGAATTCTGCAGGAGGCAGGAACTGGATTTAAAGTGGATTCATTCTCTAGTGTGATGAGATCCAATATGTGCTTTGAACTGGGTTATCTGAGTCCACACTGCCTAAACCATAAAGCAGATGTCCTCAAACTAAGGCCCGGGGACCGGATACGGCCCTCCAAAGTAATTTACCTGGCCCTCGCTCAGGGTCAAACAAAGTGTGAAACAACTTAAAAGCACACAACAACAACAACAACAACAACAACAACAACAATCCTATCTCATCAACCAAAAGCAGGCCAAGACTTCCCATTGAAATACTAATATGTTTATATTTGTTAAAATTGATCTTCATTTTAGTTATTGTATTGTTTTTAAGTGTTTTTTGCACTACAAATAAGATAGGTGCAGTGTGCATAGGAATTCATTCTTTTCTTTTTTTCAAATTATAATCCAGCCCTCCAACAGTTTGAGGGACTGTGACCTGGACCTCTGTTTAAAAAATTTGGGGACCCCTGCCCTAAACAGTTCCAGCCCAGTTTACCTGTCCAAACATATCTCCTCCTACGAATTGTCAAGGACCTTAAGATCATCCAGGGAGGCCCAGCTCTCAGTCCCATCACCATCGCAGTCGTGTTTTGTGGGGACGAGTGACAGGGCCTTCTCCGTGGTGGCCCCTCAGCTGTGGAACTCCCTCCCCAATAAGGTTAGATCTGCCCCCTCCCTCCTGACCTTCCGGAAGAAGCTTAAATCCTGGTTATGAAGGTCAGGCATTCACGGAACACTTTGTTTACTGGGAAAGACAAGATTTATTGGACTGGACTTGGACTGCCTTGGATGACGATTTTAATTCTGCTGATTTTAATCTGGCGAGCCGGTACTTAATGCATATTTAGAATTATTTTGATTTTGTGAATTTATTTAGTATGTGTTTTATATTATGTTTGGCATCGAATTGTTTCCTGTTTGGAAGCCGTACTGAGTTCCTCCATGGAGGTCGAGAAAGACGGGGTATAAATGTTTTAAAATAAATAAATAAATTCCAGTTCAAAGCAGAAAATATGGGATTTTATTCGGTTGTGTGGAAGGGGCCTGAAAGATAGTGACATCTCTGTATTCACACAATAATTTCCCAAAAAGGTAATTTTCTCATCCATTTTGGCTGAGTTCTAGTTGCTTCAGTGCAATTGTTACCAAGTTGTATAAAGTAGGCTTGGGTAACCACAGAAAAATTTGGTTCTAAACTCGTTTCGTTTTTAGGGGGGCCCTTGCGTTTCGTTTCTTTAAAGATTTCTGAAATTTTCCTTTAAAAAAGTTCGAAATATACGAAATTTCGTAAAATTACGAATAGATTCGTTAATGGCGGACGCGATTGCGCAATATGGTAAAAAACCCTCCAAATGGGACAGGGGGAACTTCTGAAGCTTCCCTCTCCCTCTGTTGTTGACTGTTGGTGTGATAATTTATTTTTTTATCACTGATAAAACAAACAACAACTATAAAACTTGCACCAGACATACGGAAATAATACGAAATAATTACGAAACAATTACAAAACAATTTCGAAACAATTTTGAACCAATTACAAAACAATTACGAAACAATACGAAATAAATTGGAAAAATTGTTTCAATTTTCAATTATTCCTCACAGTAGTCCTGCATGGCTCAATATTGGATCGTAAGCTAATTTAAATACGATTTAATAATGAATTACGAAATTAACGAACGAAACCGCCCAAGCCTAGTATAAAGCTCACCTGGAATGACTCTATGATCTTCTTTTGCTATTTTTTAATGGAGATGATGAAGAAGACAAAGTTTCTAAATTTCTCTCTTCATTTGGCAGAACCACCAAGCTGGTGGCAGAAAGGCCCTAGTGTGTCACTTTGAATCCACAGGAAGATCAAGAGAGCTCCACAACTGACAGCTCAGCTGAGGAGAAATGGGACACCTGTCACTATACGCCAGCAACCCCTGAAATTTTACAAGAGTCCCTAACAACGCTGCTGATGGTTGTCACTCACTTCCTATCTTGTGTGCATGGAAACAGGCAGCTTTACAGAGACTCTCAACTGAGGTGCCGAGTCACTGGAATTAAGCAGAGCAGCGAGAGTTATTGCTAGTGTAAGGTGGAGATGTAGCTCTTGTTCCAGAAGAGCAAAGGGGAAAGGGAGATCTACAACAAAATGTTCTACAGCTGGATGCTCATGTTTCGTGTTCCAGTCAGCCATGAAGACCCCCCCCCCCCATAGTAGTTCCATCATGCTGAGGCCCAGAAGAAGATGAAAAGTCCTTCCCCCATTCCGAACCGCCAGTAACCTGTGCTTAGAGAGAAAGAAGAAGAGGCTTCATCATGGCTGGACCCATGATGAAGATGAAAGACCCTTCCTTTGTCCCACCTGCCACAGTCTGGCATTGAAAAGAGAGAAGAAGAGGCCACATCTGCCGGACTTTATCTCCTCCCGTACTGCCACCTCTTTTCCTTTTTGTGTCATGTTTTAATTAGATTGTAAGTGTGAACATAACGATACCTTGTAAAATTGTGGTACTATATAAATATATTAATAATACAATACAGTAAGAAGTAGCACATTTAGGACATGGGACATTACACATTTGTGAATGAGTAATGACGTAGGATATCCATGATTGTTTGTAAACAATGGAGACATCTAACATTCACTAACAATCATCATCATCATGTACTGCAAGTCCCATCATCCATGGTCCACCCTCCTCCAAACTGCAGCAGGTCATGGGGGCTCTGTGTGTCAAGGTTGGTTTTTATCGGTCATTGGATGAGGGTCGCAGTGATTTCAGTAAGTGAGTGAAGGCACTGCAAATCTCATCACCTATGGTTCATCCTCCTTAGAACTGCATCAGGATGTAGAGTGGAACATGGGGGCTCTGTGTGCCAAGTTTGGTCGTTATTGGTCGCTGGATGATGGTCACAGTGGTTTCAGTAAGTGAGTGAAGGTACTGCAAATCCCATCATCCATGATCCATCCCCCTTAGAACTGCATCAGGATGTAGAGTGGGACATGGGGGCTCTGTGTGCCAAGTTTGGTCGTTATTGGTCACTGGATGATGGTCACAGTGGTTTCAGTAAGTGAGTGAAGGTACTGCAAATCCCATCATCCATGATCCATCCCCCTTAGAACTGCATCGGGATGTAGAGTGGGACATGGGGGCTCTGTGTGCCAAGTTTGGTCTTTATTGGTCACTGGATGATGGTCAAGTGGTTTCAGTAAGTGAGTGAAGGTACTGCAAATCCCATCATCCATGGTCCATCCCTCTTAGAACTGCATCAGGATGTAGAGTGGGTCATGAGTACTCTGTGTGCCATGTTTGGTCTTTATTGGTCACTGGATGATGGTTGCAGTGGTTTCAGTAAGTGAGTGAAAGTACAGCAAATCCCATCATCCATGGTCCATCCCCCTTAGAACTGCATCAGGATGTAGAGTGTGTCATGAGTACTCTGTGTGCCAAGTTTGGGCCTGGTCTGTGAGTTGTAGGGGCTGAAGTGTTCTGTGGGAAGGGAATCAGGTGAAGGTACTGCTAATCCCATCATTTGTGTCCCATCCTGCCCTAAACTGCACCAGGTTGTAAACTGGGCCATTGGGCCTCTGTGTGCCAAGTTTGGTCCTGATCCATCATCATCATCATTATCATCATCTTCAAGGAGGCACTGCATCCTATGGTGCAGTAAAGGAAATGCCTCTTGTTAGTTAATGAAAATCCTGCAAATCTCTTGGGAAAACAGGTGGATAAATGTCAGCATGCTGGAAGAAGCAAAGACCACTAGCATTGAAGTGATGCTCCTAGACCAACAACTCTACCAGACTTGCCACGTTGTCCAAATGCCTGATCACTGTCTCCCAAAGCAGTTACTATACTCCCAACTCAAGAATGGGAAAAATAATGTTGGTGGACAGGAAAAGAGACTTAAAGATGGGCTTAAAGTCAGCCTTAAAAACTGTGGCATAGACACCAAGAACTGGGAAGCCCTGGCCCTTGAGCATTCTAACTGGAGGTCAGCAGTGACTAGCAGTGCTGCAGAATTTGAAGAGACATGATTGGAGGGTGAAAGGGGAAAATGTGCCAAGAGGAAGGCATGTCAAGCCAATCTGACTGGGACTGACTTCCATCTGGAAACCGATGTCCTTACTGCGGAACATGTGGATAAAGAATAGGGCTCCTTACTTACTTACTTAGGTGATCCCTCGTTGTCTGAGTAGCATTGTCCTCCAAGATCATTGTTCTGCCGGTAGATCCGTAGGTGACTGTGGAGCCCTATCCTTGACCTGCATGTTCTCCCACAGTGAGGGCATTGGTTTCCAGATGGAAGGCGGTCCTGGTCAGGGTTGGCTTGATGTGCCTTCCTCTTGGCACGTTTCTCTCTTTCACCCTCCATTCGTGCCTCTTCAAATTCTACAGCATTGCTGGTCACAGCTGACCTCCAGCTGGACCACTCAAGGGCCAGGGCTTCCCAGTTCTCAGTGTCTATGCCAGAAATAGGGCATCACCGCCACCTACAAACCCATCGCCAAGACCCCAGACTTGGAGGACCATCATCCTTGGACTATGAGGGATTGCCTAAGTAAATGTCTACATTGTTAGATCTCTACATTATCCTACATCACTCATCATTTGAAGGTGTGAAACTGAGTAATGGCTTATGTCCCAAACATACCACTCCTGATGTACTGTAATTGGGTGTGTACAAATCACACATCAATCATAAATACAGCTGAACAGGAACACAGGGAAAGACACAGATTAATGACTGATGGAAGTTCGAGTGAGCCAATATAATTTAATTTAAGTTTAGGACAGATATTCCAAAAGAAAGTTCAGGAAAGTGGAAGCCGAAGCTGTGCATTGGGAGAACAAGGGCTCCAGAAGATGTGATATTCTGAGACGCAGCGAGCAAGCCATATAAATGAAATGGCATTTATGGGAACAGACCTGGGGAGGTGTAAATCAGAGGTACTCTACGAAGGGGCATTATCAGCATGGTTCGGCTGTTTCTCTTTGATCTATATTTCCTTCGTGCCTGAGTCGTTCTGGCCAATCACCTTAGAGCTTATGCTTAAATTTGTCTCAAAACGGTTCCCTCCTGGAACTTTCCAAATTATTCCGATCCAAAAATCGGTCTCTACCAGAGGAGATTAGCAGCACTTACTTACTAGTTATTGATTGTGCAAAAGCGGGGAGATGTGCAGAAGCATTAGCAGCGTGGCAAAGAAGAATTATTCCTCGTTCCCCTGCAAGGTGAGTTAAAGCCCCGAGGCACAATATTATTCATGGACACCAGCCGAACATACAGAAATGCTAATAGTTACCAAATTAACAAGCTACCTTTCAGAAGATACTCAGTTTATTCAATGGAAGGAAGCCCTTCCAACATGCAGGTGAGAAAGGAAGTTAATACAACTGAACTTTGTGCTTCTGTCACCAATTACCTGTAACATGGAGTCAATCCTCAGAAAAATACGTCTCGTCTTCCGTTTGTTTGGGGACTCTTCTATGCTGACATATAATCCAGTTTCTGATCCCAAATTGTCTGGATTATGTGGTAGTGTAGACTCATATAATCCAGTTCAAAGCAGATAACCTGGGATCAGATACTGGATTATGTGACACCACAGATCCAGCCTGTGTTAATTTGGAGTGTGTTAGTTTGGAGGAGAAGTCACAAAGAGTCGGAAACGACTGAACGAATGAACAACAACAACAAAGTTTGGAGGAGAAGCATCCAAGAACCTTTAAGATGCTGCCTACCTCTTTCAATCAGACTGACAAAGAATCATGATTTTTTTTTCAAATCAGAAGCAGGGAATTTGCAGTTTTCACATTTTGTGGCTCCACAGCGCCCCTCCCCCCCCCATTTTTATTTTTTTTAAAACGGCATGTGCTGGTACAGCTGTACCAGAAGCCTAAATTTCCTTTCTATGCATGTGTTTGTTTTGGCCATGCATTTTGCAGTTGGGTGGTTCCTTCCAGGCTGCATTGTTAAGTTCTTTAGTTCCGCCCCTTTCCCCAGGGTTCTGGGAGGGAAAAGAAAGTTTTTAGTTCAGTCTTACAGTTTAGAAGCTCAGTTATAGGATGTGAGAGCTTTTCCCACCTGTAGAGAAGCTTCGGGGGAAAATAGTCCCAAAGCTTCTGGGGAAGACAGTTCTCAAAGCTCTGGCTGGGGAACCTCACAGCTCTACAAGCCTCTGGGGAAAACAGCCCTAAAGCTTCTGAAGAAAACAGTTATACAGATCCAAAGGTCCCCAGCTGGAAAATCTCTAAAGTTTTGGCCAGTAAGGTTCTCTCGGGTACCCAAAAAGCAAATTGGAACCGGGAGTAAGGCCCCATGCCAGCCAGCCCAGGGAGGGGTCGGAGGGATTTCCTTGTAAAAGAAAGAAATAGTTCACGAAGCAAGCTGCCTGTCCTTTGTGGGCAAGTTAAGAAGAATTTGTGTGTTTTGTTGAAGATCTAAGCAATAATAAAGAACTTTGTTAAACGTTCCAAGTTTCTAAAGACTTTGTTTAGGAAAATCCATAGGGCCTCTTAGCCGAGGCACCCCGGCATCCCGCTGGGCACAAAGAGCACATCCTGTTTTAAAAGGCAAATGGTTTAGGCCCAGTGCGTGTTAGCACATGGCATGTTTTTATTGGAAATTCCATAACCTATTGGAAATAAGTGCACCATAACCTTATTGGAAATGCAAAAATGATGCCACATCCATTTGGCAAATGTGAACCACCATGAACATGTGGAGACCACCTTTTGAAAACCACCAGTCAAGAAAAGCATGACCTTGTTTGAAGTGAACTCTTTGAACAAGTGATATTCATAAGCATTCATGTAATGGCACACAGGTAACTCGGCTGTTACACTGAAGAACCATGTCTTTAAACTACCAAACATAAAGACATATCATTACAAAAACATACTTGGTTAGGAGATTATCATTGATTCTTTGAAGAAGAATTTGCAGTTGTAATTGTAATTGCAGCTGCCTAAAAGATATACACTCCCTTAAAACCAAATATGCACTCAGGGACAAAAGCAGTCTTTGAATAAGTGATACTAACAAACTTCCTGTATATATTCAGCATGCTAGTCCATAATCCAATGTCTTTAAACATATAGATATAGTCCAAACTACAGACTACCTGCTGCAATGCAACCTGAGCCCTGCTACATGCACAATGGAGGACCTTCTTATAGTAACACCAGAGGCACTCCCAAGTGGCCAGCTATTAGCAAAGGACATTTAATCAGCTACCAAGCTTGCAAACGTTGTGTTTTGTTTGTTTAAAATGCAATACAAGTGTTTGGTTTGCTCCTGACACGATAAATAAAAATAAATAGTCCAAACTGTATAACTGAACTCACTGACGTCTGAAAGGAGACAAACTGCATCTACCTCCATTGAGGTCTAAAAGTATACTGTATAACAAAAATGGAGTCCTGTGTCTGAAAGTCCCTCCCACAACAAAGAGCTATATTCAGATTAACAAACCAATATGTGCATACAATATAGGTTAACAATTACACACATTTACAAACAGTTAGTGGAGGCTTGGAAGGTTGTTATTTCCAACAGTTTTTCAACCACTGATTTCCTCTGAACCTGTTCCAAAAGCCCACCAATCCATGAAAATGTGTGAGCTGCAGTCACACATGGTGTTATTGTACAACATTCCGCTTAATATTTTTGTCTTGCAACCTCATTGTTTACTATATGAAAAAGCAATATTGCGCAAAACACACATGTAGCTGTTTGAAAGCATTCCTGTGTCTATTGAGAACTGCAGAGTTTTCAGGAGGAGCTGTGTAGCTTGGGGAAAACTGCTGTTTCCCATAGTTATTGGGGGGGGGGATCTCAAATATCTTGAAGCTATGGGATGAAAACCTACTTCCCTATTTTCAACATTTATTGGAACCTGGAAAATTCAAGATTTACTATCCCTAATGAGAGCACCTCCACATTTTATTTCTTAAAATGATTTGTTAAAATGTAGCATTTCTTCTCAAAACATATTAGAAGAAGATCTAACGCAGTGTTTCTCAACCTGGGAGTCGGGACCCCTGGAGGGGTCAAAAGGGTGTGTCAGAGGGGTCACCAAAGACCATGAGAAAAAAC
This sequence comes from Anolis sagrei ordinatus, assembly GCF_025583915.1. NCBI lineage: Eukaryota > Metazoa > Chordata > Lepidosauria > Squamata > Anolidae > Anolis > Anolis sagrei. The sequence continues at coordinate 32,064,532 of NW_026847882.1, forward strand.
AGTATTTTCTGTTAGTCATGGGGTTTCTGTGTGGGAAATTTGTCCCAATTCTATCATTAGTAGGGTTCAGAATGCTCTTTGATTGTAGGTGAACTATAAATCCCAGCAACTACAAATCCCAAATGTCAAGGTCTATTTTCCCCAAACTCCACCAGTGTTTACTTTTGGGCATATTGAGTATTTGTGCCACGTTTGGTTCTGAACCATCATTGTTTGAGTCCACAGTGCTCACCGGATGTAGGTGAATTACAACTCCCAAACTCAAGCTCAATGCCCACCAAACCCTTCCAGTTTTTTTCTGTTGGTCATTGAAGTTCCGAGTGCTAAGTTTGGTACAATTCCATCATTGGTGGAGTTCAGAATGCTCCTTGATTGTAGGTGAACTATAAATCCCAGCAACTACAACTCCCAAATGACAAAATCCCCCCCCCCAACTCCACCAGTATTCAAATTTGTGTGTATTGGATATTTGTGCCAAATTTGGTCCAGTGAATACATCAGATCTTTGCATTACAATTGATAACAGTAGCAAAATTACAGTTATGAAGTAGCAACTAAAATGATTCTATGTTTGGGGGTCATCACAACATGAGGAACTGTATTAAGGGTTTGTGGCATTAGGAAGGCTGAGAAACACTGATCTAACGGCTCAGATCTCACAGCACACAAGAACTGGAGCTTTGGTTTCTCCAATCTGAAAGTGCTTCAAAATGCATCCAAAAGCATTGAAAATATTGCCTCTGAAGACACCAAGCAATGCTAAATGTGATCACGTTTCATCCTCGCAGCCCACACCAGTCGCTGGCTAAGTGAAAATTCACAGACGCTCAAGCTTCAGAAGGTTTGAACTGCTGTGATCTCTCCATAGTCTCATTGATGCCCCTGCTGCTACAATACAATTTGCTATTGAACACCATCTTTCAGAGGAAAACAATCACTGAATGCCACCCAGCCGACTGACATCAATCGTAGCAAATGCACAGATAACAATAGCATGGGATTTTGCAACAATGGTAGCAAAGCAGGCATGAAAGGAGGACAAAGCAATCCAGGTGGGTTGCATTTCATTCCGTCCGTGTTCCAAACTGATCATTGTGTGTTGCCCACACATATCTGTTTTTTCCCCTCCCAAGACCTGTGATCTTAGGGCTTGAGGATTTTGAAAGTGATTTTTATATGATTCAGCACAACTGGTTTATATACAATCTTTACTTATTCTTTATCAGATCTGTTTTAAACAGAACTCAAGGAGGTATATATAGGAATGGCCCGTTATGGCACTGACCACTAAGGATGGATGAATTCTTCAAATGTGATTTCATTCATTCCTTTGAAAATACATTTCATCTCCCTTCTTTTCAAATCTTTTCACAAAATTATTATATATATATATATATATATATATATATATATATATATATAACACCTCACACACACACACACACACACACACACACACAAGGCACACCACCACACATTACTGTGGCCAACCTTCCTCCTCTCTCTCCTTCCTTCCCTCCCTCTTCCTTCCTTCCCTTCCCTTCTTCTTTCTTCCTTCTCTACCTGTTTCTTTCCTCCCTTCCTTTGCTCTTTGGTTCCATCCTTCCTGGTCTCTTTCCTTCCTTCCCTTCCTTCCCTTCCTTTCCTCTTTTGTTCCTTCTCTCCTTCCTTCCCTCTCTCTTTCCTTCCTTCTTTCACTGTTTTATTTCCTTCTCTCCTTTCTTCCCTCCTTTCCTTCTTCTTTCCCTCTTTCTCTCCCTCCTCCTCTCCTCCCTTCCTTCCCTCCACCTTTCCGTGTATATCTGACTTGTGTGTGTATAAATATGCATATATGTGTGTATGTGTTTGTGTATAGGTGTATATATGTGTTTGTGTATATATGTAGTTTAGGGCTGGGCGGTTTCGTTTTGTTAATTCGTAATTCGTTAATAATTCGTTAATTTTTTCAATTACAAAACGATAACGAACCATTCTGGAGCAATTATTAAAAAAAACGAATTTTCAAAAACGTTTTGTAAATGCTTCGTATTTCGATATTGTATTCGTTTCGTTATTGTTTTGAGGTCGTTTCGTTATTATTTCCGCATGTCTGGGACAGTTTTATGGTTTAATTAGTGAAAAAAAATTATAATATCACACCAACAGTCAACAACAGAGGGAGAGGGAAGCTTCAGAAGGTTTTGGAGGTTTTTTAGCGTATTTCGCGGTCGCGTCCGCCATTAACGAATCGATTCGTTATTGTTTCGGAAATTGATTCGTTAATTTTTTACCATTTACGAAATTTCGTAAATATCGAACTTTTTAAAAGGAAAATTTTGTAATTATTTTAAATATCGAAACAAAAAAAACCCCCCAAATACAAATCGATTTTAGAAACAAATTTTTCCGTTGTTACCCAGGCCTAATGTGCAGTGTGCATGGGGTTGTTGGTTTTTTTTTGCTTTTTAAGTCTCTTCTGCTGTGTTTTTCAGTGTTTTTATGAGTGATGGTCACTTGTTGGCCTGATAGGTGTATTGTGTCCAAATTTGGTGTCAATTCGTCCAGTGGTTTTTGCATTATGTTAATCCCACAAACTAATGTACCAAACTCATGGAAGTTCTGCGTGCCACGTTTGGTTCAATTTCCTCGTTGGTGGAGTTCAGAATGCTCTTTGATTGTAGGTGAACTACAAAACCCAGCATCTACAACTCCCAAGTGACAAAAACATTTTTGAGTGATGGTCACTCGGCCTGATAGGTATCTTGTGTCCAAATTTGGTGGCAATTCATCCAGTTGTTTTTGAGTTGTGTTATTCCCACAAACGAACATTACATTTTTATTTATATATGTGTGTGTGTGTGTTTGTGTTAGGGTCACACATTTTTCTGTTTGTCTACATGCATGTGTGTGCATTTCTCAAGATGTATGCATAAATGCCACCTATTTTTCCTAAAAAATGTGTTTCCACACACTTTCTATACATTATTTTTATAACATGCATTTTCAATGTAGAAGTATTTGATTGTTTTGTTGAAGACCTAAGCAATAGGCCTGGGTAACAACGGAAAAATTTGTTTCTAAAATCGATTTGTATTTGGGGGGGTTTTTTGTTTCGATATTTAAAATAATTACAAAATTTTCCTTTTAAAAAGTTCGATATTTACGAAATCTCGTAAATGGTAAAAAATTAACGAATCGATTTCCGAAACAATAACGAATCGATTCGTTAATGGCGGACGCGACCGCGAAATACGCTAAAAAAACCTCCAAAACCTTCTGAAGCTTCCCTCTCCCTCTGTTGTTGACTGTTGGTGTGATATTATAATTTTTTTTCACTAATTAAACCATAAAACTGGCCCAGACATGCGGAAATAATAACGAAACGACCTCAAAACAATAACGAAACGAATACAATATCGAAATACGAAGCATTTACAAAACGTTTTTGAAAATTCGTTTTTTTTAATAATTGCTCCAGAATGGTTCGTTATCATTTTGTAATTGAAAAAATTAACGAATTATTAACGAATTACGAATTAACGAAACGAAACCGCCCAGCCCTACTAAGCAATAATAAAGGACCGTGAGAACTTTTCAAGCTTCTAAAGACTCTGTATAGGACAATCTTGAGGACCTCTCAGCTCAGGCACCCCAGCTTCCCACTGGGCACAAAGAGCACGTCCTGTTCAACAGCCAATTGCTATAGGCCCAGCGTGTGACAGCACAACTCCCATCATGCTCTGAGAGGAACTCAGTGACTTTTCAATGTCCACCCCACGCAAGTGCTGCTGGGAAACCAAGTTCCCAGCGGGGCCCTTTCTGGAGGAGAAGCCTAGGAAACTTTCCAAAAAGAAATGGACAGATGCTGTCCGTGGGGGAGAAAAGATGCTGCAATAATCCCATCTTCTTCAGGAGACCTGTGTCAGACTCCTGCCTCAGATATATTGCAGATTTAACCTAGAATGTTTTGCCGGGCTTTGTGGTTCCCTCCTCCCTGTCCCGTTTTGAAGATTATATAAAACGGACCACCAAATATTACAAATCATTTTTGTTCAAACTGATTGAGGTCCAAGCGTAGTAGCTGATATTTTCCCCCACTTAAAGTAGACCACTTATAGAAGACACTCTTGCCACACTGTTGGCAAGATTTTGAGACATGCAAAGATAATTTTATCGTTTATCTCAAGATTAGTTGAATTACAAGACACTCTGTCAATCCTGATCCAAGATTGTCCTTGTCAGATTTGTTTCCTTATGAGAGCGTGTGTATGTGCATGTATATATGATTTAGAGCTATCACTTATCATCACAACTCAACTAGAAATTGCTTGACAGCACATACTTACATTCCCATTTGGTTCAAATTCTTAGTACCGGCACATTTATAAAATCGCCTCACAGAAAAAATTAAGTTTTCAGTTTAAACTGACTAGCAAATTTTCACTTGATGAGCTACATTTACAACAAAATGGTTCCCATTTATTACTTACATAAATTAACACAGTGTTGTTATGAGGCATTCTTTGCAATGAAAAGCTTTCTGCATGGCCTTGATCATTATATAGACAGTTAGACCTTAAGTATAATGGAAGTTGGGATGCTTTATTCAAAGTTTTGCAAAGTATAGCTTCTCTCTTTCTCATTATTGTTTTTGCCCCCTACTCATTTTGTTATGCTTTATTTTCCCTGATTCAGTATTATTTTCCTACAAAACCCTTGATAAAAACTTACTTATTTTAAAGTAAAGGTAAAGGTTTCCTCTTGACATTAAGTCTAGCTGTGTCTGACTCTGGGGGCTGGTGCTCATCTCCATTTCTAAGCTGAAGAGCCAGCATTGTCCATAGACACCTCCTATGCCATGTGGCCAGCATGACAACATGGTGAGAGAGGGCAACCTTGTCTTACTTCTCTTTGGATTGGAAGTTCCCCTGATGTTTCTTCATTTATTCTGACTGTTCCATTTCTAGACAACTCCTTAGTTGCATTTATGTATAAATCTCCTACTCCAAATTTCTTCATAACCTCCCATAGGAACTCATGGTTTATTGAATCATATGTTTTATGTATATTTTAGGAAAGCTAATTTTTTTCTTTGTTTATGTTCCGAAGCGGTACCTATTGATCTACGTACATTTGCATGTTATCAAACTGTTAGCTTGGCAGGAGCTGGGGCTAACAGTGGAAGCTCACCATGCTTCCCAGTTTCAAACCACCAACCTTTTGGTCAGCAAGTTCAGCAGCTCAGCAGTTTAACCTGTTCCACCACTGGGGGCTTCTACTTATTTTAAAGACTTGCATAATTTTTAAAATATTTTAATTGCATTGTCGAAGGCTTTCATGGTTGGAATCACTGGGTTGTTGTAGGTTTTTCAGGCTATATGGCCATATTCTAGAAGCATTCTCTCCTGACGTTTCACCTGCATCTATGGCAAGCATCCTCAGAGGTTGTGAGATCATTCAATGTATTGTCACGGCTTTCACGGCTGGAATCACTGGGTTGTTGTAGGTTTTTCGGGCTATATGGCCATGTTCCAGAAGCATCTCTCCTAACGTTTCGCCTGCATTTATAGCAAGCCTCCTCAGAGGTTGTGAGATAATTCAATGTATTGTCAATGGCTTTCAAGGCTGGAATAACTGGGTTGTTGTAGGTTTTTCGGGCTATATCGCCATATTCTAGAAGCATTCTCTCCTGACGTTTCGCCTGCATCTATGGCAAGCATCCTCAGAGGTTGTGAGATCATTCAATTTATTGTTGAAGGCTTTCATGGCTGGAATCACTGGGTTGTTGTAGGTTTTTCAGGCTATATGGCCATATTCGAGAAGCATTCTCTTCTGCCATTTTTCCTGCATCTATGGCAAGCATGCTCAGAGGTTGTGTTTTAATTGTATTTGTTATTTTATATTGCGGGCCCCTTTGAGTTCTAATTTTTCTGTGATAAATGGATAACAACAACAACAACAACAACAAAAACAACAACAACAGGGGGGTCAAGATTCATACTTTTGACCAGGAGACATTGTTTGAACTGCTTTTCCTTATTGGTGGAGACATATTTGGCTCATGCACTAGGTATTTTATTACTAGTAATAGCCATCCCTTGCCACACATTGCTGTGGACCAATTGTGTGTATGTGTTTTGTGTGTATATACGTATGTGTATATATGTGCTTTTTGGCTTTTTAAAGTCTCTTTTGCTATGTTTTTCAGTGTTTTTATGAGTGATGGTCACTTCTTGGCCTGATAGGTGTCTTGTGCCCAAATTTGGTGTTAATTCGTCCAGTGGTTTTTTAGTTATGTCAATCCCACAAAAGAACATTACATTGGGTTGTTGTAGGCTTTTAGGGCTATATGGCCATGGTCTAGAGGCAATCCCTCCTGACGTTTCGCCTGCATCTATGGCAAGCATCCTCAGAGGTAGTGACCTCACTACCTTTGAGGATGCTTGCCATAGATGCAGGCGAAACATCAGGAGGGAATGCCTCTAGACCATGGCCATATAGCCCGAAAAAACCTACAACAACCCAGTGATTCCAGCCATGAAAGCCTTCGACAATACATTGAACATTACATTTTTATTTATATAGAAGATTCATCCCTGGTAACTGAACGGAGAATGCAGAATTAAACAGTATTGAGTACTACTGACCCACAAATATATATCCCAGACCTTCTACTTCACTACGGCTATTGATTTAGGATGAGCAAGCCAAAAAAGAAAGAGAAGGATTAAGCCAGATGGAGAAGCAGATAGACGGAGCACAAGAGATGTATCTACATGCCAGGTGCAACCAGTGGGAAGGAAAGGGGAAAATGAGAAGTCAAGCATGGACAATAAAAGAAAATGTAGTCAGGTAGAAAGGGAGGGGGGACTCTCAAATGGATTGCAGGCAGCAACAGAAGCAAAGGAGAAATACTTAAATACTTTTCTCTTTAACAAATGCTTTGATCGCTTATGGTTGATATAATTACCATATAAAGCTACAGGTAGACAGAAATAGGATAAATATATCTTGTACACAGCAAAAAAAAAAAACCAAAAAAACAACCCATTCACCGTATCTTTCTTTAAAATATACACACACATAAGTTGCCAGCTGTGACAAGCCATTAAAAAAATCAAGGAGATGAAAGACTTACACCAGCTCTTTTCCTACCCAGCTCTTTCTGTCTGTTCAGCTGCAGGACCATTAAAAAAGAAAAGATGGTTCCTTAGGTGCCAAGATGGCAACCCCATTTTTCACAGTACATTGCAGAAACACACTTGTGACCAACGAGCAGAATGCCATCAAAAAGAGATTACATATATGAGCACAGGGACGTGCTTGAGACTATGTAAGGCCATTTCTTAATCTTTCCCATTATGATTTTAGACTCGGACTGGCAGCTGCCCTTGATCCGAATCTGGGATGTTCTCTATGCGAATCATTGCTTTGCCACAAGTGTTGCTGAGCTGAATAAAGAGGATTCCTCTCTGTTAAATATTTAGATGGCTGTTTTAAAATAAATCTATTAAATGTTTAAACACACAAGGAAGTTCACTACATCCAAACACCATCGATATAAAAAAAATGCAATCTTCATTTGTGGGATTAACATAATTCAAAAACCACTGGACGAATTGCTGCCAAATTTGGCCACAAGACACCTACTAACTCAAGTAAAAAAATGATTTTGTCATTTGGGAGTTGTTGCTGGGATTTATAGTTCACCTACAATCAAAGAGCATTCTGAACTCCACCAATGATTGAACTGAACCAAACATGGCACACAGAACTCTCATGACCAACAGAAAACACTAGAAGGGTTTGGTGGGCATTGACCTTGAGTTTGGTAGTTGTAGTTCACCTACATCCAGAGAGCACTGTGGACTCAAATAATGATGGATCTGGACCAAACTTGGCACAAATACTCCATATGCCCAAATATGAACACAGATGGAGTTTGGGGAAAATAGACTTTGATATATGGGAGTTGTAGTTACTAGGATTTCTAGTTCACCTACAGTGAATGAGCATTCAGAACCCCACCAATGACAGAATTGGGGCAAACTTCCCACACAGAACCTCCATGACTAACAGAAAATACTTAAGGCCATCCAGCCCAACTCGCTTCACCAGGGCAAGAAAACGTAATCAAAGCCCTCCTGACAAAGAGCCACCCAGCCATAGATATAGATAGATAGATACGATATAGATATATATGATATACACACATAAATATAGTATCATAGATTTGAAAGGGACCTCTAAAGAAGGACAATTATATATTGCATGTTCCTGAGTAAGCAAACCAGACAATCTCCACATCAACACTGACAAAGAAACAACAAGAAATACTGTTTACCCACAAGCATCAAGATGTTTCATATATTAGAAACCAACACTTTCTCATTACTTTATTTTCCAGATCACCAGACTGGGCCACAGCAATGCCTGGCAGGGGACAGCTAGTATATAAATAAAACAAGGAATAGGGGAAGCCAAATAAGTGAGAGAAGAAGACAATCATACCCAGTACCCAAAAAAAAAAACAAACCGAAAACTCGACTGACTATGGTGAGCCCTGTGGTTTGGTTCCAGAACTCCCCCATGGATACCAAAAGCTATGGATGCACAGGTCCCATTATATGGCATCATAAAATGGTTTCCCTCATATAAAATAGCAAAATCAAAGTGTATCTTTTATTTTTTTTAAAAATTTCAAGCCATAAATGGTTAAATCTGTGGATTTAGAGGACCAACGGTACACAAAACCAAGTGATAGAATACTAACTAACTTAAACTAAAGCACTGAAATGAAGTAACATACTAAAATAGCTAGGACATAAAGGAACCCACATCCTCCCTCCAAACGGCAATGTAAAAGAGTCTTATTTATAAAACAATTTTATTCATCCATTACAGACTTATTTATCTGACTTGCTACAGTTGCTAGTAATCAAAACCACAAATTGTTGCATCGTTGGTTGTCTTATTGCTGAAGAAGTCCATAAAATATTTAGCAGACCCTTTATCAGGAAGACGTGCCATAAAGTTCCATCAGGCGGAACTATGGTACTTCTCCCCACTCACTCCCCAACCACCTTTCAGCAGATGCAATCCCCCCATTTGACTATTTAAGGAAGGGGGAAGAGGTCATCTGTATTGCTGAACATACCACAATATCATCAGCCCCTGGGAGATCATAGAAGGTGGCTGTTGCTTAGCATCTAGTTAAAAAAATGAAGTGGGAGACTTCTCCACCATTGCTCCCTCTATTAGTCAGAATGCACTAGCTAAAAGGTGGCTGAAGATATCATCTTCAGAATAATGTTCTGATAAGTCTTCTAAGATCTACTAAATCTCAAAGTAACAAGAACATTCTTCTAGATTCCTCCTGAAAATCCCAGCTGCAACCAAACTACAAGTTATTCCCAAACAGATTTTGTGTCCAGGGAACACAGAAGCATAAACACATAAAAAGGCCCATGCTGAACCAGACTGGTGAACTGTCTAGCTCAGTGTTCTACTTACACAGGGATCAACCAATGGAGAAGCCCACCATTTGTGTGAAAGCCACAGTCTTCATCTTAGGACATCTTAGAAGTACATCTCTGTGTCATTGACACACAGAGATGTACTTCTTCAGATAATGGAGATGACATATATAACCATGCTGGTCATTAAAGCTAGCAGGAGGATAAGTTACCATGGGGGCAGCAAATCAATTTTTAGTCTCATGGTCTCTCCTGCAGATGATCAGAGTTGAAGAAAGGGAGTTATTCCATTCTATTCTGACAAAGAGCTGATATCAGACAAACTCCCATGCAGTGTGAAGAAACTGTGCAAGGAATAGTCATAACATTGGAAGTGGATTTGCTGTTTTTCCTACAGCAACTGATCTATTGGCCTACCCAATGGCTATTAGTTTGGTTGCCTATATAATACCCCCACTGTTAGAGGCAGTATGACTTTGTGCATCATCTAGAACATGAGATTGAGGTTCCTGATATCCCTATTCTCTATACATTTATTTCATCCCTGTACCAAATTGAGAGTTATCACAACAGTTAAAACAGTCAAACCACAGGTGGACATTTAAATTGGGTGTTCTCATGTGCCTAGCACATGGATCTCCAGCAGATCAAGAAACATTCCTTCCTTCCAGCACATGCCAGGAAAGAGATTCACTTACTATGACATTTTTTATTTATTTATTTACGACATTTATATGCCGCCCTTCTAACCCCAAAGGGGTCTCATAGTGGCTTACAAGAGATATATACATACAATATATTATATTATTAGCATAGTACAATATCAGTATTATATATTACCACATTGTACTATACCATTATATTGTAATATTATTAGTTATATTACATGTAATATAAAATATATAATTATAATATTGTATTATTATTAGTATTATATTGTATTACATTATAATATTATAAATATTATATGCAATATATTACATTATATTATATTATATTATTTGTTAATGCTACATGTAGATGCATTCTTGGTGATCAGCTTGTGAACCACGTTGTAGGTTGGTCCATCGCTACAGGCACAAAAATAAGGACAGCTCAAGAAGTGCATAGGTAGCAAACTAGCAGACTAAAGTGTGGATTCAAAACAACTTTATTGGTCTCAAAAGTCCAAGGAACGTTTATATCAAAAGATATGTTTCTTTTAAATTGAAATTTCATTTCTAAGGAAAGAAGAAGCCGTGAGTTGACATTTCATGATTGTGTAATAAAGCATATCCGTGCTTTTTGGACAAGTAAAAAGTTCCTGCACCAACCTACCTTATGAGGAACTTTTAAAGGCAGGCAGACACTTTTCCCATCAGATAGCATCAGGTAATTGATATAGCCATTGCTGATATACAAAATACATTGCTGATACACAATGACAATGTTAGCACTTAAATCCAGGTTGGCTATGAAGAAAGAGACTAAAGAGCAGTCTGAAAACTGAAAAGTCCACCCATAATATAGAAAGTGATCAATTTATCAATTAACTATAGAATTAATCAATTCAATAGTTCATGAGAACTCCATGAACAAGGCTGAGGTTGAAACTGTGTGGTACACTGGATATTACTGGATTGCACCTTTAGATAACCTAATCAGCACAGCCAATAGGAAGGAGTGATGGGAAGTGCACCCCAATAGCACACTAAGGGTCAAATGAGAAAAAGAGAGAGAAACCTGGGCATTTTAATGAAAAAGTGGAATGATGGTGAACTCATTCAAAACTGTCCCTGCCAATTCAGGACACTTGGAGGATATGATGAAGCTGACTTAAGGTAGATTGTCAATCCACAGTACTGGATGCTCTAACACAGTGGTTCTCAACCTGGGGTCCCCAGATGTTTTTGGCCTCCAACTCCCAGAAATCCCAGCCAGTTTACCAGCTGTTAGGATTTCTGGGAGTTGGAGGCCAAAAACATCTGGGGACCCCAGGTTGAGAACCACTGCTCTAACAAGAAATGGCACAAAGTTGCAACCAGAGGGGTCTTTCTCAGACTGAGTCAATCTTTCCAATACTGGTTAGATCTAACTATATCATAGGCTCAACCTGAGTTATTCTGCATGCAAACCAAATGCTTCACCACCAAGCTATTGCAACAGAAAAATAATCTTCTCTTTCAGAGGCCGGGCTTGCTTCAAGGTTTACCTGGAGTTGAGTGCGGTTCCGCCTTCCACATAGGCCTTCATGGGTTTTAGAAAGATGCTGAGACGAGGCGACTTGCAGATCGAAACACAAGAGGGAGCTGCAGGGGTGGAGCACAACCTCTTCCTTGCCACATGCAAAACTCCTGATATATCCGGACTGGAACAATTTGTCTGTGGTTGTAATTTTAACTACCTTCGCCCCAGACAAGCCAATCAGGAGCCCTGCCTTGCTGAGGTTTTTACGAGTCCCCATAAAAGCAGCAAAATGAAAACTCAGGGGCCCTTAAAATATACTCCACAGCGATGTGCAGTGCAATTGGAGGCTTTTATGACTCCTGTCAGGGCGTTTATGACCCTATAAAACTGTGCAGCAGCCCGGCCTGCAATGAAAGGGGGGGCAGCAGGAGCGTGTGGCCCACTTCGTCTTAAAAGCCTAAATGGTCTTGTACATTTACAAGGCTTGGCGTAACAATGTGGTCAACTGCCTCTCCCTCCTTTCCGCTGTCCACCCACAAGAGACTACTAATGTCATTCATCTTTATTGCTGCCAATCCATTGTTGGGGGGGGGGGGAGATACAAGCACAATAGCAGGCAGATGACAGGTTGGGAAGCAAAGGGATTTATGGGCACAGCATGTTTCTATAGCATTCTGACCCCGTGACACCAGAACATTTCTAATGTGCTTAAAAGTTAGAGGCAGATAGATGTCTTTATTCATCCATATTCTTTTAATCATTCGCTAAATAAAAACTAAATGCTACCGCCTGCTGGTTGCTTTATATTTCCCTTCCCTTGTGAGATGCAGGGTTTTTTTTTAAGAGCGTGGAGAATGGAAAGAGGTAACATGAAGAGAAAAAGAGAAAGATTGGGTTCCTTTGTGCAGTGTTACACATAGAATCAATGTTGCAATAGCAATAATCTGTGTGCAAAGGGCATATAACTTGACCTGAAATCCAGGTATAACTGCATTTATGAAGAACACTGAATTGTGTCAGATAGAGTTTATACTTCCTTTAAAAACAGATTTCAATTTAAGGTTGTTTTTTTAAAAAATGAAACTTGTTGAAATCCTTTACTTGTTCATTCAGTAATTTCCAACCCAGTCTAATCAGCAATGGGTTAAAGATGCCAATGGGCAGATGGTCCTATAAAATCCTACATACCTTTTGAAAACATCAAAGACTTAAGATGTGTGCAACTGAAAAAGAAATGAGCACAAACACACTCTAGTCCATGATGGAATTGTGTGCAAAAATATTAAGAAAAATGGTGTGGTTTTTAAAAAGTGTACTTCATAGAAAATGTGTAAGGACTTTGAGATCTTCCGGGGAGGCCCTGCTCTCGATCCCGCCAGCTTCACAAGCATGGCTGGCGGGGACGAGAGACAGGGCCTTCTCGATGGTGGCTCCCCGGCTGTGGAACACCCTTCCCACAGATATTAGATTAGCACCATCACTAATGGTCTTCCGCAAGAAAGTAAAGACCTGGTTATTTGTGCAGCCTTTCGAATAATTAGTGCAAATGACATAGGTAATGACATAGGAATGAACAATGGATGACGAATCTGGATCATGTTTTTAGTGACGAGACGCCAGTGAATGGTTATCGTAGTAATTGTGTATTAATTGTATATTAGACTAGGTTGTTAACTGCTTTATATTGGTGTTGAATTCTGCTGTGTTCTGTGTCTTGTGAACCGCTGTGAGTCGCCTTCGGGCTGAGAACAGCAGTATAGAAGCAAAGTAAATAAATAAATAAATAAATAAATAAATAAGGAAATACAAATAATAATAATAATAATAATAATAATAATAATAATAATAATAGATCACACAGTCCTAGACGCTTGGGAAGTTTTCGACTTGTGATTTTTTGATACGAAATCCAGCATATATATCTCATTTGCTGTGACATACTGTGTTTTTGTGTTAGTAAAATACTACTACTAATAATAATAATAACAACAACCCCGGAGAGCTATTGTTGGCCAATGCTGAGCTTGAGCAACAAGCGGTCCATTGTGAGTTGTTGTAGGCTTCTCGGGCTATATGACCATAGCCATATAGCCCGAAAAACCTACAACAACGCAGTGATTCCGGCCATGAAAGCCTTTGACAATACATAGTCCATTGTAGGATCAATTTTTGTGAGTTTTTAAGTAAAGGAACAATAGGTTCTGATTTGAGGATAGTTAGTATCAGAACATAGCAGGATGTGGTACACAGAAAGACAAAAAAAAGACTGAAACCACAGCAGGAAGAGAAACTGGGGTTCTCTTTCCAAGAGACATGAGGTACTGTTGCAAAAAAGGGCCATGAAAAGGTACCATTTTAACGAAAGGAACTCTCCTTTCTTTCCTGTTTTATGCCAGCTTATAGGAAAAAGCCCTTGATGGTAAGAACGGCTTAACAATGAAGCCAATTATCTAGAAGGAAGATGTGTTCTCCTTCTCTAGAAGTCTTCAAATAAAGGCTGTATAACCATCTGTTGCTTTTGCTGCGGGTCATCTAACATAGGGCTTTAAAAAGTGCGATCTTCCAGACTCCAGATTGAACTCTGCAATCCTGTAATTGTAGGACTCTTTAGTGGCAAAGTATCTTCTTACACATTCCAATTGGATTCAATACAGGAATGGAAGCAGCATTTCTCAACCTGGGGGTCGGGACCCCTGGGGAGGGTCGTGAGGGGGGTTTCAGAGAAGTCGCCAAAGACCATCAGAAGACACATATTTCTAATGGTCTTAGGAACCCCTTTGGCAGAGAAGGCTGAAGATCTCTCCATCTGTCCTTCTCTTCCTTTTTAGAAACAGACTGTGAATCCTCCCACCAAAAGCCTTCTTCCTGCTGTGATTGTAGGTGAACTATAAATCCCAGCATTGGGATTATCTTTTCCGCAAACAGAGATGCAGTGAAATCAGCAATATTTTAGACTAGGAGAGACTCAGCAAGTAGAGGACCTTCCATTCAGTTTAGCATGAAATTAAGTTTGCACTGATTTGACACACTTCCGACCATCCTTGTAGTATGAAGTCTCCCTTCTTCATAATGAGAGCTAACTTAGCATAGTGGATAAGAAGGTGAGCCATGAGCGGAAAAGTTCCAGTGCCGCCCGAGTCATAAATCAGGGAAAGCAATGGCCTTTCAATCTGATCACACCACCCCTGCCTGCAATATGTATTTCTTCATAATATCTATGCACCACACTTCCAGTTTTGATTAAGACTGATTACAAATCTGAGGCAAAAGACTGGATATTGTATATCAGTGTTTCTCAACCTGGGGGTTGGGACCCCTGGGGGGGGGGTCACAATGAGGGTGTCAGAGGGGGTCACCAAAGATCATCACAAAACACAGTATTTTCTTTTGGGCATGGGGATTCTGTGTGAGAAGTTTGGCCCAATTCTATCATTGATGGGGTTCATAATGCTCTTTGATTCTAGGTGAACTATAAATCCCAGTAACTACAACTCCCAAATGTCAAACTCTATTTCCCCCAAACTCCACCAGTGTTCACATTTGGCCACATTAAGTATTAATGCCAAGGTTCAGATCCATCATTGTTTGAGTCTATAGTGCTGTCTGGGTGTAGGTGAACTACAACTCCAAAACTCAAGGTCAATGACCACTAGGGGCGGCTCGTCCATTACGCAAAGTAAGTGGTTGCGGTACACTTTTTTTGCCAGGGGCGCAGAGGCGCCTCTGTAAATGCCCCTTGAACACCACTTGAGGAGCACCCCTCGGCTCACAACAGCCCTAGCAGTCTGGTGGGAGCCTCGGCTTCCTTGCCTCACTGCTGGGCGATCCTCTTCCCGAAGGGGCCGAGCCCTTGAGCCTCGCCTAGCCCCTCTCATTTCTGCTCCATATCAATGATTGGTTGGGGGGGGGGGCAAAATACTGTTTGCTTACCGTTGAAAATTACCTAGGGCTGCCTCTGATGCCCACCAAACCCTTCCAGTATTTTTTGTTGGTCATGGGAGTTCTGTGTACTAAGTTTAGTTTAATTCAATCATTGATGGAGTTCAGAACACTCTTTGATTGTAGGCGAACTATAAATCCCAGCAACTAAAAATCCCAAATGACAAAATCAGCCCCCCCAGTTTGGACGTATTTAGTATTTGTGCCAAATTTGGTCCAGTGAATGGCAATACATCCTGCATATTAGATATTTACATTACGATTCGTAACAGTAGTAAAATTACAGTTATAAAGTAGCAACAAAAATATTTTTATGGATGAGAGTCACCACAACATGAGGAACTGTATTAAGACGTTGCAGCATGAGGACCAATGGAATTCAGGATGCTTTTCCAAGCATGGCAATGCAGTAAAGGAGGAAGGTCTATCTGTTGAATTTCTGGCTTGCATTCAAGTGTTAATACACAAAAGCCCCGCATTCCAAAAAGCAGTCAACCTGATATGTGACATATAAGCTTTCAATTAACCAGTCTCAAGACCAAGCCATTCTATTGTGAAAAAAAAAATCCTATCAAGATTGCTGCAACTGTTAATCTTTGGATTTTTAAAAAACAGGTTGTTTTCTTCTCTCAGTCCAGATCTTGGTGAACAATATGGGGTGAGAAAGAAGTTCAGAGAATATTCATTTACTCCTTTTAAAACAAATGTGCATCTGATGTTTTCCTGCTGCCTTTTGATGTTTACTTTCCATTAATATTTTAATGAGTGAGTTTGTGGGCAGGAAATCTTTGTAGAAACAGCTAATTTTAGGCAAATGCCACTGGAAACAGTATTTTAAATTCTGTGTCGCCTATAACACCATAGGCAATATACGGCGCGTCAGAATAACAGAACATCATTCCAGCGGAGAAAAACCCTGTGTGGTACAAAATTCGTTCGGGGGGGGGGGGGGGAAGGATTATATGAAAAATATAATGGGCCATAACTTGTGGGGAAGGAAAGGAGATTGCAGCGGACACGGGAATTTATGAAATAATAAATTAATTTGCTCACATAGTCTCCTTAGAGAGGTGAAAGCAAATAGCCTTTTATGATCTCATCATTATAAATTGCATCAGTCGTTGTTATTCCTTGAGAATAAGGACTTCGTTGGGAGACCTTCATTCAACACTGTCTCTACTAAACTGATAAAAAAGGGGGTTCCCGGGGACTTTGAGATAAACTTTGCAAGGCAGAACAAGACTGCTTTCAAGGTCCTTAGGGTCCAAATGGATCTGAAACCCTCAATTAAGCCTTTTCAATAACAATAATAGGAACCTCCAGTGGCACAATGGGTTAAACAAGGGGACCTCAAACTTTTTAAACAGAGGGCCAGGTCTCAATCCCTCAAACTGTTGGAGGGCCGGGATTATAATTTGAAAACAAAAAAAAATATAAATGAATGAATTCCTATGCACACTGCACATATCTTATTTGTAGTGCAAAAAACACTTAAAAACGATACAATAATTAAAATGAAGAACAATTTAAACAAATATGAACTTATTAGTATTTCAATGGGAAGTGTGTGTCTGCTTTTGGCTGATGAGATAGGATTGTTGTTGTTGTTGTGTGCTTTCATGTCCTTTCAGACTTAGACTGACCCTGAGCAAGGGTCGGGTAAATAACCTTGGAGGGCCATATGCAGCCCCTGGGTCTTAGTTTGAGGACCCCTGAGTTAAACCCTTGTGTTGGCAGGACTGAAGACTGACAGGTCAGTGGTTCGAATCCGGGAGAGTGCGGATGAGCTCCCTTTGTCAGTTCCAGCTCCCCATACAGGGACATGAGAGAAGCCTCCCACAAGGATGATAAAACATCAAATATCTGGGCATTTCCTGGACAACGTTCTTGAAAATCGCCAAGTCTCTCACACCAGAAGCAACATGCAGTTTCTCAATTCGCTCTCACGCACACACAATAACAACAATGCTGTAACATGGAATAAAAATATGGTTATGATAAAATATGAACAAACTAGACAGCTTTTTGTGACAGAAATTCAAAAGACCCCTCCTTTTCCACTCTGGTATCTAGACCAAGGTACTGGCTGAACCTGTACTCTTATAGGGCCATAAATGGGTGCTTTTATGCTATCATTATTTTAGGGTATTGTGTGATTTCTGGGCTGTATGATCATGTTCTAGCAGCATTTTCTCCTGATGTTTCACCTGCATCTGCGGCTGGCATCTTCGGAGGATCCTGAAACGTCAGGAGAAAATGCTGCTAGAACACGGCCATACAGCCCAGAAACTACACAACACCCAGTGATTCCGGCTGTGAAAGCCTTCACCAGTGTAACATTATTGTACTTTAGCAGTCTTGTGTGATAAAGTCCTCTGACCCAGGAGAGCACTTTGACCCCCCTCCCCCAATGGTGAATTGGCCATTCTGATGCTTTCTGAAATGTTGACTGTCTCATATTTACAAACCTGCATGCACTGCGCAACTTCAAACATTTCAATATTTCAAAACCAGCAGGCACAGCCATGTTTTTGCGTGGCATATGTGGTAGTTCCCGAAGCCTCCATGATGTTCCAGGGCAGCAAATGCCCCCTGGGCTTTCTGGAGCTGTTTTACCCTATTTTCAAATCATGTCACTTCCAGGACGACACTTGACACCAGCAGCACCTCTTAACACAAATACGCTGCACAAAATGCAGTCTCTCCATCCCATCAGGCAAGTGACCCTGTTTCCGAAGCATTACCTGCTCTTTGAAAGGAAGTAATCAGTTACACTGTTTTAAAAGTGATTTCTTTTTTTAAAAAAAAATGAAGTACAGCGATTGGTTCCTTGCTCCCCCCTGCACAGAGCATGGATGTGGAAAATAAGTCTATTGAGCTCACTTCCCTGCCTCACAGGAGCTGCAAATGTGATCCTTTGCAAGCTCAGGCAAAAATCTTTCATGCTACATTAGGCTTGATAGCAAATTCAGTACTTGCGAGCTTTTATCAAAACTGTATATCTAAAATCTTCATAACATGCAAGGGTGGAGAACTGTCCTCTGCCCTGCCCTCCTTCCTCTCCCCCCCTTTCCTTTTATCAGTTTCTCAGTATTTTTGGAGTGTGTGTGTGTGTGTGTGTGGAGAGGGGGGATTGGTTGTTGAACAAACCAATTCCTTAGCAAAGGAAAAGCTAACACAGCAAAGCAAATATTTTGCACAGTCTTTAAGTTTTGTTCACATGCCCTATAATACATATTTCACAGATGAATATCAGTGCATAGGATGCCAAACGACATCAGAATGTGGTCCAGATGGCAAAATACTCAAGGTAGGAGAGACTGCAGCAGTTTGGATTTCCTTGAGCCTTTTGGGAAGACTATGATTCGGCCACTGCTTTCCAAAGACAAAGATGAGGACAAAGGATGAAAGTGTAATGAAAAGGGAGAAAAGCATATGGAAAAAAATGGGGTGATAGAGAAATAATCAAAACTGTCCATGCTAAATCAGGACAGTTGGAGGACATGTCTCAGGCATGTACAGGTTTGTGAGACACATGCAAGAACTACTCCACATAAAAGGAAGTACTGATCCCCAGTTTGATTTAAMTAGTGAATTCCTGCCTTTGGAGATTGTCTCCATTTGATCTTCCAATGGCYGAAATARAGCTTAATGGTGTGACGTTAGAAAATGTTGACRATTTCCGCTACCTTGGCAGCCACCTCTCCACAAAAGTCAACATTGATACTGAAATACAACACCGCCTGAGCTCTGTGAGTGCATTTTTCCAAATGAAGCAAAGAGAKATCTGTAGGGCTAGCAAAGTGCTTGTTTATAAAGCTATTGTRCTCRCAATTCTGCTATATGCTTGCAAGACGTAGACTATCTACAGATGTCACATGCAAGTCCTAAAACGATTCCATCAGTGTTGCCTCCCAAAAATCCTGCAAATTTCTTGGGAAGACAAGTGGACAAAGCATGCTGGAAGAAGCAAAGACCACCAGCATTGAAGCAATGGTTCTTTTCATCAACTCCGRTGGACCGGCCACATTGTCCGGATGCCTGACCACCGTCTTCCAAGCAGTTGCTCTACTCCGAAGTCAAGAATGGAAAATGGAATGTTGGTYGGCAGGAAAAGAGATTTAAAGACAGGCTCAAAGCCAACCTTAAAAACTCTGGCATAGACTCTGAAAACTGGGAAGCCCTGGCCCCTGGGCGCTCCATCTGGAATTCAGCTATGACCAGCAGTGCTGTAGAATTTGAAGAGGCACGAATGGAGGGTGAAAGAGAAAAGCATGCCAAGAGGAACATGCCAAGAGGAACATGCCAAGAGGAAGGCAACCAGGATCGCCTTCCACTCGGAAACCAATGTCCTCACTGCAGGAGAAAACATGCAGATCAAGAAAAGGGCTCCACAGTCACCTACGGACCCACCGCCAGTACACCGATCTTTGTTAGTTTTGACCCATCTGTGAAGATTGTTTTGGATTTGAATCCTATCTTTTGAGATATTAGCTATCCCAATGCAACTGCAAATCTAACATGCAAATCTGATAAGCATACTCTCTATTCCATCATCCAAGACTGGATCCAAGACAGACCCCTGAGGCACCCCACTGGTCACTCCTCTCCAAGATGAAGAGGAACCACTCTTCAGCATCCTTTAGGTCAGTGGTTCCCAACTTGTAGGTCCCCAGGTGTTTTGGCCAACAACTCCCAGAAATCCTAGTCAGTTTACCAGCTGTTAGGATTTCTGGGAGTTGAAGGCCAAAACATCTGGGGACCCATAGGTTGAGAACCACTGCGATTGTAAGCCACCTTGAGTTCCCTTTGGAGTAGAGAAAGGTGGGATATAAATAAGGCAAATAAATAAATAAATAAATTTAGGTTCAGCCTATCAACTAATTAGTAATTACCAAGCCACCTAATAGTAGTTTAATATAGGTCACATTTTACTAGCTTGTTTGCAGGAATATAATGGAGATCCTTGTCCAAAATCAAGATGCACCACATCTGCAGCATTCACTTCAAGCTTGTAATTTGATTTAAAAAGAGATAAAATTAATCTGACATTGTTTTTGGCAAACCTCTGTTGATGTTTAGCGATAGCATTCCTTTCTAAGTGGTTACAGATTGTCGGTTTAATGATCTGTTCTAAAATCTTTTCTGGTTTTGATGTCAGACTGACTAAGCAGTAAATGTTTGTGTCCTTCCTTTCCTTTTGAAAAAAAAAGATGGGGACAACGTTTGCCCTCCTCCAGACTGCTGGGACTTCTCTTGTCCTTCAGGAATTTTCAAAGAGGATTCTCAATGTTTCTGAGATTATTTCTCAATTTTTTTTTAAAAAAAAATCCGTCGATGCTGTTTATGTAGCCCTAGAGCAGGCATGGGCAAAGTTGGGCCCTCCAGGTGTTTTGGACTTCAACTCCCACAATTCCTAACAGCCTGTTAGGAATTGTGGGAGTTGCAGTCCAAAACACCTGGAGAGCCCAACTTTGCCCATGCCTGCCCTAGAGACTTAGGTTCATTTAGACTAGCCAGGCATTCCTGCACTACCACTTTACTTATTCTGTTTTGCATTTCCACTCCTGCATCTTCTGCATGGCAGAGGAGATGGTTGGGTGGTTCTGTGATTCTAAGGCTCCTTCTATACTGTCATATAAAATCCAGATTATTTTCTTTGAACCGGATTATATGGCAGTGTAGACTCATATAATCCAGTTCAAAGAAGATAATGAGGATTATCAGCTTTGATAATTTGGATTATATGGCAGTGTAGAAGGTACCTAAGAGGGATAAATATTTTAGAGTTATCTAGGGCTGGTGATAGCTTCTGTATCCACTAACTTTGCATCATGTCTCTTTGAACTTTATGGTATTGGCTTCATAGTAAATACAAATAAGGTTGGCATATTGCAGATGAGGACTCAGCTAGATGAGTGGAGTGGTATTCATTAAATCTAACCTTTCCATAGATTTTAAAAAAAAGTCATGTTTGGGTCAGACACCAGGCATCCAAGTCCCAAAGTGAGTACATATGTGCATAGTCAAGCATCATTACAAAAGCATCCTTTACTGATGAAATTCATACTTTCCTATTTGGACACATGTTAATTTTCAGGATGTCAGAGCAAGCAACCCTACACTGGAAGGGAGGTGTGCAATGAACATGTGAAAAATTAAAGCTTGCTGCTGGGGGGGGGGGGGGATGAAAGTGAAAGGTCATATTATGATTACTTTCCCTACTTCCAAAGGATTAAAAGTATTCCTAAAAAAATGTGCATTGGTCAAATAGTATACGGAAAGCTCAAATCTCAGTGGTAAAAAAAAGCCGTGCTTCCAGTTTAATGATTACAGATTAATAGTTGAGAAGACTGCCAGTCAGATCTGAGAATACAAAGATGATGTAATTTGGCATGAATCAATTTCATACTTTTAGATCAATCATGCATTCCTGAGTTTTAAGCCCAAGCAACATGTCCATTGGCAGAGAAGATAAGATGTTCTCATGAATCATTTCTTCTAAGGCAGAATGAGGGAGGAGCCTCAGGCCACAGATTCAGAGAGGTGGCTCCTATACTTTCAGCTATCTAAGGTGACATTGAGTTATTGACTGGCTGCCCTGACATGACAAATAAATTTAGGATGGAAACAATGCTCAAGCTCTTGACCTTCCCAGATGACTTTCAATTTCCTGTTGGCTTCACGGTTGCATAGGTGAAAGCACACACTTGTGTCTTGGCAGGGTTAGGCTTCAGCTGGTTATCTTTGTAATAGCTGGAGAGATCTTTCAAGTCATTAGTAAGTTGGATTTCAACTGTTTCAGAGTCTTTTGCTTGTGTTGTTAGGCCAAGGTCATCAGCATATATAAAGCTCTTTGTGAGTGGTGGTTGTGGCTGATCGTAAGTAAAGATATTAAACAAGGTTGGTGCAAGAACGTTGCCTTGGGGCAGGTCCGTAGCCAGGATTTCGTTTCGGGGGGGGGGGGGCTAAAAAATTTTCAGGGGGGTTTCGGGGGGGGCTGAGTTTCGGGGGGGGGGCTGAGTCTGAGTGAAAGAGGGTCTAGCCTAGCAAACCTTTTGTATCATTACCCCAATACCCCCATGCATATGGGATATATTGAGTATGGTGATCAGATCATGATATGAATAAACATAACAGTTTAAATAATGCACCAGTAAGGCCTTTTCACCGAACCACCATGAGAATTTCCGGGGGGGGGGGGGGGCTGAAGCCCCTCAAGCCCCCCCCCCCCCAGCTACATGCCTGCCTTTTTATTATTTTGCCTCCTCCATCTACGTTTCCTGCCTTGAAACTCCACATAGAAGCTACGGTTTTCTAGGAGAGTTCACTAGCAAATAGGAAACACTGCTTGAACACCAAGCACAAAGTAGCTGCACACAATAACATCCTGTGGAAACATACTGTCAGCACATGGGGTGCAGACCCAAAATTAATAAGAACATCAGCCCTGGCCTTGTCTTACTCAACTGCTGAGTATGCCTGCCCTGTTTAGCATAGGTCTGCCCATGCAAAGCAGATGAACATAGCATTGAATGAAACATGCAGAGTAATCACAGGATGTTTTAAACCTACACCTGTTGATAAACTATACAAGCTAGCTGGCATCCCCCCCCCCCCCCCCCCCCCCGGCCCGGCGATGTGCGATGGAAAGTTGCTGCTAAATGTGAGGGAAACAAGGTAGAACACTGTGAAAGCCACCCACTACATGGCTACCAGCCTTCTCCCAGTAGACTCAAATCCAAGGAAAAGCTTTATGAGAACTACCACTCCTCTTGGTGTCCCCCCAGCAACAGCAAGGATATCCCTCTGGGAAGCTAAATCAGGAAATCCCAACTGTATGGCCCCCCACGAGGGTCTTCCTCCAAGGACAAACCAAGAATGGGCAACTCCCTGAACAGACTCAGAAGTGGACCGGGAGGATCAAAAGACAACCTGGCAAAATGGCACTACCTAAGAGAATCCCACACTTTGTGTGACTGTGGAGGAGAACAGACAACTCTTCGTTTGTATGCTTGTCCACTATGCCCTGCCTCATGTACAGAGGAAGAATTGTTGGAGGCTACAGACAATGCCATTGCTGTTGCCCGTTTTTGGTCAAAAGATATTTAGCTGCCTGCGCTCCTGCTATTTTTATCAGTTTTATACTAATTTATGCAATGCTTTTGATACAAAATAATTAAAGCTATTATTGTGCTGTCGCACGCTGGGCCTGTGCATAAGACTGTAGACAGGACATAAATTCTGTGTGTCCAGCGGTACACCGGGGCTTCCTCAGATTAAAGGCCTTTGGATTTCCTTAAAACAGAGTCTCTAGATTGCTTAAAGGTTCAACAAAGTTCTTTATTAATGAAAGCAAACAGGTACTTTAAGGCTTTCCCAACAGTCTACCAGCTCTCTCTCAATGTTGTCCACAGGGAACTGTAATCTTCATAACTGGAACTAAGGGGGAAATCCTTAACTTCTAATCTGGGCAGTCTGTCTTTGCCTCTGTTGGCGTGGAGCACCTGCACCCGGTACCAACTGCTTCCGGCTTCCGCAAGTGACACTTACCAAGCAGAGTTTTGTAGACTTCCAGGGGAAAAAGAACTCAGGTTTCCGTGATGGCTGACTGAAGTCCTTCAGCAAAGGAGCTGTGGGGCTGTATAACCCCGGCCAAGCTGTGGGCTGTATATCTCCTTGGCCAAGCCGTAGAAGACGAAGCTTTCTACAGGAGGTCTTGGTATTATGTCCTGTATGAAAAGCTTCTCTGTGTGGACTGGACTCAAAATGGCTCCTATTCCCTCCAAAGCCCAAAAAGGGGGCGGGACCAGGGAACCTAACTATAATTGACAGGTGGCTTGCCCTATGATTGCAGCCAAAAGAAGCCACCTATCTGCAGAGTCCCTGAAACTTAGGACTACAACAAACATTCAATGCAAAGCAAACAAAATTGAAGCTCCTGGTACAGTTGTACCTGCACAATTATGTTGAAGAAGGAATATGTCTGTGTGAATTTTCCATCACTAGCTCATCTATCTAAGTTTCATGGCCCACCTTGTGCTACTGAAACTTACCTGATGCCTTACAAGTGTATTGCATAGGAATCTGTCCTATCCGCCAGTGTCAAAAGATGCAGTTTCCTGTACAGCCCATCTTTTTATGTCCAGCCAATCTGTTTTGCATCTGGCAATAAAATGGATTCTGCCATCTCTGCCAAAAACTGGGTGAGTATAACAGCTATGACTCATTATAATCATTAAAAATATGAATATAGATTGGAAACCAGGGAGGTACAGTGCACTGAATGTTAAACTAGGACTTCAGGATATTGACTGAATGACTTTGGGCAAGTCCGACTTTCTCAGTGTTACAGACTCATCACGCTTGAGCATGGATCCACTTTAAATCTGGTTTCTCCCTCCTGAAGAATTCTGGGGTTTGTAGTTTATTTATTTATTTACTGTATTTATATACCACATTTCTCATCTCTGAGGGGAATCAGGGCAGTTTACAACATATTAATGGCAAAAATTAAATGGCAACATACAGTACACAAAGAAATCATAATAATTAATTACTACATAAAACTGTGGACTTAAAATCATTAAAACCATTAAACATAAGCCATACATAAAATTTAAACATTCAGACAAAGCATAACCTCATCCCAGTATATGCATTAAAATCCCATGATCCAGAAATCATATACCATAACCATTCCGAATTGCCATTGCACATGTTCATTAATTATTATTTGTACTGTGTCATTTATTAGACAAAAGCTTGATCCCACAACCACATCTTTGTTCTTTTTCTAGTTTAGTGAGGATTAGGACCTGTCTGGCTGAGCAGTTTAAAGGCCAATCCCTGAACTACAAGCTCCAGAATTCTACAAGAGGCAGAAACTGGATTTAAAGTGAAGCCATGCTCTAGTGCAGTAGTTCCCAACTTTCTTTTGACCAGGGACCACTTTGACCAGGGACCATTCTCCAACATTAGTACCAAAAAAGTTATGAATCAGTTTTTGGTAAACTTTAGATTCAGTTTGGTTATTTGGGGTACTGATTCAGAAAATTGCATTGGATAGACCACATCAGCTCTAGTTTCTGATACAGAACATATGCCATCCAGTAGTCGCTATTGCCTTGCCCACAGAAAACCATATTTAGTAAGCCTCAGCACTATAAGAGGGTTTCACAAGACTAGTCACTCTCATTGCAATGTGAAGTAACAAATGAGGCCATGAATCATATTTTAGCTCTTGTGGACCACTGGTAGTCCATGGACCACAGGTTGGGAACCACTGCTCTAGTGTGATGAGGTCCTAAGATCATGGCAATGACAAACCCTCTCTGAATAAATCCTGCTGGGAAATCCATAAAAGAAATTCCAGCGTAAGTAGGAGTCCACATGAAGGCACATATCGATAACATAAGGGTGGATTCACATATGGTTCCCTCATGGAATTTTGTAATTACTGGAACAGACTTTTCCCCTATGTCAATCCAAACAGAATATTGATATTCATCCTGGTACAATTAACAGGTTCCTATTAAAATATATATGAATGCCAGAAACTGCACTAAGAATGGTCTAAGTGACATTTGCATAAAGTCATAAGTAAGCACTTTGTGTTACCCTTGCAATGCTAAAAACTGTGTTACCAACCCTCAAGTGTCATCTGCTGGCACCTTATCCATTAAGCAAGTATTTGCACATTCACATATTGAGAGCGATCATTTCCATAATAGCTGCAAGAGCTGCCTCAAATTGACAATATGATATGACATTATGGGTCTAATTCCAGGCAATTCCACACAAGTGACTAGAAGCTAAAATGAAGCTGACAAAATCCTGCAATTAGTGAAACCAGGACCCGAGGAGATGTGCACCAACATAAACTAGAGTGGGACATTCATTTCTATTGCCAAAGGGAGCAGGGGGGGAAGGTCAGAATCCAAGGTGTTGCTTTTGCTAAGGGCTATGTGAAACACTTGTCACAATCCCTCAGATGTTCACACCATGGGTTGTGATCTAGTGTGTTTATAAATCAGATCTTTTGAAAACTTGACCCGGAAACAAATTTGTTTTCTAGCGATGCTAATGGAATCATTGTTTGCTAAAATCCACCTAGCTTATGAAATTATTCTTGAATGGAACAACAATTATAGATGTATATTCTCCATCAAAACAGAAAAGATTAAAGGAAATTGGGGTTTCTCTTTTAAAATCAGTGACAATTATATTATTACTACTAGCTGTACCCGTCACGCATTTCTGTGGCCAACCTTCCCTCCCTCTTTCTCTCCTCCTTTCTTTCTCTCCTTCCTTCCCTTTTTCTTCTTTCCTTCTCTCCTTCCTTCTCTATGTCTTTCTTTCCTTCCCCTCCCTTTTTCTTTTTCTCCTTTCTTCCTTCTCTACCTATTATTGGACTGCAACTCCCAGCAGTCTTCCTGATTGATCTGTCTACCTACTATCTATTTCTATCTAATCTATCTGGAGGATTGCTGGAAGTTGTAGTCCAGGAATAGGAAATATGTATGGATTGGGATGCTCTCCAAGAAATCCAAGGAGAAGCAAGCTTGCAGCTTGGAAGCAGTGCATTTGGAGCATCCTCCTCCCCTAAAGGGCTGGTCTAGGGGATGCTGGGAGCTGTTGTTTTTGCGCATGCTCTATATCGTCATTTAGCTTTTGGGGTTTTTTAAGTCCTTTCCACTGTTTTTTGGGAGGGGTTTATGAGTGATGGTCACTTTGTGGTCTGTTAGGGGTGTAGTGTCCAAATTTGGTGTCAATTCATCCAGTGGTTTTTGAGTTATGTTATCCCACAAACGATTATTACACTTTTTTATTTATATAGATGATGATGATGATGATGATGATGATGATGATGATGATTATTATTATTATTATTTGAAACACAACAAGATTAGTCCACAGCAGACAAGATCACTCTGCTGGCTGTTGTATTGGATCACATGTTGGACACTTCCCAAGTGCCTAGGACTGTGTGATGTGTCAGCGAATAATGCGTGCAGATCCCAGTAAGGTGGCATTCTGCAGCTGGAAAATGGTAATTTTGTCAGCGCCGATTGTGTTTAAGTGCAGGTCAAGGTCTTTATGCACTGCACCAAGTGTGCTGATCACCACTGGGACCACCTTTACTGGTTTGTATCAGAGTCTTTGCAGTTTGATCCTTAAATCCTCATATTGTGTCAGCTTTTCCAGTTGTTTCTCTTCCATCCTGCTGTCACCTGGGGGATTGCAACATCAACGATCCATAATTTGTTCTTTAACACGATCGTGAGATCAGGAGTATTGTGCTCCAAAACTCTGCCAGTCTGAATTCGGAAGTCCCAGAGTGTTGTTGTTGTTGATGATGATGTTGTTAAAAAAAGAAAATCCCCTTCTGTGTATTTTCCTACCCTTTTCTATTCCAAAAATTTAGCAACTGAAGCTTTTTCCCTGACATGAAGCAGCTATTTTTGATGTCATTCTTCTTCAAATTCCAATTACTTCATTTGTCCCTTTCCAACAGCTCTTGTTTACTGTTTCGCTAAGACATCTACAGTCTATGTATAACAACTGCAAGGAGACGGCTGTATAGTATTATCACAATTCTGGCATCTATTCTCCCTTTCTCAAGTCGCAGATACCTTCTATTAAACAGAATATCACTGAATCAGAACTGACACATCTTGGGTTAAGCAATCTGCAGAGCACCTAGCCCACAATGTTCAGGTTACCCAGGATCAATATTTGAGATATTACTACTCAGCATGCAAGACCAAATGGCACACAATCTGAAGTTTCTACCAAAAGTCCTTAAATGGCACTCGACTTTTCATCTGCACTCTCAAAGCCAGAAATTGTGATTTGTTGAACTTTGGACAGGATTACAAATCATTTCCATCAATGAGGACACATGCTTGCTTTCTACTTTTCCTGCAGTTCCCTCAACACAGCTCTTCCTTCAGTCATGGGTTTTCTCTCTTTCCCTCACTTTCCTCCATTAGGAACTTGGAAATCAAATACTTTTACTAGACTAGAAGTCAAACCGAAGGAGTACAGAGAACACCTTTGATAAAACAGTGTCTTCAGATTTCAACCAGAAATGATTATATATCACTTCACCTGCCTATGGACCAGGCATGGGCAAACTTGGGTCCTCCAGATGTTTTGGACTTCAACTCCCACAATTCCTATTGTGGGAGTTGAAATCCAAAACACCCGGAGGACCGAAGTTTGCCCATGCCTGGTCTATAGACCTTTGTGAAAAGCAAATATTAAAAAATCTAGGGGTAG
Source organism: Anolis sagrei ordinatus (assembly GCF_025583915.1). NCBI lineage: Eukaryota > Metazoa > Chordata > Lepidosauria > Squamata > Anolidae > Anolis > Anolis sagrei. The sequence goes on from NW_026847882.1 coordinate 32,093,376, forward strand.
AAGCCAAAGGTCCTCAGTGGTGAGTGGTTGCTGAGATCTCTTAGCAAAGCCACAAAGTTGTCTAGCTGCAATTTGACAGAGATATCTCCTTCAGATTTGGAAATAAGGATAACAAAAGAACAGCCACCATCAGGGAAAACCTTGGAATGAGAAGGATTAATCTCCAGAGTGGATTTTTTTTAATGTCCATATGTTTTGCTTTGGGATGCATTGGTAACACAGCATAAAAAGGCTTTTATTTCCCAATCTTGGATAGAGAGCTTAGCTCATTCCTAAATGAATTCTGTAGAAACTCACCATCTCTACTTTGTACTACAAACTTAATGAACCCTTTTGGCTTTCGTTTTTCTTGGCCATGTTTCATTTTGCTGGTGTTGAAGTGATCATGTACGGCTTCCACCGTGGACTCAGGATGCAACTGAGCCACTCATTGCAAGAACAAAACAAATACCAAAATACACACATTACACGTGCCCTCCCTCATCCACATGCTAAACCAAAAGCCAATGTGTGGAATAATGATAAATGCTTGTAGTGAAGATTAGGCATGAAAGGATTATTTGATACTCTTTGTTTCCCTGCAGAATAACGTGTTTCCAAATGCTTGAGAAAACCCTGTGAGAAAAATAAAGCAGTAAGTGAGGTTTCGTGGCAGTCTGCAAACTCTTTTGGAAAATTAGTCTATGCTAAATGTACTATGCAAGGAGTGTATTGTGTGTCTAAATAAATCAAGCATTCCCTTCAAAAATATTATGTTTTCTATGCAGATGTAGTACTTTGGCTACATCATGAGAAGAAAGGAAAGTTTAGAAAAGACAATTATGCTGGGGGAAAGGAAAGGAAAAAGGAAGAGGGGCCGACCAAGGACAAGATGGATGGATGGTATCCTTGAAGTGACTGGATTGACCTTAAAGGAGCTGGGGGTGGTGATGACCAACAGGGAGCTCTGGCGTAGACTGGTCCATGAAGTCACAAAGAATCGAAAACGACTGAACGAATGAACAACAACATGCAAATGAGTGTGCTTCTGGGCACAATTCAAAGTGCTGACTTTAGTCTATAAAGCCTTAAACGGTTCTGGTCTAACTTACCTTTCCAAACACATCTCCCCTTATGAACCTGCTAGGACTTTAAGATCATCCTGCTCTCAATCCCACCTGCATCACAAATACGTTTCGCAGGGATGAGAGACAGGGCCTTCTCAATGGTGGCCCCTTGGCTATGGAACACCCTTTCTAGGTGTTGCAACTCAGGGTAGTTTTCACCTTGCTCCCAAACACCACCACACCAAAGCTGTAGACGTTGTAGTTTATTGAGAAAAAGGCAAAATCAAAACATAATATAACAAATGCAAGAGTTCCATAGGCAGGACACAGGCTTAAATGCAAAGACACAGTTCCCAAGATCCAAAGGCAAAAACATGAAGCATAATCCTTGAAGCAATGGTCAAACAAGAGTCCATGGTAAAACAGATGAATACAAGGCCCAAAATCCCAGAATCAGGAAGCCAGAAGCGTGCTGCTTAAAGCCAAGGTTAATCCATAGAAGTTTGCATGGAAAGAGCAACATTGAACTGACAATGCCTGTTTGTCAGCCAGAAGGCTAAATACTAGGCCTGGGCGGTTTCATTCGTTAATTTTGTAATTCGTTAAATATTCGTTATTTTTAGCAATTACAAAACGATTACAAAACACATTTTCAAACCCGGAAGGGTTTTAAAATAACGAAGCGGCATCCCCAATTCTATTCTTTTAACGAGCTTCCGCCCGTTTCGGAAATGGGTTGGAGGATGCTGGTGCCTGGGAGCCAATCCGGCGCTCCCAAGCACCCAAGCAGTGCACCGTGGCTGTGTCTGATTGGCCGGCAAGGCCTTTAAAAGCGGCTCCGCGTGGCCGCATTGCTCATTGCTGGGGAAGGCGAGGAGACGGGAGGTTCGGGAGGGAGGCTTGGCTTGCATTCATTCATTGCTTGCATTCATTCATTCCCTGGGCTGGGAGCAGCGGGGAGGCTTTGCCGTTCGCTCCACAACAGGGCAAGCATTTTTAAATATTTCTGAAAAATATCTTTCTTTTATTCTTAAAAAAATTCAAAAAATATTCTAAAAAAAGAAAAGACCCTTGTGTGCCTGTGTGTGAGTTTGTCCCTGTCCTGTGGCTGTGTTCGCTCCACAACAGGGCAAGCATTGTTAATTTTCCATTTTTAAATATTTCTGATAAATATTTCTTTTTTAACGAATCGATTCATTGCCACCTTAACGAATCGACCCCCGTCTTCATAACGAAGTTTCAGAGGTGATTTGCGCATGCGCGGGGGGTCCGCCATCTTAACGAATCGATTCGTTAATATTAACGAAATTTCGTAAATACTGAACTTTTTTAAAGGAAAGTTTTGTAATTATTTTAAATATCGAAACGCAAAAACCTCCCAAATACAAATCGATTTTAGAAACAAATTTTTGCGTTGTTACCCAGGCCTACTAAATACCCTTTGCAGTCATGACACATTGCGATGACCTTTGGCAGACTTGGCTTCCCGTTTACTAGCTAAGTGAGAACTTCTCCGGACCCTTAATTGCAGGCGATCCTGCCTGCTCATTAATTCATTATCTTCAAGGCTCTCTAACCCCTTATCTTGGTTTACCAGCTGGGCTGGATACCGTGGGAAGGCAAAGGAGGCGAAGACATCTCCACTTGGCCGTGTGGGAATTCACTCTCGTAATCAGTCTCACTGACATTCTTTTCCCCTGAGAACTGACTTGCTGTTTCCCCTTCTGCAGCCTCACCGTCAACCTCGTCTGAGACATGAACAGAAATCTGTAACCCATCATCATCCTCCTCATCAGGGAACTCCGGCTCACAAGACCCACAGGGTTCAGCTTCAGACTCAGAGTCAAACTGAGTCACAACACTAGGGACATTACATCACCCCCTCCTTCTTAACATTTCGGAAAAGAATCAAGACCTGGCTGTTCGAGCAAGCCTTTGAAAATGCTATGTAAAAGACACAGGAACTTGGAACGAATGGACGACGAGATGGATAATGTTTTTAATTAGGAGACGCAAATGGCTTATGTTTTTATTACTTTTGTTTGGTTTTATACTATGTATTAATATTTTAAATGTTTTATGATGTTCTTGGGCATCAAATCATTGCCTCGCCTGAGGGCTGAGAAGGACGGTATACAAAAATAGCTAGTAAATAAATAAATAAATAAATAATGCATTTGTGGAGAAAATGTTGTTCCTTATGCGAGAAAACAACAGAACAGACTTTTTCATTCAGGGAAAAAATGCATATTTCTATGCAAATGTTAATATCAGGAGAATATTGAGTTGTCATGGAAAGGGAAGACTTCTATGGAAACTATTCATCCTTTGCATGGGAGGATGAGGAAAGCCAAGGTTGTTATCCCCAGCAGAGGTGTTACTTGACCAACTCAGTATGGACAAAATATAAAAAGGGACTGTAAAAGTTAGTGGCCCACTTTAGGAGAGAGGTTAAAAGAATCAAGTCCTGACTTTTATCTTTCCTTCTGAAATGTATATCACATAATTTTCTCTTCTTTACGAGTGTGCATGGGGCATGCTGAACGACAAACACTGCATAAATATTATTTTTATGATACTGTTAATAATAGTGCTACATTGCTTCTTGAAAGCATCCATTATCAGAGGATCATCAAGTGTTTCATAAACATTAATTAAAGGCTTGCAACATTCATTTCTTTTAAGAAGCTTGAGTTAGTTCATGTCTGCTACATATGAATTAAACTCAAGGAAGCGGGAGGGGTATAATTCATTCAAGTTTGCAGGAATAACTGGTCTAGCAGGAATCAAATTGGCTGCTAGTTCTTCATTAAAGGGGTCGCAATGGACATCCAATTCATGCATGCAAAAAAGCTTTAACAACTCCACTGGGACCTTACAAATTGTTATCAAAATTAGGGATGTGAAAATCCACCAGCTTTTTCATCCTTTCATCCTTACATCAGATTGCAAGATATCGTGTTTTCTTCATACACTGAAATTAGTGCAATTCCAACACACGTTCAAATCTTTCTGTGTACAGTTTGCCTAATTTATTCCATTTTCCCCTGTTCACTTAAAACACATCTCTGAATATTTTCAATTACATTATCTTAGCTGCTTGTATGTGTGTGTGTATTTGTGCATGTACATGTATATACATGTGTATGTGTATGTGTGTGTGTGTGTGTAGCCCCCAGTGTCGCAGTGGGTTAAACTGCTGAGCTGCTGAACGTGCTAACCAAAAGGTCACAGGTTTGAATCTGGGGAGTGGTGCAAGCTCCCGCAGTTAGCCCCAGCTTCTGCCAACCTATTAGTTCGAAAACATGCAAATGTGAGTACATCAATAGGTACCATTCCGGTGGAAAGGTAACAGCACTCCATGCAGTCATGGTGGTCACATGGAGGTGTCTACAGACAACGCAGGCTCTTTGGCTTAGAATTGGAGACGAGCACCAACAGTCGGAAATGACTGGACTTAATATCAAGGGAAAACCTTTACCTTTACCCTATGTATATGTTTGTGTGTGTATGGATGTGTGTGTGTGTGTGTGTGTGTATGTGTATATATATATATATATACACACACACACACACACTGTATAGGTGTATGTGTGTGTATACACACACACACTAGCTGTACCCGCTATGCATTGCTGTGGTCAACCTTCCCTCCGTCTCTCTCCTTCCTCCCCTTCTTTTCTTTCCTTCCTTCCTTCCTTCTCTTCCTCTTCCCTTCCTTCCGCGTCCCTTTTTTTCCCCTTTCTCTTTTTCTTTCTCCCTATTCTTCTCTATTCTTAGACTGCAATTCCCAGCAGTCCTCCTGATCGATTTATCTACCTACCTATCTATATCTAATCTATCTATCTGAAGGATTGGTGGGAGTTTTAGTCCAGGAATAAGAAATTGGAAATATGCAGACATTGGGATGCTCTCCAAGAAATCCAAGGAGAAGAAAGCTTACATCATGGAAGCAGTCATTTGGATCATCCTCCTCTCCTAAAGGGCCTGGTCTAGGGAATGCTGGGAGCTGTAGTCCTGAAGAGAGTGTGGATATGCTATTGTGTGTGGTTTTTTGCCGGGGGAGTCATTTCTGCACAGGCGCTGTAGCATATATTTTTTTTGGCTTTTTTTTGGATTTAAAGTCCCTTTCACTGTGTTTTTCAGTGTTTTTATGAGTGATGGTCACTTGTTGGCCTGATAGGTGTATTGTGTCCAAATTTGGTGTCAATTTGTCCAGTTGTTTTTGAGTTATGTTAATCCCACATAACTAGATATATAAAATTAATCCCACATAACATAGATATATAAAATTCTATCTATATATCTCATCACATTGTTTTATGTCAATTCTTGTTCCTAGAAATGCCTTGCTGTTTTACAAATGTGTGAATATTCATACAGAAGTGCAAATGTTCTCACAACAAGTCTCAGGGGTGTGTGAAAATGCTACTTTCATTGAAAATGACAAGTCCAATGAATGTTTCTACCCTGACAGAGTATGCTTCATAAATGTCTGCTTTGGTTTTGGTACAGATTTCTGACAAAGAGTCATCTTGCGTTTGGAGATTTAAGGAACAAGTTTTCATCTGCCAAAAGGTAATTGTAAGTATTAACTCCTTGCTTTGGTTTGTCATGCCTGACATTCTCGTCTCTCTCCAAAACCAAAGAGTGCCTAAGGGAGGACTTGGAACCAGCATGGGACACATCAAGTTATCTCTTCCTCTCTTCCCATGATTAACTATAAATGTCAGGACAAATTGCTTGTTATATATCATATGCAATATCACGTGTTATGTTAATTCTTCTAGTGTTTTGATATTGCCATCATTTTGCAATTGCAATAAATCAACCTACTCCTTGTATAATGAGAATGGAATTCTAGCAATGGGGCAAATCCTGTCTTGTCATCCTATCTTTCTTCTTCCTCTCTTTGACCAATTCACGATTTTCCCCTGTGGTGTATTGTTTGACAACAAATGCTGTAACTGGAGCATTGTTCTGACAAAGAGCATACTAATTCCTGTTAAGGCTTTAACTAAACTCATTGTCTACTTGCACACCCCTTTTCATTCTTAAAGGTCCCCAAGTGTGCTTCAAGCACTGGCACAAAGGAATAATTGTTCAGACAGTCTTGAAGCATGGACACCTCAAGGGGGAAAATGCCAGCTTGCTAAAACCGCCGAATGGCAGATCATGAAAAGGAGGTTGGAGTGTTATTTACAGGATATCTGGATCCAGCAATGCCTTTCGTACTTACTCTCTTTAGGGGATAATTTCCACATTAATTTTCTTCTGAGAAATCCCTAACTGAAGGTATTAGCATAGGATTGTTAGGAACATGCTATTCACATGGGGGGGAGGGGGAATGAGGACCAATCAGTTATTCTTGACCCGAAAAGATGATTCATGATCATCCTACTCATCTCTTGACCCTTAAATCTGATGTGCTTGCGTGGGACTGTGTCTCTCTTATCTCGTGAATGCTTATATGATATGAATTAATTGAAGGACAGTGAGGTACATGAGCTCAACTGGTTCCATTCTCAGCTCGGTCACCCTCCATACGTTGATGTTTATCTGCACTGGTGACGCAGTGGGTTAAACCCTAGTACCACCAGGATTGCTGACTGATAGGTCAGTGGTTCATATCAAGGGAAAGGGGATCGCTCCAGTTCCCCATGTGAGAAGCCTCCCACAAGGATGGTAAAACATCAAACATTGTTCTGTCGCGCGCTGGGCCTGTAACAGCTGTCTTTTCTATAGGACGTATACTTTAATTCCAGCGGGAAGCCAGGGGCGCCTCAAAGAGAGGTTCTCCGGGATTTTTCTGAAGTGATGGTCTTTAGAGTCTTTAATAATATAACAAAGTCTTTATTATGGAACAAACAACAAATCTTCAAAGGTTCAAACAATACTTCAAGGTTTTCTTAGTCTAGTCCTCAATGGACTGGAACCTGACTTTGATTAGCTGTACTTTCTCTGTAAGAAAAGAACCCTATTTAACCTCTCCCAGGCTGTCTATTATCTATGCCTCATCGGTGTGGGACCTACTACCGATTCCAAATGCGTCTGGGTATTGAGTAGACCTACCAGCCAAAGCTTGAAGATATTTCAGCTGGAGTTCCGTAGATCCGTAATGCTGTTCTCCCTTCGAGAATTCTTAGAAAACTTCAGGGATGTTCCCTCTGATGCTGTGAAGCTGAGAGGCTGTGAGCTCTCAGCCAGAGCTTTTGGGACCTTTCTCCTGGAATTTCTGTTTCTGTATCCCCGGACGTTATTGAGAAAGGAAGCTTTTCTACGGGACGAGCTGGTCTATGTCCTATAGCTTAGCTACCTTGTGTGAGACTGACCAAAAAATGGCTCCTTTCCCTCCCAGAGCCCAGAACAAGGGGCGGAACCAAAGCTTAATTATGATCGACAGGAGGCCTGCCCTATGACTGCAAAACAGATAACAGAAAGAAAATAAAGTTGGAGCTCCTGGTACAGCCATACCAGCACAAACATCCTGCCATCCCCTGGGCAACATCCTTGCAGATGGCCAATTCTCTCACACTATGCAACTGTGGCTTCTCAAGTAATTCCTGACATGAAAAAAAATCTGCTAGGAGAAATTTATCCTGCTCTTATCAACTTCCTAGGCAATGCAGAATCCTGATAAACTGCCTGGTGACTCTACTTGTGGACACTAGGATCCAAAACATTACCTTAGATTAGAAATGGTTTTTCAGCTTCTCTGTTACCAACGGAGCAACCTTGGATATTCACTCTACCTGGGGCTGCCTTTGAAGAGGGTTCAGAAACTTCAGTTAGTCCAACAAGAGGCAGCCAGATTGCTAACTGGGGTGACTGTTATGTCATCTCCACTGGCTGCTGGTTCATCTCCGAGCCCAATTCAAAGTGCTGGTTTTGACCTATAAAGTTCTATACAGTTCTGGCCCAGCTTACTTGTCCGAACGCATCCACCCCTACGTGCCACCTCATAATTTAAGATCATCCGAGGAGGCCCTGCTCTTGCTCCCATCAACATCACAGATGCTTTTGACGGGGAAGAGAGACAGGGCCTTCTTGACTGTGGCCCCCCGCCTATGGAACACACTCCCAAAGGAAATTAGATTGGCTTCTTCCCTTCTGGCTTTTAGGAAGAAATTAAAATTGTGGTTTTGGGACCAGGCTTTTGGACAGCAGACATAAGTAGCGCTTTAGATGGACATTGACTGGAACGGTGACACGGCTAATGAGACTGTTTTTACTGTTTTCCTAGTGTTTAAATTATTGCTTATGTATTGTTTTAATTATGACTTATGCTCAATTGTGGTTGTATTATCGTGATTGTTATGTATCGGCATCATATCGGTGCATATTGTAAGCCATCCTGAATCCCCCCTCGGGGGTAGAGAAGTGACGGGGTAGAAATACCGGAAATAAATAAATAAATTTCTGAATTCACAGACCAGTTCTCATTTTGGACAACCAACTGAAATTATGACGAAGGCCCATCCAGGGCATTGCAGTCACTCATCTTCAAACAGACACCAGAGAACTGCACAGCTGAGCAAAAAGCGAGAGGGGTGATGAGCTATGTTCTCAGATTTCATCTGTGTCTCTCATGCCAAGTCAATACAGGTTAAAAGCAAAATTAAAAGGAATTCACTTAGAGTAAATCAAGAGCTTTTTAAAAGGACAGAGTCATCTGTTTGATCAATGAATAGTTAATACTGAAGCGGGACTAGTTTCCCATCTCTGGAGGTGTCATCCAAAGATCACATTGCATCGCTCTTTTGGAAGATGTCGGGAATTTTTTTTAACTTTCTCATTGTATATTAGGTTTATTCGTTCACATCCATTTTGGGATGCTTTCCTATTTTTTTTTAATCAAACCAGCTTGCAGTAAAAACAATTTATCACAAAAAGAAAGAGAGATAAAACATATAATTAAATCTAAATGTTCAAGATCTTGAACACAAAATAGATTTCAATAAAAAAGTATCAGCAGCAATTAAATCAGCTACTAAAAGCCTCTGAGAACAGAAAGGTCTTTCTTAATGGATCAATTAAAGAGAGAGAGAGAGAGAGAAACATTCATTCATCTATTTTTCTGGGAAAGCCATCATTCCACAACCAATATAATACCTATGGAAAGTTGGCATATCTTTGAGCTGGAATTATGGAGGTGACTGGCAGGTATCTGATGCAAACATCAAATTGTGTGTACTTCATATGTGGTCCTTAGGTAAAGGTAAAGGCTTTCCCCTGACATGAAGTCCATTTGTGTCTGACTGGGGTGTGATGCTCATCTCCATTTCTAAGCTGAAGAGCCGGCGTTGTCTGTAGACACCTCCAAGGTCATGTGGCCGGCATGACTGAAACTAAATCCATGACTGAAACTAAATCCAGACAAGACAGAGGTACTCCTGGGCAGTCGAAAGGCCGAACAGCGCATAGGGTTACAGCCTGTGCTCGACGGAGTTACACTCCCCCTGAAGGCGCAGGTTCGCAGCTTGGGAGTGATCCTGGACTCATCGCTGAGCCTGGAACCCCAGGTCTCGGCGGTGGTCAGGGGAGCTTTTGCACAATTAAAACTTGTGCGCCAGCTGTGCCCGTACCTTGGGAAGTCTGACTTGGCCACGGTGGTCCACGCTCTGGTTACATCCCGTATAGACTACTGCAATGCTCTCTACGTGGGGTTGCCTCTGAAGACTGCCTGGAAGCTGCAATTAGTCCAACAAGCGGCAGCCAGATTACTAACAGGAGCGGGGTACAGGGAGCATACTACTCCTCTGTTGCACCAGCTCCACTAGCTGCCAATTAGCTTCCGAACACAATTCGAAGGGCTGGTGTTGGCCTATTAATCCCTAAATGACTCCGGTCCAGTCTACCTGTCCGAACGGATTCCCCCCTATGAACCATCAAGGTTGTTAAGATCTTCTGGAGGGGCCCTGCTCTCGGTCCCACCACCCTCGCAATCGCGTCTGGTGGGGACGAGGGACAGGGCCTTCTCGGTGGTGGCCCCTCGGCTCTGGAACTCTCTCCCATTGGAGATTAGAACTGCCCCTTCCCTCCTGTCCTTTAGAAAGTTGGTGAAAACCTGGCTCTGGAATTTGGCATTTGATGAGTGAGGCAATAACTCTTGACCACACGGACGGATGGGGATGAATAGTAATTTTATGTTAACGATTTGGCCTTATATAATTATATGATAGTACTTTAATGTGTTTATATTAGTGTATTATTGGATGTGATGTTTTTAAACTATTGTGTATGAATTCCTTGTTGTAAACCGGCCTGAGTCCCTCGCTGGAGGTGAGAAGGTAAAAATTCTAAATAAATAAATATGACTGCATGGAGCGCCGTTACCTTCCCGCAGGAGTGATACCTATTCATCTACTCACATTTGCATGTTTTTGAACTGCTAGGTTGGCAGAAGCTGGGGCTGACAGCAGAAGCTCACGCTGCTCCCCGGATTTGAACCTACTACCTTTCGGTCAACAAGCTAAGCAGCTCAGCACTTTAACCCACTGCGCCACCAAGGGCAGAGGCGGCCCTAGGTAATTTTCAATGGTATGCAAACAGTATTTTGACCCCCCCTCCCCACCAATCACTGATATATATTTTCTGTTTATCATGGGAGTTCTGTGTTCCATATTTAATTCAATTCCATCATTGGTGGAGTTCAGAATGCTCTTTGATTTTAGGTGAACTATACATCCCAGTTACTACAACTCGCATATGTCAAGGTCTATTTTCCCCCAAGAGCACCTCAAGAGCGCCCCTGGGCAAAATCAACTATACTGCGAATGCTTACTTTACGCAATGGGTTGGGCCGCCCCTGACCGAGGGCTCCATTTTTTTTTAGTATGGACCCTTCATAAAGGCAGAAATATGTGCATTATTTCTCAATGTGGACAATATGTTAATTTTGTAGAGAAATATATAGCTTGGTTAATTGAAATCAAGACTTCCATTTGATATTCAGAGCAAAAACTTGTTAATAGCTGCTTCCTGCGTGTCAACCTTGCATGCCATTAATTTCAACTGTTCCTTATTGCTGCTTGGAACACCTGGTAACACTATTTACCATTCATCATGTAAAGTATTACCTTTGATATTTGTTTACCTATTAGCAATAGAATCCACCATGCAGAAGAAAAGAAATATTTGTGTCCTATTTTGTAAGACAGGGAGAGAAAAATATTGTGATGGCATTCATTACAAACTTCTCTGTTCAAAACAAACCTTGTTATTGTAAGGCATTCAGATAAGCATTTTATTCTTTTGTTGCTCTCACTCTCACTTACAATGAATAGTTTCTCATTCTGTCTCTTAGAGGAATTCTCATATCAACATTGCCAGCAAAAATAAGTCTGGGTGTAGCTTTCCGCTTAAGTGGGTGGCCTATTTCCACTTTCCCCCTCATATTTCTCATGGCATTTTAATTCAGTATATTTTATAACTACAGTGGTTGAAAAATCACAGGTTTTAAGGATAGATTAGAAATGTCTACAGTGTCTCATGAGGCCCATGTCCCATCCTAATAGCTTCAAATGCTTTCCTATACCATTAAATAATTCAAATATCTTTTGCTGCTGAGTTCACAGCAAATAGAGCCAAGATAGAGAGCATTAAGAATCTGGAGCCTCTCAGGAGAACCAAAGCCTACACTGGAGAAGTAGCATCATTTGTTGTGTGACTGCCACCGACTCACTTGTGCTGAGAAATATGGTTCTAAATCTACCTCTCATGGCCTGATATGTTCTTTATTACTTTCAGGGATATTCAAGTTCCCACAAGTGAAGTTTTAATGAATTTTATCAAATTCTAAACAAAAACAAAAACAACAGCAGCAGCAGCAAAGAATTGTCTATTTTGATCATCCGTTCAGGCCATAATATTTCTAGTATTGAGGGGTCTTTTGGTTTTGGATGAAAACTAAATAACACAGAAAACTATCAGCAATATTGTACCTGTTCTACAGGTATCACTGACTGCTAAAAAGACAAATAGATGGGTCTCGGAGTATAGACAGTCTGAATGTTATCAAAAAAGTGAGCCCTCTAAAAATAATAACTATACATTTATAATATAACTTTACAAATCTTAGCTGGGTTTTTTTAGCCCCAGCCTAGCCCAAAACATTCATGGGGGGATTAATCTAATTGTCGCCTTTGCCGCCCTGAGTCGCCTTCAGGCTGATATGAGCGGGATAGAAATAATGTAAATAAATAAAATAAATAAATGTTTACCAAGCCTAAAACTGGTTTGCCAGGAAGCCCCTCAGGCCAGAGGCAATACCCATCCAAAGGAGACAATGACCCCACATCCCTTCTAGAAGTTTGCCTTAACAAAATACTTTGGAACTTCTGTGTCTAGATTCAGGGTTATGCTCTATTAATAAACAAAGGGGGGGGGGAGAAGACTCTCTCTCTCTCTCTCTCTCTCTCTCACACACACACACACACACACACACACACACACACAAAACCTGGAATCCAACCATAGACACATTCCTAGGCACCTAAAGAAACTTGAAATAAAATATGAGATTGTAAAACTGTTTTGTTTTTTTGTTTTTTGGCGGGGAAGGGTTGAACATCCAGAAAGTCAGCCCAATATCCAGCTGAGAGAGAATCCCCCTCGGGGAAGATGGACTTCTTTAAAGATGTAATTAACAGAATGAAATCTATATTGTATTATGTTTCCTATTCAGTGGGTATATTTACATAAACATTGCATTTTGTCTCTGGAGCTAGCTCCTATTGTAAAACCCCACAATTCCATTTTAGACTTTTTTTAGACCATTTCCCAAGTCTTGCCCTTTTTCTTCTGGGAGGCTCTTCAAATGGCTCCAACTTCAAATACCTAAATAGCAGCTCTTCATTTTCCCTGCAATTTGCCTCTGACATCACAGGGAGTCCTCAGTCAATTACAAGTCAGATCCTAGCTTGACCATATCTGAGGTCATCAGGGAAGGTGGAAGTGGGTCCTTTGAATAGCTGCCAAAGGGGATAAAATGTTTTGCACTGTGTTACATGTTATGTCAGTTCTTTTAGCAATTTTGCTGTTCTGACATCCATCTGGCCTGATGAATAAAAACTCTGTTTCTGCCATCAAACTTGGCAATATTTGCCTGGCTCTCAAATTAGCGTGGTGTGCCAAGCAACAAACTTACACTGCCCCCTTGTGGCAGCTAGCTAATTTTGGTAACATAAACATTCACCAGAGACTAAGTCTCAGCTGAGGCTGTTGTACTTTGGACATGTCATGAGACAATGCAACTTGTGGCACCGGTATTGTGGCGCAGCTGGTTGAGTGTCAGCTCATTAAGATCATTCTGACCAAAAAGGTCATGAGTTCGAAGCCAGCCCGGGCTGGAGTAGGTGTCCAGCCATTGTGTAGCCTGTTGTCGACTTTTGCAACCCGAAAGACAGTTGCATGTCAAGTAGGAAAATAAGGTACCACCTTGTGTGGGAGGCTAAATTAACTAATTTATGAGGCCATAAAGAAAAACTCCAGGATGTGGAATGCGGAAGAACTTCATCGGTGTCGCTGATGGACGATGAAAGCAGCAGCTCCCCTGGTGGCCAGAAAAAAGTTAAATAGCCTCTGTGTATTGTCTGTATTTGTTGTCTGTCAAACTGGCATTGAATGTTTGCCATATATGTGTATACTGTAATCCGCCCTGAGTCCCCTGCGAGGTGAGAAGGGCAGAATATAAAAACTGTAAATAAAATAAATAAATTGTTGTAAAAGACGATAATGCTTGGCAAAATGGAATGCAGCGGGAAAAGAGGAAAATAGCATTACAATTGGATTGCTTCAACCAAGAATGGTCTGAGTTTGCAAGGTTTGTGCAGAGTAGCTCATGCCAGACTCAGATGCCAGAAAATATGCTAACATTTTCAACAGTGCTTTGTTAGGGTTTCTAAGGCCCCATCTACATTTCATAGGCTCATATAATCCAGTTCAATGGAGTTTGATCTGCATTGTATGAGGCCCCATTTACACTGTCATATGATTCAGTTTCAGAATGTGGATTAACAGCACAGAATTGGATTATATCGCAGTGTAGATTTATACAATCTACTTCAATGTTATTCAATCTGCAGTGCTCAATCTGGATTATATGGCAGTGAAGATGGGGCCTGTGTCAACACTGACCATATTATCCAGTTCAAACAGTGTATATGGGGCCAGTCTTACAACTTGTCATATTGAGTTATAGAGTCTTACATTAGCAAACGTTTCTAGACAGTCCCAACAAAGTGCATTGCACGTCATAGTAATTTTTTTCTCAGTGTTATGAAAATAGGACTGTTGGATACTAAGCCATAATCAGAATTCTAAGTTGTCTATTATATTCTCATCCTGTATGATTTTCAATATCTTAACATCTTTTCTTCAAATTTGTTTTGGACCAAAAGGCAAACATTCCAGGAAATGAAAAACATTTCAATCCATGAAGGTTTGTCAAAATAAATTAAAGCAGGATAAACATGTAAGTTGTCAATCCCTTGAGTTTTTTCAATAATGCCTTTGTTGTCCCCAACCATTTTTAGGAGCTACATTCAACACATTCAAACAGCATTTACCAAGAGGTATCCTTGTACATCACTCCCATGATGAATTTTTGCAGAAACTATAAAGTAATATATTCACTCTAGACATGAAACAAAACTTGTCCTCAAACCACAACAAAGAATGCAGTGAAATCAGGTTGTTTTTCCTGCTGCTGCTTTTATTTTTTCAATATCCCCTTTACGAAGGCAATTCTCTCTGAGGTCCCATGAAATACAAGAACTGTTTTCTTAATCCTTCTGGTGTTATCATTTACAAAAGTGTGTGTCCCATGGGCTTCCCTCCATGAAAATATCAATACCAGCTCAAAGTACGCTTGCCCAATACAATGAACAGTCTCTTGAAATATGTGGCTACTGTAATTTACTCAGTGGTTCAATGGAAGAAAAATGGGTGTGTAAACAGTCCTAGGACTTTGAAAGAAGGACACCATCTATTAATGGCCTTTCTTTGCTTCAGCAAATGAATAAATTGGAACAAACCATTATCCGCTGTTGTTTTTTGTTGTTGTTATCATTTGCAACATTAGCATGATATAGCATGTGAAAATCTCCTTGGCTCAGTTTCTCTGAATTTCACTTGCATTTTCTTTCCATCATAGTTTCATATCAAGTTACAAAACTTGGCATTTCCTTTCCAATGTGCATACTGGATATATTTTATACATTTCCCCTAATCGGTACATTGATTTGCATGATTTATGCAACTTTTCCCCACTGAATAAAGTATATTTCCATATACTTTGCCCAATTATACAAATGTTCACCATTTACATGTTCAACTATATACATTGTTTGCTGCACTTTCTATTTTTCAGAGATACCTTGTAACCCTAGTACAAATATTCAAGAGTGAGATACCCGTTTTCTCACAAAATAGTTTCAGAAGATAGAAAATGCAACTGTCATAAAGACTATTGTCTGCAAAAGATGTATTTTATTTATTTATTTATTTATTTATTTATTTATTTATATATTGTCCATCTCAGCCCACAGGTGACTCAGGGTACCAAGACCATAAAATACAATGAAAAATATTAAGATAATATAAAACCATAGCAAAGTCAATAAAAAAACATTTCCCCGCACAGAAAACATAGAAAATCTGTTTAATCCATTATTATATGGCTGTCAAATGAATCTAATCAGTTGTATATTATATTGGTGGCTGTACGTATTGATTTTGTCCGTATGTACTTTAAACCACAGAATCAGGTCAGAAATGACACAATAGGGATACAGTACGTGTCCTGCATCTGAACCTTAGAATACCTACATAATTGTTTTCTTACATGTTTATTACTTCTTCTATTTGGTTTAATGCACCCACTCTCTTCTGCATGTATTTGCTCCTTTTCCTTGTTTTTTGCTCTCTCTTATCCATATATTTGCAACCTCATCAGACACGCTGCTGGAATCACCACATATCGTGGCAATTCCAGTGGTGCCCATTGGGGAGCATGGGCACATCCCACGGGGGAAGCATTGACCACCTGGTTTCCCCCATTGATCTGTATAGTTAGCACATTGACGGCATGTGCTGGTTGACTTTTCCTTTTCCGATGGAAACCCGCCGGAAGTGGCTCTATGTTGTGGGATGGGAACTGGTAGGTTCCATCGCAAAAGGGAAGGTCAACCAGCTTATGCCACCACTGCGCTAACTACACAGATCAATGGGGGGAAGCCAGGAGGCCAATTCTGGTTGACTTTTCCTTTTGTGATGGAGCCTTGTCGGAAGTGGCTCTTTATTGTGGGATGGGAGTTGCAAAATGGAAGGTCAACCGGCGTATGCCACCAAAAAGCATTCTATCTGATGACCAAAATACTTTATGTTTTTAACAAACAACAACAACAATTTTATTTATATCCTGCCACCATCTCCCACAAAGAACACTAAGCTTATGTATTTTCTCCACTAGATGTGTGTGGTGATGGGAGTGGTTATTGTTCAGCTTCTGCCTTTTCAGTGTAGCAACTCTGCAGAGAAATATATTGCTGTTGCTTGCATTTCCCATCACTGCCCTCACTGCAAATAAGATGTTTTCTTCTGCAATGATTCAGCAGAATAACTCAGCAGGGTTTCAAAACACTCTAGCTGCCCACATGGACTTGCAATCTGCTACAGCTGACATGCCTTCCTGACCTCTGCTCACAGGCAACAGCATCACATATCACAGCAGTTTATTCTGCTGTTTATTCACAAATGATCAATTTGTCACTCTGAGCTACTCGGGAAGCAGCTCTGAAAAGAGAACAATGCTAAATGTCTTCTTTTACATGTTCCTTTTTCTGCAGAACTAATTGGTTTTCCATCATGAGTGAAAAAAGGCCGTGGGAGTGCTCAGGGTCAGGACATAATTTATGAAGTACAGCTTTAATAACCTCCTCTGTTTACCTCCATTTTTTCCAATGTCTAGTCTCTCCTTCATCTTTTTTTCCTCCTGCAGAGACTCTCATTTCTTAACTGTGCAAGTGGATTGAATCCAATTTAACATTACGTGATACTACAGGGAAATGAGTCTGATCCTACTTCTACCTCCTTCCAGTGGGAACAGTTCAGGAAGAGATCTCTCCATGACCCAACTTTCTTGGTTTCTCTTAAGAGAGCAAAACTGGGTCAGATATGTTAGGAGGGGGTGACGCTGGCCTCATAAAATTTGCTTGAGAGAGAGAAAAGAGAGAAATCTCTGAGCCATTAATGCTTCATAAAATTTTTACAAGGCTTCAGCTAAAAAGGGGAAAAACAAACAGAGAGATGGTGTCGGCATTCAGGCGTTCTTTAAATCAAACATTCCTTCTCTAATGCATTTCCCCCTCATAGTAGCAATCAGGAAAGCAATCAAGCATGAAGCCTGCAGCTCCTCTGCTCTTCCATTTCTAATATCCTCTCAGTTCAAGATGCTCCCAGCCGGGCTAACTCAAAGTTAGTGATAAACTGCACTCACTTTACTGGAGTCCCATCACAAAAAATCCCTGGTAGGCTGCCAGTCACTGGACATTTGCTCAGCTTGTAATTCCACTGCTGAGCTAAGCTGGAGGCCAGGAACACAACCATTGATGGTGGATTTGCAAATGCATTCGGCTTTAGCCCACAGTTGATGGATGTTGATTTTATTTCTATGCCCAGAAAACTGGCAGCCTTTCTTTAAACATTGGCTCAAACTTTGCCCAGATGTGGCTGAAAATGCTTTCTGAACTCTCACGTACTCTACCAGTATAGTTATCTGAAAGGAGAGGGCAAAATTACCAATCTAGGAATTCTTACTCATTCTTCTCCAGATATCTTAATGGGTACACCAGGTAATATTATATAGATGTATGTATTGCATTGATGGGATACAATTCCCAGCATCTCTACCACGGTCAATGATAGGATTTAGCTATATAAATAAAAATGTAATGTTATTTTGTGGGATTAACATAACTAAAAAAACCACTGGACAAATTGACATCAAATTAAAACACAACACACCTATCAGGCCAATGAGTGACCATCACTCATAAAAACACTGAAAAACACAGCAGAAGGGACTTAAAAAGCCAGAAAAAGAAAATACATGCTACAACGCATATGCAAAAATGACTCCCCCAGCAAACAAAACACACAATAGCATATCCACACTCTCTTCCAGACTACAGCTCCCAGCATTCCTTTAGGAGATGAAGATGATCCAAATGGACTGCTTCCAAGATGCAAGCTTTCTTCTCCTTGGATTTCTTTGAGAGCCACCCAAATCCCTGCATATTTTCAATTTTCTATTCCTGCACTGCAATCCCCAGCAATCCTCCAGATAGATAGATTAGATAGAGGTATATAGGTAGGTAGATTGATTGATCAGGAGGACTGCGGGGAGGTGCAGTCCAAGAATAGGTAGAGAAGGAAGAAAGGGGGAAAAGAGGAAGGGAAACAAAAGGGGTGAAAGGATGGGAAGAGGAAGAGAAGGAAGAAAGGAGCGAAAGAAAGAAGGAGAGAAAGAGGGAGGGAAGGTTGGCCACAGCAACTCATGGCGGGTATTGCTAGTAGTTTCATAAGGGATGAAGGGTTATGGGATAGGATCTTCACTGTTATTTACAGAGTGGGACTGAACAAAACTTCTACTTTAATCTTCATTGTTTTCAGGAGACACAAGAAGTCACCAATTCCTGGAGATTAAAACACCCTGTAATTCCCAGGTTTTCATACAATACTTTAGGTCTTTTCCTAATTATAAAGAGTATAATTATAATTTCCTAATTATAAAGAGTATAAAGAGTGTCAGGATGCCAGTGCAACAGAGACCCTGTTTATCCATGGGTGCTATTGGGTTGTCAATAGACAGGTGAATCATCTCTGTATTTCAGACTTAACTTTAACAGAGTTATCCTGGGTGAGGAACCCTATCCTTTAAAATTCAAACTAAAATCCTGAATGGATTCACTGTCCCACTGATATCTTGAGTGATCAGATATTCCTATCCCATAGTTGCTTCACAGAATCATAGAGCTTTAAGACCACAAGAAGGGACCACAAGTGGCATTTGTAGCACTTACTAACCACTGCTAAAGATGCCCAGCCTGTTTCAAAATCCCCAAAGAAAACAGTATTTTCCATCGCCACACCAATCTTAAATACAAGACATTCTTTCTCATGTTTTAGTGGAATCTCCTTCCTTGCAATTTGAGTCGATCAGTTCGTGTTCTAGTTTCTGAAGCACCAGAAAACCAGCTGACTTGGCCTTTCACCTGACAGGCCTTCAGATATTTCAAAACAGCTATCACATCATCTACCAGTCTTTTCTTTTCTAAGGAAGCACAACCAGCTCCTTTATTCATTCCTCATAAAGCTGGGTTGCCAAACCTTTGATCATTTTGGGTGCCCTCCTCGGGACACCTTCCAGCTCGTCAATATTCGTCTTGAACTCTGCTGGACAAAATATTCCAGGTGAAATCTGAGCAAAGCAGAATTGAGTGGTAGTACGATTTCTTTTGCCTCCTTTATAACTAATCTCACTTTGTTTCCTGTCATAATTGCATAATGAATAGTTTTCTGCCTGAACAATTTGGTCTTCAGGATAATGAACAGAGTAATGTTTCTTTTTATTTCAGAATTATGTTTGTTTATTTAAAAACGCACACACTCACACCTTCCCCTAATGGAGTCCGAGCTATTCCTACATGTCCATTTAGTATAGAAGAATCTGAGACCATTATCCAAAACTTTCATGACCTTTGGATAAAAACATTGCATGATTGCATGGACACTGCAGCTATTAATTGTGTATATCTTTACAACTTGAAGTAGAGGTCATGCCAGCCTCTGCAGAGTAACATGCAGAACTTGGTAGCATCCCAAGTGATCATGGAAAGCTTCCAAGAAAAGTAATGAATGTGTGCTGATGGAACAAATGTGTGTTACATTAGTGATCTAGCATGTAACCCAGGCTTGTTAAAAAGCCCTTAGCTGGTTGCCAGTGGTATGAATCAGCTCCAGCTGACTGGGCAGAAAGATGTTTCTGCACTAGAAGAGAGTTACGGTTCCCCTCTCCAATTCCCAAATGACTGACAGTTATTCAGAAGCAGTTAGAAGAGTAAGCATTTTTTACAGGCTAGTGACTTGGGTGGACTAATTTGCTATTTGTTTTGATGCGGCTCATTTTTATCCAAGCTGAGCCAAAACGGCCCTTTGCTTAAATTCACAGATGCATTTTCAGACTGTGAAATTGATGGGAGGAATTGCTGTGGGTGTGCGTATTTCTAAAGCAGAGAAAAGTAGTTATTCTTTGCAGCCGTCATGTATTTCCAGTGCAGCTCTCATAATCCTGTTGTTAGTAGACAGAGTTCTGAAGAACTTCTGGAGAAAACATGGGGCCAAAATGACACCAGCAAGAGATTAATCACTAACAAGAGATCCATTGTAAACAATTGGCAACAACAGGAGTTAATTTCAGTCCCATCAACCTGGATGGGATGACATTCCCATGAAAATGCAGATTCACAGTTTGAGCTTTCACCTGAAAGTCCAGGATTCTGTGGTTTTCAAGAATGCTATTGCAAATTTCAAGCTAATATGCCAACTGTGACCATTTTTGGAGATGTGTAATCTGGCCGCAGTGACATACGCTTTACTTATATCCAATCTGGATTAAGGTGATATGCTCTACAAATAAACTGTTTAGAAACAGTTTGTACAAAGAGCTGTTTAGTTTGTACAAAGAGCTGCAGCCTGAGTGTTAACTCAGGCTGGTCGCAGATAACCTACAATTACACTGCTAAAGCTTACCCACTGATCAACTGTCTGTTTCCAGGTACTGTGCTAGTTATAACTTACAAACACCTATACAGCTCAGGTTCAGGTTATTTGAGGCCCTTTTTACACTGTCCTTATATCCCAGGATCTGATCCCAGATTATCTGTTTATCCCAAATTATATAAACTCATATAATCCAGTTCAAAGCAGATAACCTGGGATCAAATCCTGGGATACAGGGACAGGGTAGAAGGGGCCTGATGAACTGTATTTCCCTCTACAAGTCCACCAACTCTGAAAACCTTACAATAGCTTTACAACGTGGGTTACCTCTGCATGTTGACAAAGGGTGCTTCCACACTGTCAAATTAATCCAACTTTAACTGCCATGGCTCAATGCTATAGAATCATGAGAATTGCAGTTTGGTGAGGCACCAGCACTCTTTGTCTAAGAAGGATAAATATGATATAAAATTACAACTGCCATGATTACAGAGCATTGAGCCATGGCAATGGAAGATGTGTCAGCTATACTAAATCAACTGTGAAGATGCACCCTTAAAAGCTTATGCTACAACAGCCTATGTGACAGACTACTCATACATCCTCAGATGTCTGTATATATACAAAATAAATAGTTAAATGTAAAGGATTCCTCTTGACATTAAGTCTAGTCATGCCCAACTCTGGGGGTTGGTGCTCATCTCCATTTCTAAGCCAAAGAGCCAGCGTTGTCCATAGATACCTCCACGGTCATGTGGCCAGCATGACTGCATGGAGCACTGTTACCTTCCTGACAGAGTGGTACCTATTTATCTACTCACATTGGCATGTTTTCGAACTGCTAGGTTGGCAGAAGCTGGGGCTAACAGCGGGATCTCACCTCGCTCCCCGGATTTGAACTGCTGACCTTTTGGTCAGCAAGTTCAGCATCTCAGTGGTTTAACCCACTGCACCACTGGGAGATCCAAAATACATAGGTAAAGGTAAAGGTTTTCCCCTGACATTAAGTCCAGTTGTGTCTGATTCTAGTGGTTGGTGCTCATCTCCATTTCTAAGCCAAAGAGCCAGTATTGTCCATAGACACCTCCAAGGTAATGTGGCAGGCATGACTGCATGAAGCACCATTACTTTCCCACTGGAGTGGTACCTATTAATCTACTCACATATGTATGCTTTCGAACTGCTAGGTTGGCAGAAGCTGGGGCTAACAGCGGGAGCTCACCTTGCTCCCTGGATTTGAACTGCTGACCTTTTGGTCAGCAAGTTCAGCAGCTCTGCATTTTAACTCACTGCACCAAAATGCATACACACATATATAACCATGGGTGGATTAAAATTTGTCATCTGAATGGGTTGATCATATGAGTGATGCTCTGTGTCTCAGTAAAAACATTCCATCTCCCCCTTTTCAGCCCTAATATGCTCTTCTAAACCATGGTATTTGCATCTCTAAATGCTTTGGATGTCAAACTTTCAGAAATCTCTGCTAGCTTGGGCAGCAGTAAGGGATGATGGGAAATGTAATCTGAAAGATTCCAAGGACAAAAATAAAGGCTTTCCACCTTTGCTGTATTCACTGCATCATTTTATCGTTTTCAGAATAGACACAAAATCAATATAACATGAAATCATTTCTTTAAGATCAAGTCTTTTGAATGCCTAAGCAAATTCCCAACATAGATCAATGCATTTACAACAGGGGAAGGGGATAAATTCAATGAAAAAAATAGATTGATATAAAGCACGCGTAATATAGCAATATGTTCTACCACGAAAAGAGCACATTGGACCTCCAATTATTTATTAAGCTGACGTAAATTTCAGGCTGCATCTTACTCTGCCAAATCTTGCCTCTTCCTGCTCCTTTATGTTCCCTGATGCCTTCCTGGAGAAAGAACAACAATATTTTGGATCTGTCTCTAGCAGTGGGACAGCAGAAGGGAGGTCAGGTGGCTAAATCGGATCAGCAGGCCAGAATGGTGGGAAGGGGTTGGACTCCTGACAAGGCTGCCTCCTAGGGTACTTTGGCACAAGGCTAGAGGACAGCATTCCAGGCCATCGCAATTCAGATCCTTGTAGAGCTCAAAGCATCTGCCCTTGGCATTTCCTGCTCTCCGTCCACCTGCTTCAGTTCTTCCTGGACACTCATATGGGTATAGTTCTTTATATCTTTGAAGCAGGAGCAGAAGTAGCAAAGAAGAAAGACAAGGAAAGGAGAACTTTGGGTTTTCAGCTTGCTGAATCCATTATGTGCAGTACCGAAGTTTCCAAAGAATGCCATTCACAGCTCTAAGTTCCATCTTAACGTTGCATGAATATTGGATGTGTCCTCCTACATGTAATTCAAAAGCCTGATGAGTAATGTAAAGCCCAACATACCTTGGTCTCGGTGTGCCTTTGGGGATTGACTGCTCTTGCGGGTCTGATCTAAGAGTAGTTCTGGAATGTGTGCCTGTCAGACTCTGGCACAGAATTTGCAATTCATGTCTACAGGATATGTTTACTAGAGTAAAATTCATAATGTCAGAACTCCTTATGGTTACAGAAGAACATTTTCTGGAATGGTGAAATCCTAATTAGGAAGAATTAACGTACAGTTGCACACTGTCTCTCTGAAGTAATAACAAAACCATGGAAATTAACGTCTTCCTCCATAAATAGAAGAGAATGTAAAACATTATTTTTCCCATGACACCTGAATGTTTATAATATTTGTTTCTATTTGGACAACAACATAATACTGTTTGCTTGTTAGTTTTTTTAGTATCCCCATCCTTCCCTCATCTCCTCTGCTGCTCTCGTCACTTCTGTTATCTCCCCCCTCCCCATAGCTCTCTCTCTAATGCCTTCTTTCTGTCTTACAATTCATCTATCCTCATCCTTTCTTCTTCATCTTTGATTTCCTTTTGAAACACCAGCCCTGACACTTCCTTGCCGGCGTTTCAATAGGTACAAGTGCTGAATTTATATACAGTTGTTGCTAAGAAAGCTACAATTTAATACTTAAACTAGAAGGTTTTAGGCTAATTGATCTCAGCACAATTTAATACTTAAACTAGAAGGTTTTAGGCTAATTGATCTCAGCACAACACACACAAATAATTAATGTTTTATGGGATTTTTCACATGTTGATAGTGTCATTAAGGTTTAGCCAGAAGTTTAGCACAGCTGGTAAATCATTAGCAAATATAAGATCTATCAACTGAAACGTTGCAAGTTGAAACCCCGGGTCGGCATGAGCAGCTGACTGTCAGCCCTGATCACTGTTTACCTAAGCAGTTCGAAAACAACTTTAGCTGTAATTAGAGAAATTAGGTACTGCTAAAGTGGGGGAGGTGTTTTACAAAAAAGAAAATCAGAAAATGCTGGAAGTCCTGGTGGCTCTTTGTCATAGTGGATAGAGAGTGGAGCAACAGCACCCCTGTGGACTCGAGCCCAACCGTCCATGGCATCGAAACAACATCTCCTTCTGTTCTGTGTAATGTCTATACAAACGGCATTGAATGTTTACCGTGTGATCCACTCTGAGCCCCCTTCGGGGTGGGAAGGTGGAATTATTATTATTATTATTATTATTATTATTATTATTATTATTAAGCCTTTCTACCTTGACATAAATTAGGAAATGGGAAGGTAAAGTTTGGCAGGTTCTGGAACACCAAGTGATTCTCATAGAATCATAGAATCCTAGAGTTGGAAGAGACTTCATGGGCCATCCAGTCCAACTCCCTGCCAAGAAGCAGAAAAACCGCATTCAAAGCACCCCCAACAGATGGCCATCCAGCATCTGTTTAAATGCCCCCAAAGAAGGAGCCTGCACCACACTCCAGGGCAGAGAGTTCCACTGCTGAACACCTCTCACAGTCAGGAAGTTCTTCCTAATGTTCAGATGGAATCTCCTTTCTTGTCGTTTGAAGCCATTGTTCCATTGCGTCCCAGTATCCAGGGCACCAGAAAACAAGCTTGCTCCCTCCTCCCTATCACTTCCTCTCACATATTTATACATGGCTATCATGTCTCCTCTCAGCCTTCTCTTCTTCAGGCTAAATATTCCCAGCTCTTTAAGCTGCTCCTCGTAGGGCTTGTTCTCCAGAGTCTTTTTCATTTTAGTTGCCCTCCTCTTGTCAACATCTCCCTTCAATTGTGGTGCCCAGAATTGGACACAGTATTCCAGATGTGGTCTAACCAAAATAGAATAGAGGGGTAGCATGACTTCCTTCCATGCTACCGTTTCTCAACTCATTGAAATTCCCTAAAACTCCATTTCATTCCTAGCCAAAGCAAAGTTTGTAGGGGCCCATGCACTGCTTAACATACATTTCATATCATCAAATATTTTGCATATGAACATTGGGACACATGTGGCTAGTCAACATCAGAATATTGTCAAGGTGACAAAAGTGATTAATAAGAAAAAGAATACAACCTAGAAAGGGCTGCAGCAGTTTTCTGTTGCCTGGGTTTACAGGAAGAAGCAAGATTCCATCTCCTTGATCCCTTCTACATAATTTACTTTGAACTGGAATATATGTCCACACTGCCATATAATCCAGTTCAAAACAGATCATCAGGATTTTATATGACAAGTGTAGAAGTGGCCCCAATCTTCTCTGCTCCCTGCCGAGTTAATTGAGAACAGACTACTTTTACAATTTGAGCTCATTTGCAACAATTAAAACAAGCCAAGGAAAAAGCAAAATATGGAAGGAAATTAGAGAAACTAGGGCATGGTATAAGTAGCTGAAAAGTAGAATTGCAGAGTATTGATCAGGACTATTTTTCAAAACTGGAAATTTATATTTGATGACTTCATTGGGGAAGGATTTTAGTGATCCATGTGTTCCTTAAAGGATCCAAGGGCAAAGAAGTAACTTTTGGATCTATCAGATTTGATCACCACTAATTTGCATGTCTTAACAAAAACTTGATTGGGTCTCATAAGCTTTCAAGTGTATCCAAAATGACATCAAACACTGTCAATGTTTGATGCCATTTATGTTGGGGGCGGGGGGATACCACTCTGAATCCCAAACAGTTCAGAGCAGTAGAAAACCAATCATAGCAGAAGTTCTTGACATACACTGGCTTTGGTGCTGCAATTTAATCTTGGACATCTTCAACAGCAGGCTTTCGAAAGTTTGCCCATTTGTCTTCCAAACTAGAAATAGCATCTTTCATGGTCAAGTTAACCAAACAGCAATAAGCCTTCTCCACTAGTTTATAGGCAAGCAAACACTTGGTGCTGGAGCTGCTGTTTAAGCATCTCCAAATATTTATAGTCTGCATACTTTACTGTCACCATGGAAGCACTTCTTGCAAATTGAGGTGGCAGCAATGAGACTCCCCAAACAGAGAGGATGGCACTTTTGTCTTCATTACTATGTACTTCCCTGGATCAGTCACTTGGCTTTAGACGCTTCTGGCTCTCTAAAGCAGCTTAACCAAACATGGGGCCTCCCAAATCACCAATAAATTGATGGGTCCCATGCAGGGTTTACACATGTGCTTTATTTCTTTCCCCCTCCTTTCCATCACATGCCACCTTTCTCTCCAAGATTGCCCAGCAGAGTTTTGCCTCGAGAAGAGGAAGGAAAAGAAGCACGCAACATAAGCAATGAGGATGTCTATGCCCTACGAATTGGCTTTGCAGAGGTTACAGATGTTGGTTAATGTACCTCTGGAGTGTTTCTATTCCCAGAGAAATCAATGAGAAATATTCAGACACCAGGGGAATGGAAATAACCCATAGATGTCATTTTCTTTCTCATTTTCCCCCCTGGCATCAATAAGCTATGCCAGGCAGAAGACATATTTCCATGCACAACCATCTCGTGCAGCTCCTAAATTGTGCAGCCAAGAGTGAGAAGATGCAATAGAATGTGTATCATGGGATGGTTTTAGAGATGGTTCAGATGAGCACAGAAAATAACAGCAATTCTGATATATTTTCTCAGCCTTCAGGCAGATCAATGTTGGTTTGATTTGATCTAATCAAAAGCCAACTTCTGATGAGGTTGAAGCTGGTTTCTATAGTGCTGATATGCTTCTTCAGTGCACTACATGTCTATATGCCATAAAGAACTCTAGAAGGTATCAAACTTAACAACAAAAAAGAGAGGATGGGCTCAAAAGCAAACTTGAAACAATATTGCCTTAGCCAGATTCTTTGAGTAATGTGCAGGAGTACCCCGGTTTCTCCCTGGCACCAGTAAGCTCTCAAGAGACAAAAATAGACTTAATTAAAAATTTCATAGTTGGTTTACTTACAAACTCCATGTATTCAGAATACAGGTACATTGCTTATCAGTTGAAAGTACTGCCTGAATATCAAGCAAAAATGGGCGCTAGAAACAATATCATACGAAAGCTGACTGGCACAACCTGGGGATCACAACCACAATACAGTGAAGACATCTGCTGTTGTGCTTTGCTACTCTGCTGCTGAGTATGCATGCCCAGTGTGGAGCACATCTCACCACACTAAAACAGTGGATGTGGCTCTTAATGAGACATGCCACATTATCACGGGGTGTCTGCGCCCTACACTACTGGAGAAATTACACTGTTTAGCCGGAATTGCACTACTTGTCATCCACCGGGAGTAGCAACCAATAGTTAAACGACCAAGACAGTGACATCTCCAGCCCACCCCCTGTTTGGGTATCAGCCAGCACACCAATGATTTAAATCAAGAAATAGTTTTTTTAAGATCTAAAGAGACACTCACTGGAACACCTCAGCAAGTGAGAGTCCAAAAGTGGCAGGCTCAAACCCAGAACCTCACAGAAAACTGGGTGACTTGGAAGGCACTGAACAGACTTCACTCTGGCACCATGAGATGCCGAGCCAACCTTAAGAAATGGGGCTACAAAGTGGAATCCATGACATACAAGTGTGGAGAAGAGCAAACCACAGACCACCTACTGCAATGCAATCTGAGCCCTGCCACATGCACTTCTTGCAGCAACACCAGAGGCACTCCAAGTGGCCAGCCACTGGTTGAATGACATTTAATAGAATATCAAGTCTGCAAAGTTTATGTTTTGTTTGTTTGGTTTTTAATGCAATACAACTGTTTTGGTTCGCTCCTGACACAATAAATAAATAGTTGAAAGTTTAAACAGTAAGTTCTCCAAGGCATTCTGTCGCAGTCTCTTCTCTGTTGCATACAATACACAACTCAAGCAGTCTGATACATTACTGAACACACTTGAGTCTAAACACTGACAATACAATGCACAACACAACACTGACTTCTAAAATGGAGTCTCAGTCTGAAGAATCCCAGATCTGAAGACATAGTCTGCAGTCCCTCCCACAACTTCAAACAACATAGAGTTAAGGAAGGTGCATGCCAGAAACATACATACAAAACTGTAAGCAACAGAATCATATACAAACAAATAACTAGTGGAGGCTCGAAGAAGTTTGCTATTTCCAACAGGTGGAAGCTCCATTGTATCCCTGTTCTCAGCCAGGCAAGCTCTACAATGAATGTTCACTGTCTTTCAAACAGATAGGTGAATAATAGATAGTGGCGCTACAGCTTCTATTTAGTACACAGTCTCCTTTATTCCTACAGCCTTGGTAGGGATGGATCCTCTGAGAACCAGCCAATAACAGAAAACAGACTTCTGACTACTATATCTAACTCTGAAGGCTCTTTGAAGATGGGAGTAATACAGAGGTCTTCTGGAAACTTGTTCCTGTAGCATCGGCCCATTTTTTACAATGAGAGAACTCCATTCCCAACACCAGTTACGCTACAGCATATGTGTAGGAGTGCGTGTGTTCATTATCAAAATGCTACTCAAAAGGAATCATAATGAAAGAATACACAGAATCACACCTACGACTTTTTGCAGGGGAAAAGGTACTTCATCAATGCACGCACCCATCAGCAATGTTGAAAAGGGGAGAGATGGAAATTAACTGCAAGCTCTGGCACCTGCTCTAGTTGCAGAACTAATTTTAGCATTTTCCTACTTAAACTAGACCTGAGGAGGAGTGGAGGTCAGGACAAAATGAATTGGGGGGGGGGGGGGGGGGGAGGGAAGAGGCAAAAGAAAAGAATAAAGCAAGGGATTTCTCAAACTTGCCTAGAGAAGCTAATTAACTAGCTACTCATTACTACATGTTAGATATTGTTCTCAAATGTGTACAAGCTGGCAATGTAACATAACTTCTGAGCCCTGAGATTTGAGTTTATGCATTCATCTAATTTCATAGGGTTAATATCACGTACTGAATTTTGCATGCCCAAAATGCTGAAAGTGTACACATAAGAATGCAATATGTGAATGTGACAAGTGTATCATGAAAGCATATATCTAGGTGGTGCAGTGGGTTAAAGCACTGAGCTGCTGGGCTTGTTGACTGAAAGGTTGCAGGTTCGATTCCGGGGAGCGGCGTGACCTTCAGCTGTCAGCCCCAGCTTCTGCCAACCTAGCAGTTCAAAAACATGCAAATGTGAGTAGATCAATAGGTACCGCTCCGGCGGGAAGGTAATGGTGTTCTATGCAGTTATGCTGGCCACATGACCTTGGAGATATCTACGGACAATGCTGGCTTTTTGGCTTAGAAATGGAGATGAGCACCACACCTCAGAGTCAGACACGACTGGACTTAATGTCAGGGGACAACCTTTACCTTTACTTTAGGGAGGTAATATGAGCTATAGTTCCATGTTCAGCTTATATGTATGCATTCATGCATGTATGTATGGAATGGCTATAGATCCATCTTGTCTCCTGTATAGGTCATCAGTTGGGGGATCCCTCCCCCCAGCACCAACTGCTGCTCTGGGTCTCCTGTACTATTCTAATAATATAATATAATATAATATAATATAATATAATATAATATAATATAATATAATATAATATAATATAATATATTGTATATACATATAATATTTATAATATTATAATTATATATTTTAGATTGCATGTAATATTACTAATTACAATACATTACAATATAATGGTATAGTACAATATAGTAATATATAATACTGATAGTATACTATGCTAATAATATAATGTAGTGTGTGTGTGTGTGTGTGTGTGTGTGTATCTTGTAAGACACTCTGAGTCCCCTTCGGGGTGAGAAGGGTGGGATATAAATGTTGTAATAATAATAAATAAATAGATGAAGCAAAATTTGGATTTTTGTGGTGAAGGGGTTGCCAATAACATCATGGAAAGAAGAACATACATAACTAACATTTTGCTCCATGGTGAGCAACAATACAGTCCTTTCCCATGATGCCTCATGTCACTTGTGGTTTTCCTCAAACTTCCCAGATTATTTCTAATGAGCAAGTCAATCCATCTCCAAGACCTCTGGGACCTTAAATTTCCCCTCTCGCTTATGTGCCTGAAACACGTTAGTGCCATCTGTGCCTTAAAGAAAAGCACATAGTTGGCCAGAATGAAGGAGCCCTGTGAATATACTAAAACATCAATGCTCTATTAATATATAACTTCGATGGCTGTGTCCTTTACAGCTAGGATTGTCATGGTCTTGAGAAAACAAAATCAAAGTGGCAACAAAGAACACTGGAAGCTGACCAGTAATAACAAGTCAGATTAAAGCTTCATATATTTCAGGACTGTCTGCTTTGGCGGACACTCTCTGAGGTGTCAGACAGTCATATCACCTGCTATTTGTTCCTTTCATAAAACTAGAGATGTTGGGTATTCTATTGAACATGAAATTTCCAATATAGAGAATGTTATGTTTTGTACCTGAACTAAGTTTTCTTCTTCTCTGAAATGTATGTATTTATTTACTATATTTATATACTACCCCTCTCAGCCCAGAGGCAACTCGGAGCGGCTCACAAATTGGCAACAATTTGATGCCTCAACAATTATAACAAGTAAAAACAATCAAGAAATTCTGTTATAAACAATTGCATATAATATAAAAATATAAAAACCATGCAAAGCCTTAAAACATTATTGTGAGCCTCTCCATGTCAAATCGTTATTTCAATGTGTTGTCAAGTAGTTCCATAATTCTGTTTAGCTATGCCGTATTTGGGAAGGCCTGCTCAAAAAGCCAGGTTTTCACCTTTTTTTGAAAAGTCAGGAGGGAGGGAGCCAATCTTATATCTCTAGGCAGGGCATTCCAGTCGAAGGGCCACAGCTGAGAAGGCCCTGTCTCTTGTCCCCGCCAGATGCATCTGCGAAGAAGGTGGGAGCAAGAGCAGGGTCTCCCCAGAAGATCTTAACGTCCTAGATCAGGGATCCTCAAACTACGGCCCGGGGGCCGAATACTGTCCTCCAAGGTCATTTACCCGGCCCTCGCTCAGGGTCAACCTAAATCTGAAAGGACTTGAAAACACATAACAACAACAACAACAACAACAACAACAACAATCTTATCTCATCAGTCAAAAGCAGGCCCACACTTTCCAATGAAATACTAATAAGTTTATATTTGTTAAAATTGTTCTTCATTGTAATTATTATATTGGTCTAAAGTGTTTGTTTTTTTTGCACTACAAATAAGATATGTAAAGTGAGCATAGGAATTCTTTTTTTTTTCCAAATTATAATCCGGCCTTCCAACAGTTTAAAGGACTATGACCTGGCCCTCTGTTTAAAAAGTTTGTGGACCCTTGTCCTAGATGGTTCATAAGGAGAAATATGTTTGGGTAGGTAAGTTGGACCAAAACCGTGTAGGGCTTTATAGGCTAAAGCCAGCACTTTGAATTGTGCCCGGAAGCAAACAGTTATACCAGTGGAGCTGGTGCAACAGAGGAGTTGTGTGCTCCATGAGTTCCACTCCTGTTAGCAACCTGGCAGCCACTGGTCGGATCATTTGCAACTTCTGAACAGTCTTCAAAGGCAACCCCATGTTGAGCATGTTGCAGTAGTCTATACAGGATGTAACCAGAGCGTGGACTACCGTGGCCAAGTCAGACTTCCCAGGGTATGTGCGCAGCTGGCACACAAGATTTAACTGTGCAAATTCCCCCCTGGTCACCACCGAGACCTGGGGCTCCAGGCTCAGGGAATGTCTTCCTTTGGATAGGAAAAAAGGTGCCTGAATTTGGAAGGTGGGACCCTTCTCTTTGTCCTGCCAGCTTCAGAAAGCATGTTTGGTGGGAACATGGTGCTCCCAGGTTTGGAAAGGGAGCTCCGTCTTTTGTTGTTCTTCAATCAGCAGTGAACACTTTTCTATTACAAGAAGCTTTGGGGAATTGATTGGAAGAACTTATAATGAGTGTGCCATTTTAATTATTTTTTATCTTTGGCCTTTTAATGGATTTGTTTCAAATTTTAATTCTGTAGATTTTAATATAGGTCTATACAGATTCAGTATAGGTTGTCATGTAAATTATAATATTGGTTTTAATCCTGCGGATAGTTTAATTACATTTTCACAAAAAACCCTTTTTTCTTATTAATATATCTATATCTTTAGATATAGCTATATACTAGAAAATATGAATTTATCTGCATTAACGTTTTGCAAGCCATCTTCACTCTGAATCTTTTGGGGGGAAAGGATAAGTAAATAAATTCACATCACAATCATTGCAATGTGGTTATAGCTGTGACCTTCTTGTTTACCTGACCTTCTCTGCCATCTCTTCCCTCTGTCTCCTTCTTTCTCTCTCAAAAGTAATGTTTCTTGCTATTATTTGACTTGGTGGGTCAAGTGCATGGCACTGCAGCCATTGTGTGGCCAACTGCTCTGTTTGCTTCCTGCATGATCAGTTTGAAATGTCACAGACTTTGCCAAGGAGGCTCTCCGGAGAACAGCTGCCCTAAATTACTGGCCCCCAGTAAATGCAAGACGCCTGGATGCTCTGTCGTGTAAAATGATGCTAATGCTCTCCAGGCTTTCAGACATCATTCCTGACTTCCCAACCACTAATGGCAGTAGAAAGAAAGACATGGCCCTCCTTCACCTCATTACAGTTAAAGAAACAGAAGGCATAGCGAGAGAAAGAGTATTTTCTGTTCCAGAAGCCATTCCTTGGACCAAGTAGACCACCAAGTACCTTACAGCTTTGGTTTTTATAAGGGTGAGAAATAGGGTGAGAAATAGCCTGATACTTTACAGTAAACCTTGAATGTATCTGATCTCAGAGATAAAACATAGCATTTTCCTACATGGTTTGTATTTTAAAGAAAAGTGGGGAGCAACAATTGGAATCAAGCAGAACACAGGGTTGTTGTAGGTTTTTCAGGGCTATATGGCCATGTTCTAGAGGCATTTTCTCCTGACGTTTCGCCTGCATCTATGGCAAGCATCCTCATAGATAGTGAGGTCTGTTTGGAAGTAGGAAAATGGATTTATATATCTGTGGAATGACCAGGGTGGGACAAAGGACTCTTGTCTGCTGGAGCTAGGTGTGAATGTTTCAAC
This sequence comes from Anolis sagrei ordinatus, assembly GCF_025583915.1. NCBI lineage: Eukaryota > Metazoa > Chordata > Lepidosauria > Squamata > Anolidae > Anolis > Anolis sagrei. Next base: position 32,126,592 of record NW_026847882.1, read on the forward strand.
TGACCACCTTGATTAGCATTTAATGGCTTGGAAGTGCCTGGGGGGAATGTTTTGTTGAGAGTGATTTGATGTGCCTGATTGTTTACTCTCTGTTGTTTTGCTGTTGTAATTTTTGAGTTTTGTTGTAATTTTTGAGTTTTACAGCATATTATTTGAGAACACAGCAATGCTGGACCACTCTCACAACCACCATGTCAGACTACACAGAGAAGCCATTGAAATCCACAAGCATGTGGACAATTTCAACAGAAAGGAATAAACCATGAAAATGAACAAAATCTGGCTACCAGTATTAAAAAAAAACCTCAAAAATTACAACAGCAAAACAACAGAGAGTAAACAATCAGGCACATCAAATCACTCTCAACAAACATTCCCCCCAGGCACTTCTAAGCCATTAAATGCTAATCAAGGTGGTCAGTTGAAACATTCACACCTAGCTCCAGCAGACAAAAGTCCTTTGTCCCACCCTGGTCATTCCACAGATATATAAACCCATTTTCCTACTTCCAACAGACCTCACTACCTCTGAGGATGCTTGCCATAGATGCAGGCGAAACGTCAGGAGAAAATGCCTCTAGAACATGGCCATATAGCCCAGAAAAACCTACAACAACCCAGTGATTCCGGCTATGAAAGCCTTCGACAATACATTAAGCAGAACACATTTTCTCCTCTCTTCCCAACCTCTTTATTACATTTTAGAGCAGGGGTCCTCAAACTACGGGCCAAGAGCTGGTACAGCCCTTCAAGGTCATTTAGCTGGCCCTCGCTCAGGGTCAACCTAAGTCTGAAATGTCTTCAAAGCACACAACAACAACAACAACACTACCTCATCAGCCAAAAGCAGGCCCACACTTCCCACTGAAATACTAATAAGCTTATATTTGTTAAAAATGTTCTTCATTTTAATTATTGTATTGTTTTAAAGTGTTTTTGCAGTACAAATAAGATATGTGCAGTGTGCATAGGAATTCATTCATTTTTTCCCAGATTATAATCTGGCCTTCCAACAGTTTGAGGGACTGTGACCTGGCCCTTTGTTTAAAAAGTTTGAGGCCTCCTTTTTTAGAGAATAGACTACCAAATCCTTAAACTACTTTTTGAGTTCTCAAGAACTACAAGGAACATTGGAGGATTTACTATAAACATGTCTAACTGGCCCTCCATAACGCCTGTGGATTACTTAAAAGCAAAAGGTGGATAAATGCAAAGAACAATTTGAGAACCCAGGAAGGCATTTTAAAAAGGAGGCTATGAACACACAGAACATAAACAAATGTCACTTTTAGTTCTGGCTAATGATTCGTGACTGTGACTTCAAAATAAAAAGCTATAATGGTAAAACAATGCAAGTTACGTCCCCCTTATCTAAAATGCTTGGGACCAAAAGTATTTTGGGTTTCAATTTTGCATCAGTATATATGTACATAATGAGATATCGTGAAGATGGAATATGAAACTCATTTATATTTCATACTAACAGTCCCCTGCCACATGTTGCTGTCGCCTAGTCTGTGTATATGTGTTTTTGTGTGTGTATATATTTGTGTATATGTGAATATATGTGGTTTGGCCATACATTGTAATGTATTTTTATTTTATTTTATTATTATTTTTTGCTTTTTAGGTCTCTTTTGCTGTGTTTTTCAGTGTATTCATGAGTGATGGTCACTCGTTGGCCTGATATTTGTCTTGCGTCCAAATTTGGTGTCAGTTCGTCCAGTGGTTTTTGAGTTATGTTAATCCGACAAACGAACATTGCATTTTTATTTATATAGATAAGCTTTATTATACACTAAAGTAGAAGTCACGGTGGCACAATGGATTAAACCCTTGTGCTGGCTGAACTGCTGACCTGAAGGTCTGTGGTTCGAATCTGCGAGACAGCGTAAGTTCCTGTCTGTCACTATCTCTCATCACTCTCATCCATATGAACAATTTTGGCATGTGGAATATTTTGGTTGTTTTAATGCCAGAAAAGAGATGCTCAACTTACATGGTAAATATTTCCGCCTGAGTCCCTTTGGGGAGATAGAGTGAAATATATATAAATATTATTATTATTATTATTATTATTATTATTATTATTATTATTATTTTGTACTCTATCTATCTATCTATCTATCTATCTATCTATCTATCTATCTATCTACATGTTCTGACAATTTACTGATCCAGATCATTTACGAATTGGTGACAAAATGACTTGTGCTCCCATTTTCTTACAGTACATTTGTTATTATCTGATCTTGGAAACTAGGAAGGACCAACCTTGTTTAGTATTTGGGTGGGAGGCTAGCAATACTCAAGAACTGAAGTCCAAATCATAATTGAAGAGTGATGTTCTACAACATTTACAGCAACAGGCTTTCATCTGTATCAACATCAGAAAATGTTCAATCAGCAATAGCATCTCTACAACTTGCCTTTAAAGCAATTCTGCAAATGCAAAAGACATACTCTCTGCCAGTTAGCAATTGCCCCATCATTGTTTTAAATACAATCAAATGGAGGCCTCTATGCAAGCATTCAGTCTTTCCATAATGAGAGACAAGGAATCAGACAAGGTGGTCTGCTCTTAGGGAGGAAAAGACACGCAGTGGACTAGCCCATAGCGACAGTGTAGTTAGCTACCCAGCTGGTTTTCTTAAAACTTTCTGAACAATACTCCCTTTGAATTATTTTGAACACTTCCATAGAAAGAGATTGTGTGTCAGAGTGCCACCGGCAACCATGTCTTCAGTAGGCTGGCAAAACACAAAGAATGCTAGGATATAGCCACATGAATGCAGTCCACTGCTGTGTAAGGTCCTACGGATTCCTTGCAATAAACCTGCACTGGGAATTCAAAGAGAAACAAAGTACTCGTCTTATCTCACTCCTGAAACTAGATGGCCAGAAATAGATGGCAGGGGATAAGAAGCTATAAATGTTTCTATATAAGTCCTACCAAAGCTTGGAAAAATTATATTTCCACACTCTAGCTCAGTGGATCTCCACCTGTGGGTCCCCAGGTGTTTTGGCCAACAACTCCCAGAAATCCCAGCCAGTTTTCCAGCTGTTAGGAGTTCTGGGAGTTGAAGGCCAAAAAAAAATGGGGACCCACAAGTTGAGAACCACCGCTCTAGCTTCTCACTCCATGCTGTAAGTTTAGTTAGCAGAGAAGTTCTGAAAGTGACAGTGTTGAATCCTAGAAGGAAAGTTGCTAGAAGATCAATATTATTGGCTTTGCCTGATGTAGGAACCCTTTTATCCTTCACAGTTATAGAGTTATGATGTCACTGAACCCTCTAAACAACAAATCCATTTCCTTATCACATGCAGTGCATTCCTTGGGTTGGGATGCATTGGGAAGTAAGGAAGGAAGGAAGGAAGGAAGTCACTACTACAGGCTAACCCGCTCTATAATTCTCCTTTATCATAATGCTAACACAAATCCAGAAGCCTATCTGCTTAGGGGCAGAAGTCTAATTCATTACACCTAAACTATAAATTCCAGGATAGTATAGAATGGAACCATGACAGCCAAAATGCTACATTTGTGGAATGGGAAAGGGACCTAGATTCTCTCTCTTGTTTGAATGTCATACCTCCTCTCCAACACATCCTCCTCAAGTCTAGTACAGAATATCCTTAGCTAATCTCATAATATGCATTTTCTAATAAGAATTATTAGACACCCCTGGTGGCTGCTGAATTTGCTGACCAAAAGTTCACAGGTTCAAATCCGAGGAGTGGTGTGATCTCCTGCTGTTAGCCTCAGCTTCAGCCAACCTAGCAATTTGAAAACACGCAGATGTGAGATCAATAGGTATTGCTTCGGCAGGAAAGTAACGGCGTTCCATGAAGTCATGCTAACAACATGACATTGGGGGTGTCTACAGACAATGCCGGCTTTTCATCTTAGAAATGGAGATGAGCACCAACCTCCCAGAGTCAGACATGACTGTACTTAATGCCAGGGGAAAACCTTTACCTCTATCTACTTAGATCAAAGATGGAAGGGTTGTTCTTGTTGCAAGAACAAACTTAATTCATGCTTTCAAAACTAAGATAAACTAGAATCCAGTTCAACATTGAGTTTTGTGCTTATTTACATTTTGCAGAGCAGTTCTACAAACAAACAGTAGAAATTTCATCAGATTTGGACATGAAATCATTTGGTGCCTTAGGGGAAGCCAGCATTTTCTCAGCCTCTTTGTTGATCTATGAAATAGGGTTAACAGAGTCAGCCAGCCATAAAGGAACCATGCCGGGATTATTGAGCCCATTCAGATTATTGAGCCCATCCCTGCTGGAAAATGCAAAATGAGCACTAAATATTGCTATATGTGGAAAAATTACAAAGTCCCTGGCTCCATGGATTGATAATCCATAGTATGTGGCTTAATTACTAGGTAATAAGGAGTTCCTTAACAAACAAAATCAATAGTTATTCTAATTATTGTTTTAAGTCCTGCTAGTACTCTATCTGAACAACCCACTTTCTCTCTTCTAGGAAGTGAAGAAGTCATATTCTAAAATTGTACAGTATTTATTTGCTTATGCTTTTCTACCACATTTCCTTTAAAATATATATGCCTTAGATATGTGTTTGGTACTAATTAATCCCAACAATAGTGTAAAGATACAAGCACATGGATTTATCTTGTAATAAGAAACTACAGGTCTGTTCTCATCTGCTGATTGGCCAACTATGTCAGTTTAAGGCAGAAGGATGAAATCCAGGGCCATCTCTACCAACTGAGTTAGTTGTCAATGAAAGTTCCTCAGATTGTTAGTTATATAATAAGTAATCACCTTATGGTAGGTTTACTGACTAGAAGATGGTAGGGAGTTTATAGTGTGGGGCTGGTCTTAGGTCTTCTTGACTTATTATTTTGGAAGGTGTGGTTAGAGATGTGTGACATTTGCTTATTTTAGTCAGCAATGTTTCTTGGGGGTGCCATACCTGTTGACTGAGATATCTGTAAATTGAGAGGATTGAAACTTCTCTGAAAAGTCTGTCTTCAATGGCTGATCAATAATCTCCCCTCAAGAAAATGTAAGGCAAGAAGGTGGACCACTGACAGAACCAAGGTTAAAAGGTGGCCTTCACAGCAGAGTTGATTTTCCAAGCTTGCTTTTTCAGCCCACATCCAACCACTTCCTCCCCAATATTTCATCCTTGACATCATTAACAAATTAGCTGTTAAGGATATCCAGAACCTTGCTCTTAAGGTGTTACAGTCATAGAAGCCCTACATTCTAACTCAGTGATTCTCAACCTTCCTAATGCCATGACCCCTTAATACAGTTCCTCATGTTGTGGTGACCCCCAACCATAAAATTATTTTCGTTGCTACTTCACAACTGAAACTTTGCTACTGTTATGAATCATAATGTAAATATCTGATATGCAGGATATATTTTCATTCACCGGACCAAATTTGGCACAAATATCTGATGCACTCATATGTGAATACTAGTGGGGTTGGGGGGATTGGTTTTGTCATTTGGGAGTTGTAGTTGCTGGGATTTATAGTTCACCTACAATCTAAGATCATCCTCACTCCATAAACGATTGAATTGAACTGAACTCGGCACACAGACCTCCCATGACCAACAGAAAATACTGGAAGGGTTTGGTGGGCATTGACCTTGAGTTTTGGAGTTGTAGTTCACCTACATCCAGAGACCACTGTGGACTCAAACAATAATGGATCTGGACCAAACTTGGCACAAATACTCAATATGCCCAAATGTAAACACTGGTGGAGTTTAGGGAAAATAGACCTTGACATTTGGAAGTTGCAGTTGCTGGAATTTATTGTTCATCTACAATCAAAGAGCCCCGTGAACCCCACCAATGATAGAATTGGGCCAAACTTCCCACACAGAAACCCCATGACCAACAGAAAATATTGGAGGGATTTGGGAGGAATTAACAATGATTTAGGGGAAAGCACACCTGCTTCCCGCTCCCCACTGGAGTCTCCAAAACAGCCCTCCCATTGGCTGAGGTGCCAGCTGAGAAGTCAGCCAATCACAGCAGGAGGAGGGCTTTGGATGGGAGGATTTTCTGTTTCCAAAAAGAAAAGGATAAGTGGAGAGATCTTCAGCCTTCTCTGCCCAAGGGGTTCCTAAGACCATTAGAAATATGTTTTCTTGTGGTCTTTGGTGACCCCCCTGAAACTCCCGGTGACACCCCCAGGGATCCCGACCCCCAGGTTAAGAAACACTGTTCTAACTACAGTAAACAAAATTACTCAGCTGTTAAAAAGTGAGTCAACACTTAAGGAAATCTCATTGATCTTGATCGCCATTACAACTCAGGTGACGATTAAGGGCCATATTATCTTTGGAGAGCAAGGATGGAGAAGAGTTGCACTTCAAAGGTCGCAGAATGAGGGAAGAGCGACACCATGATGTTCGTGTAATAGGCTATCATTTCTATTTGCTACTTCAAAAATATAGTTTCAGGAGCATTTTCACAGGCATTAAAAAGTCTTATGTTGGTCTTTTATCAATCCTAAGATGTTTAAAAACAGCAACATCAAATAGCAAACAAAAATAATGAGCAAAGCAAGAAGGAGCACAATGAGATTTTTGGGGGTAACAACAATGAATTACTCTTTGACCATAATAAAGAAAAAAATGGGAGAGAATTCAATGTCAAAATAAATGGCTCACATACAGGAATGTTGTACTTTTTCTGCCTCTCTTAAATAACTTTCCAAGCTCTGACCCAGACCATACACGTTGATCCCTTCCCAAAAAAGCCCACCACAAAACCTAGTCTTGATCAAGGAGAAAAGCTTGGACAGCTGAAATGCAGAAAGCAAACTCTGGCAGTGCGGGATGAGAGCCGCCGTCATCTGCTTCTCTTTATGTCACGGCTCTGTTCCCAACTTGCCTCCATAAACATCCGATTTGGAAACAATGTCACTAAGCTAGCTCCGGGTGGTCACAGCAGCACCCAGCAGGTACAGATGGGTTTGCTGAGTGAGATGACTCATTTGGACGTGTTTCAATAGTTTGGGCACAAGTGCCAACCCGACTTGTTCTTTATCACTTCACACAGTTGCAAGGGGCAGAAGAATTGTGGGGAGAAGACCCCAGCAAATTATCGTATGGTTTGGAGAAATGCCCCCCTTCCTAGTTCTCTGTCCCAGTGGATGAAACTACCAACGTCTCACCCACCCTTTCCCCCCAATATGGGATTCTCTTCTCAAAGCAAAGACAGAAAAGCACACAGCCATACTCTCTCCTGCAAGGTTAACTGGGTAGAAAGGGAGCATCTGTTTATGAGGAGGGCTATCAAGTGAAAGGCAGTAACACAGTCTCCAAACCAGCTTTTCATAGCCTCTTACTTATTATTTAATTTGGCTCCAATACTTAAAATTAGGCTAATGGCTGTTAAGTGGTTAAGGCGCACGCATTGTCCATCTGCCGAGAAAGCTGCAGGCCATTGTTCTGTTTCAAAGGCTAAGAGGGAGGGGGAATAATAGGAGAGGAACATGCTGTTAGCTTGAGAGCTAATGCATTCTCTCCTCGCTTACTTGAGTTTCTTCTTGTGCTGATATTTTCTCCCTCTCTCCCTTTTTCTTTATTTCTTGTTAGAAGTATTAGTGGGAACTTTGGGAACGTATGGTTTTATGAATTGAAAAGCCTGCCCAGCTGCATCCTCTCCATTACCACCAAAAATAAGCTTTGATCTTCAGCAGCTATCCAGTTGAAGTACTTGGCTACCTTGACTTACATCAAGGTCAATGACAGCTCTAAAAGCATGAGGTATGTTGAGGAGTTGGCCCTTCCGAAACAGATCTTTCTTCTTTTTCTTTACTCCCATAGCGATCAAAACACAGAGTTTCATTTCAGTTTCTTTTTTATAAGAATTTACCCAACTTCACATTTTCTTAATGTAAGGACCTGAAGACAACCTGAAATCAAATGAATCATCCAACCAGGCATGGGCTTCTGAATGCATTGCACTTAAAATTCTTGGATGGAAGTCCCACGCATTGTGCCATATTATTCCTGAATAACCACCTCTTCTTTCCGCAAAACTCTTCCTGTCATCATGTATACAGAAAGAAAGTACAATATAATCACCCACAAGCTTAGAATAGCTCAGTGAATTTCAGTAAAACAAATGAAGGATAATTTTGTTTAAATTCATGTTAAAGCATTGACTCAACATTGCAAATTGGATAAGCAGGACAAAAACTCTGGTATTTGTTTACAAAAAAATATCTGAATGTGGAAGAAACTGCAAGTAACAAATTTTCCTAGCCATTAACCATAATATCTTCTCTTGCATGATATCTTTCAACTCCTTTCTGGAGGAGGTTTATGGTTTGCCACCATGGGAAAGTAGGATACTGCTAAGAATGAGGTGGCCAGCCTCTCATTATTGATCTCAGGATTGGCACCTCATTCTTAGCACACATGTTACAGCTGGAGTTATGGCTGGAGCTACACTTTAAAAATGACTTACATACAAATTCAACTTCTACAACATCTATCTCATTTGTAACTTGGGAACTGCTTATATGTGTGTATATACATACACACATTAGTGCAAACAAGCTGAGGGTGTCTTCACTAATGGTGCAGACACCTTCATGGTGATCCATAAGGTTTCCATAACTGAGTGGGGAGCTGAATCCTTATCTACCAAAATCTCAGCCCAACACTTAAACCACAACATTATGCTTGTTGAAGGAATAGTTAAAGGACCAGGCTGTGGTGCAGCTAGTTGGTAGCCAGCTGCATTAAATCACTACTGAGCAAGAGGAAATGAGTTCGAATCCAGGCCTGGTCAGAGTGAGCTCCTGACCATAAACAGTCTAGCTTGCTGTCGACCTATGCAGCCCGAAAGACAGTTGCACCTGTCAAGTAGGAAATGTAGATAGCGCTTTATGTGGGGAGGCTAATTTAACTAACTTACGACACCATAAAACCTTCCAGCAGCATGTGTAAGAATGAGGAAGTACTCCATCAAGGACTAGGTATCACAAGTGGACGGTGAAGTGGCAGCTCTCTCTGTGGCCAGAATCAAGCTTACCCTCATGAAGCCGGATAGCTGGAATGTTAAATTGCCTCTGTGTCTATCTATCTATCTATCTATCTATCTATCTATCTATCTATCTATCTATCTATCTATCTATCTATCTATCTATCTATCTATCTGTTGTATGTCTAAATGGCATTGAATGTTTGCCATGCATATGTGCATTGTAATCCGCCCTGAGAAGAGCGGGATATAAATATTGTAAATAAATAAATAAATAAAATGCTTAGGAGGCCTGCTTTGGAGGCTTCTAAAGAGAGGCTGGATGGCCATCTGTTGGGGGTTCTTTAAATGTGATTTTCCTCCTTTTTGGAAGAATTGGGTTGGATTGGATGGCCCATGAGGTCTTTTCCAACCTTATGATTCTAGGAGGAGAAAAAAAGAAGAGTTTTGTCTCTTTTTGGGCAGTAAATGGAAGAGTCTGTTTTCTTGTCAAAATTCATGGTAGAAGATCTAACAGTTGCCTTTAGCATCTTATGTTTAATGTCATAGAGTTTGCAAATCAGAGTAGGAAACAAAAACAACAATCCTGCCCCAGATACCAGCAATGAGACTGTCTCATCATCATAAAGAAGAGCTCTGAAAGAGCTGGTCGTTTATTCCAATTGCCCCCAAAATATAATACAATAGAAATTCTGTATTTTAGACTTGACAATTTTCTACAGTCCATCAGACCAGGGTTGGGAAATTGCGACCCACAAGCCAGTCACATGTGGTACCTTTTTTGAGTGACGCCAGACCCATGCTGGACATTGGCCACCATCATGAATCTCCTTCAGGAAAAATATAGTGGGCAAGCATTCCACAAATTGGAAAAGACACTCTTAGAGAGCTCCATGAGTGGTGAATACTAAAGAGTACCTCTCAGACCCCAAATTGACTGTAAATAGTTGAAAGTATAAATGAGGAGCAATTTCTGGTTGCAGTTTTGACCACAAACGGAATTGTTTTCCAATAGATTCAACCCGCTTGGAGAATGGCGCCAATCTCTGACCTTATGCATAATTCCTCATACTTGCTGTACACAATGAGATGGGGATCAAGAAAAAAGTCAAGAAAATAGTTCTGTCACAAGTGATAAATAGCCAAAGTATGTCCAGACAAATAGTTTATATAACAAGAACTTCTAGTGCATACACACAGAGAGAATTGGCACTAAACTGCTCCTCTATTATGAGGAGTGACTTAAAGAGCTTAGTGTTGTGACTCAGCTTGACTCTGAAGCTGAAGCTGGCCTGTTTGGGCCTTCTGAGTCTGACTTTGGCCTGCAGGATGACAAGGAGGCTGATGGGTTACAGATTCCTGTACATGTTTCAGGGCCTGATAGTGTGGCTGCTGAAGGAGAAACAGTAAGTTCTCAGGGGAAAGGAATGTTCCTACAGTTAGAGAGACTGATAGCGAGAGTGAAATCCCACACGGCCAGGTGGAGGATCCATCCCAGCTGGACCCAGATAAGGGGTTGCATAGCCTTGAAGATAATGAATTAATGAGTAGACCAGATCGTTTGCAATTAAGGCTTCGAAGAAGCACTCGTTTGGCCAGCAAGCGAGAAGCCAAAGGTGCCAAAGGTCAACGCAATGCTTTCATGTTTGCAAAGGGTATTTAGTCTTGTAGCTGACAGGCAGTCTTTGTCAGTCTATCATTGCTCTTTCCATGATAACTTCTGGAAATTTTCCTTGGCTTTTAGCAACGCACTTCTGACTTCCTGAGTCTGGGATTTGGGGCTTGTTTTCAACTGTTTACCATGGACTTTTGTTTGACCATTACTAAAGGATTATGCTTCATGTTTTTGCCTTTGGATCTTGGGAACTTTGCCTGTGCATTTAAGTTTCTGTTTTGCCTGTGGACCTATTGCATTTCTATTTCTTTGTTTTGGTTTTGCTTTTTTCAATAAACTACAAAAACCTACAGCTTTTTTGTAATTTGGTGTGGTGGTGTCTGGAGCAAGGTGAATACTATCCTGAGTTGCAACACTGGGCATGTTTAGCCTGAAGAAGAGAAGGCTGAGAGGAGACATGATGGTCATGTATCAAGATGTGAGGGGAAGTTATAGGGAGGAGGAAGCAAGCTTGTTTTCTGCTGCCCTGGAGACTAGGACACGGAACAATAGCTTCAAACTACAGGAAAGAAAGGAGATTCCATCTGAACATGAGGAAGAACTTCCTAACTAGGAGAGCTGTTCAGCAGTGGAACTTTCCACCTCGGAAAGTGGTGGAGGCTCCTTCTTTGGAGGCTTTTAAGCAGAAGCTGGGTGGCTATCTGTCGGGAGTGCTTTCAATGGGATTTTCCTGCTTTTTCGCAGGGGGTTGGACTGGATGGCCCACGAGGTCTCTTCCAACTCTATGATTCTATGGTTCTAAACCTCACTACTGCATATTCTCATGCAAACAGTTCCTGCTGGCATAATAAATTGAGATGATGTTTTAAAATCAATATAAGATAATATCCAGCCTCTCCATTAGAAAAAAAAAGATGAAAAGAACAATGGGTTTTTTTAATGTTTGAATAAAAATGAAATACATTAAGACTTACAGACATTAAAAAGAGAAAAGATTAACAATTGAGATAATAAAATAAAAAATATAAAAATTCAGAACATAAAGAAAAAAGACCTTTCAGTGGTTATACATGCATATTAGTTATTCATACCCCTCTTTCAAAAAAAAAAAGCAACATGTTCCTTTCTTACAATTGTGTATTCTTTCTAATCATCAAACCCAAAAGTTACCCAGTAATTTGTTTTTTTAAAAAAGTCAATAAAAGGTTTTCAATCTTTGAGAAATGTCACTACTGATCTTTCTCTAACCAAACCAGAGAATTTGTCAATTTCAGCTAAATCTATCCGTTATTAGGGTCATTTAGTGCTCGAATTCTGTGGCCTAAATTCAGTTGTTAGTCTTAATTAGAGTAGACCTACTAAATTAGGAATATTTGAGATCGGTGCTTTCAGTGTTTGCAGCAATTCATCAATTCATGTACGCAACAAAAATGTTCAAAAGGGGAAAGATGCAAATTAACTGAAAGCTGTGACATACTGCTCTAATTCCGAACTAATTTTAGAGTTTCCCTCCTTAAACTAGATCGAAGGAAAAGTAAACATCAGGACAAAATGAACAGCATAAAGGAACAAAGCAGGTCCCACTGATTCAATGGGCTTTCTGTACTTACATCCCCTTTAATTAATCTTAATGCGAAGGGACAGCACCAATTAATTATGTCATCCCATTTTTGAACCTTTTTTAAAATGTCCTAGTTTCTCTTCCTCCTCCCACTTTCCCCTTTTGTCCACAGTTTCCTTCAACTGCTGCAAACTTAATTAACTCAGCAGAGAAGAGAAGGGTACAAGTGTTGCCTTTCCCAACTGGCTTGGGTAAAAGGCAAACTTCTTCAGCCTCACTTAGTGTGTGTTAATTCCTATTAATATAATAATAATAATAATAATAATAATAATAATAATAATAACTTTATTTATATACCGCTCCATCTCCCCGAGGGGACTCAGAGCGGTTCCCAGGTAACATCACAAAACATACAAAGTAAAAAAACAACATAACCATAAGATTAACAAAACAAAGTATAAGCATAAAAATTGTCGCCATAACACACATATATTAAAAATAATACTGCCTGTTCAAGGCAATTAAAAAATTTAAAACGCCGGGCCAAGATTTGCGCAAGCCCAAAAATTCTACCGGGCCCGGGAATTAAGGGCAATGCTATGGCAGGCAATAATAATATTAGGTACGGGTCTGTGGCTGTTCATTCTGGGGCCAATTAGGGGAAATTACCTGGGTAATTGGTAGGAAGAATAAGGCCGTATTCGACAATGTGTGGGGCTGAGTTAGAACTGGTCATTTTCAAAGGCTTGTTGAAACCACCAGGTCTTCAAGCTCTTACGAAAGGAGGGGAGAGATGGGGCCTGTCTTATTTCCCTTGGAAGGGCATTCCAGAGGTGGGGGGCCACCACCGAGAAGGCCCTCTCTCTCGTCCCCACCAATCGCGCTTGAGACAGTAGTGGGACCGAGAGGAGGGCCTCTCCGGAAGATCTTAGAGCTCATGCTGGTTCATAGAAGGAGAGGCGATCGCAGAGATAGGTGGGGCCCGAACCATTTAGGGCTTTATAGGTCATGACCTGCACTTTGAATTTAATAGCTTTTGCCATCGTAACCACACTCTGATATTGCTTCCATCCTGGCGTTGATACCTGAAAATCTATAGATCATATATCTAGCACTAACAATTTGTGGGTTGTTGTGAGTTTTTTGGGCTGTACGGCCATGTTCCAGAAGCTTTATCTCCTGATGTTTCACCTGCATCTATGGCAGGCATCCTTAGAGGAGATCCTCAGGAGAGAATGCTTCTGGAACATGGCCATATAGACTAGAAAACTCACAACAATCCAGTGATTCTGGCTATGAAAGCCTTCAACAATAGACTAACAATTTGATTGAGCCTTAGGCATTTTAGGGGAAAGAGAGGGAAGGAACATATGGCTGGAGCATAGATTTTACCTTAAGAAAGTCTAAAGATCAATCCCAGTTTAATTTGGATAGCTACTCTCAATCAATGTGTTTACATTGATTGGCAGTAGCTATCCAAATTAAACTGGGATCTAAAAGCCAGTGAGATAATATGAATTTTTTTTGTCGCGTCAGGAGCGACTTGAGAAACTGCAAATCGCTTCTGGTGTGAGAGAATTGGCCGTCTGCAAGGACGTTGCCCAGGGGACGCCGGATGATTTGATGTTTTTATCATCCTTGTGGGAGGCTTCTCTCATGACCCCGTATGAGGAGCTGGAGCTGATAGAGGGAACTCATCCGCCTCTCCCCGGATTCGAACCTGCAACCTGTCGGTCTTCAGTCCTGCCGGCACAGGGGTTTAACCCACTGCGCCACCAGGGGCTCCAGATAATATGATAGGAAAATACAATCGCTCAAAATACAGACCCGTAAGGTGTTTACCTTATGGGTCTTTAATTTGAGTGACTATATTTTCCTATATCTCATTGGGATTTTATCTCTGTAAACGAGGGTCTTTTTTTCCAATCCTAGCACCTTCTAAGAGTGAATGAAAAAGAAGGCTTTCAAGGTAGCCATTTTTAAAACCTGGGACTCCCTTCCTGACAGCTGACAAAGAGCAAGGGCTTTAGATGGGATTACTGCCCTTTTATAGGTGTTTTTTTATTTTCTAACCATTCTCTCAATGTTTTAATCTTATTTGTTTTCTTTCATTGTTAGCTGCCTTCTGTCCCGGGATGTAAATTCCACACACAACAGAGAAATGTCCCTGTAAAATGATTCTCCTCTCAACATGTTTAGGTAACATCTGAAAAGGGCTACCCAAATTGGGTGTCATGGCTTAAAGGTGTGAGAGAGACTCTACTGGCATCTGTCAGAGACTGATATAATTCACAAAATGAACCACGGGGACAGAATTGTGACTACCGTTACTGAGAGAATGACATTCATCACTTGAGAGGTTGACAGAGTTTGAAAAGGTTTATTTTTGAAATTACAACTTCCAGCATCCCATGAGATGCAGCCCAAAAAGGTAACTTATTCAGTCTTTAGTTTTTGGGAGGCAGGTTCTGGAGAGAAGATGTACCCTCTTCCTGCATGTCCTTCTTGAGTTTCTCATCCACTGCCTGCCTTGGAAGACAAAACATAGGAGAGCCATGCGGCAAGTCTTTCATTCCCTAAACCAGTGGTTCTCAACCTGTAGGTCCCCCGGTGTTTTGGTCTACAACTCCCAGAAATCCCAGCCAATTTAATAGCTGTTAGGATTTCTGGGAGTTGAAGGCCAAAATATCTGGGGACCCACAGGTTGAGAACCACTGCCCTAAACTATCTGCCTGTTCTCAGGCAAGGTATGTCACACTCTTTTATTTTCAGTATTGAAGAGACATCAACTACCAGTCCAGTGATTACTGTTGGGTTTCATCCCTGACTGCACAAGTCTCCAGCTCCCAATTGAGTAGTTAGCCTAGATAGATTAAAGTGAGGGATTCCTTCCCCAATTTCCTCTAACAAGCTTATCTTAAGAAGGGGCTTAGAAGGGTTGTCTTACTTATCTTTGCATGCCACTATCTCCTCCCCCTTTTGAATACTTAGCAATGTGATCTCTTCAGGGAAAACATAACTTTCTCTTTAAAGATATTTTTGTTGCCCTGGCAAAGCGATGTGGTCAGAGTTCTCCATATTGGCTTTCTTTCCCTTTTGTTTTCTCTAGAGTGAGGAGGCATTTTGCCATTGCCCAGGCAAGATGTAGTAGATATAGCTACTTTTATTATTTTTCCTTTTCCTTAGAACATAGCTCAGTGAAGCTAATTAGCTTCAAGAACCTTATATTTTCTTTTGGGTTGTTGTAGGTTTTTCCGGGCTATATGGCCATGTTCTGGAGGCAATTTTTCTCCTGACGTTTCTCCTGCATCTATGGCAAGCATCCTCAGAGGTAGTGAGGTCTGTTGGAAGTAGGAAAAATGGGTTTATATATCTGTGGAATGACCAGGGTGGGACAAAGGACTTTTGTCTGCTGGTGCTAGGTGTGAATGTTTCAACTGACCACCTTAATTAGCATTTAATGGCTTGGAAGTGCCTGGGGGGAATCTTTTGTTGAGAGTGATTTGATGTGCCTGATTGTTTACTCTCTGTTTACATTCGCAAGAAATCCGCCATAGCAGAGCACCTGATGAACCAACCTGGACACAGCATTTTATTTGAGAACACAGAAATGCTGGACCACTCTCACAACCACCATGTCAGACTACACAGAGAAGCCATTGAAATCCACAAGCATGTGGACAATTTCAACAGAAAGGAAGAAACCATGAAACTGAACAAAATCTGGCTACCAGTATTAAAAAACTCTAAAATTACAACAGCAAAACAACAGAGAGTAAACAATCAGGCACATCAAATCACCTCTCAACAAAATATTCCCCCAGGCACTTCCAAGCCATTAAATGCTAATCAAGGTGGTCAGTTGAAACATTCACAACTAGCTCCAGCAGACAAAAGTCCTTTGTCCCACCCTGGTCTTTCCACAGATATATAAACCCATTTTTCCTAGTTCCAACAGACCTCACTACCTCTGAGGTTGCTTGCCATAGATGCAGGCGAAACGTCAGGAGAAAAATTGCCTCCAGAACATGGCCATATAGCCCAAAAAAACCTACAACAACCCAGTGATTCCGGCCATGAAAGCCTTCGACAATACATGGATTTCTTTTGTCTTTAATAAACATATTATTTCGATCCTATGAAGTTGTGGATCTGCAAACCTGTTCCATCTTGTTGAATGGAAGTCAATCCTTGCTTACTACATGCAAGTTTCTGCTACTTATGAACTGTGCATCTAGCATTCTGCTATATTTTGGTGGAATCATCCCCAGAGAGGGTTATTTTGAGCCTAATATCTCCTGATTCCCAACAATTACATTGGATGAGGAGGGTGCGCCACATTGCTATTGGCTTCGGGCAGCATAAAATCTTGAGACAGATTGGCTGTGAGGTACTATATAGAAAGGAAAAGGGGGTGATGAGGATTTGATGAGTTACACCATTATTCCTACGAGCAAAATCATTATATCGCTCAGTTACAAACCACTCCATTTTTTTTATATACGGGAGGCCTTCTGGCAAACAAAAATGTAGTTTCCCCTGAACAGACAAACATTTACAAAAAGTCAATTTCCTCTGCTACACCCCAATCCAATTCTTAATGGATGCCTGAACTGCTTACCTGCTTCTCCAAATCTATCTTTTGCAAAATCCATTGCCTCAATCTGTAAAAGTTCTCGCTCACTTTATCTGCATCCTGAATCTCTCTCAGGGCAGGCTGTGTGAGTGACTCTCTCTCTCTTAACCGTATCCATCCCAATTCATTAGCTGTGTACAAGGTGTATATACACACACTCAGTCAATCTCCACTAGTTCCAATGGCTGGCATGGACAGAATACAAAGTGAGGCTGAGAGCCAGGCTCAGAGGAAGTTAGTTGTAATAGCCAAAGAGATTCACTTGTCTCCTAGCATGTCTTTGTCTGTCTCTCCAGACCTCACTGTCTCAAGGAATGTCTGATGCAGTTATAGATTTTGGAGAGCAAGGGAGAGCAAAAGGGCAGTGTACATTCTGCAAGAGCACACACATTTATGCTCAAAGAATAATTATGGGTGCCAGCTAGATCCCTTTGAAGTCATTAGCAAAACTCTCATTGATTTTAATTGATCTTGATTGCAGCCTACAGCTGCTAAAAGTGATGCTCTTGAAAATTAAATGACATCTGCACATCAGATGTGGGCTACAGCACCCATCAAAACTTCCAAAGAGTTGGAAGGATAATGGCAGCAGAAGGCAGAGGGAGAGATACAGGGCAGGGATGTGGAGAGGTACTGGGTAGGGCTGGGTAACCACGGAAAAATTTGTTTCTAAACTCGATTCGTTTTTAGGGGGTTTTTGCGTTTCGTTTTTTAAAAGAATTCCAAATTTTTTCTTTAAAAAAGTTCAAAATATACGTAATTTCGTAAATTACGAAACAATTACGAAACAATTACGAATCGATTCGTTAATGGCAGACGCGATTGCGCAATATGCAAAAAAACCCCTCCAAATGGGACAGGGGGGACTTCTGAAGCTTCCCTCTCCCACTGTTGTTGACTGTTGGTGTGATAATTTATTTTTTATCACTGATAAAACAAACAACAACCCTAAAACTTGCACCAGACATACGGAAACAATTACAAAACAATTTCAAAACAATTTCGAAACAGTTTTGAAACAATTACGAAACAATTACGAAATAAATTGAAAATTTTGTTTCGATTTTTAATTGCTCCTGCATGGCTCGATATCGGATCGTAAGCTAATTTAAATACGAATTAATAACGAATTACGAAATTAACGAACGAAACCGCCCAGCCCTAGTACTGGGGGAGTTTGATGCAACTGGATGAAGCTCAGAAGAGTTGTATAATCAAAACCCATCCCTTTCTTCAGTTAGGGTCATCGCTTCTCATTCTGCATGGTCCCTGAATTGATCCAAACACTGTTTGACCATTGCTTGCCATATATTTATATTGGAACCATGTAACCAAGGAACTGGCATTTTCAAATTACTGAAAGCCTTTTCTGCAGCTAATTAGCCTCTGCACTTTCTGACCGTTCGTTTTCTTGCTTTCTGGAAGCTTTTCCTAGTCTACGTTTTGCATAGCAAATAGTGCTTCAACTTTCCCTACAGTCAGGGCCTACACACAATTTGGCTCTCAGGCAAGTAAACAACTTTCTATTCTCCCAAAAGAGCTGGGCTGACTGCAGGCACCCAGGCAGATTTCTTCCTCAAGCATCTGGAATATTTCTGAACACTGTGTGCCACCATGCCAGCTCATACAATTGGTGTCAGAGGATTAACTTCCACAAAGGCCAGAAAGAAAAGGAAAAAAAAACCTCTGCACTTTTAAGTATTGCCCTCTCTCATTACTTATTGTGCCAAAATTGGGGGCTCTGGATCATTGTGTGGAGATGAGATGTGGCTCAGGGCTTCCAAAGTTACTGTTTTGGGAATACAGCTTTGCATCATAAGTGGAGACCCAAAAGTAGCTTTGAAAGCATGACAAGTGGAAACTCAAATATAGCCTTGGAGTTGTACAGATGCAATGAAATCCTATGCACACTTAAGTGGAAGCAAGTCCTGATGCATTTATCCCATCTCTGAAATATTTTTGCATTAGTAAGAATTTAAAAAGTGTATGAACATAAGCAGAAGAATAGCAGTGTTGCACCTGTCTATATTGTTGTGTGTGTTTGGCCCAGAGCAGTAGGAAGCAATGGGATTTGTTTCCCTGGAAGAAAAGTGTACTAAAGCCGTATGGTGTTTCGTCACAACTTATAAATATGCATGTCTAGCTTGAGAAAAAGCACCCCAGGAGACAGTGCTGTTCTCTAAAGCAGCATTGGTACCCTAGGAGAAAACCTGATGTGCTTCTCTATGCACACACTACACACTTTTTGTCCAGCTAGCTGTACCCTTAACATTTCCTTTGCTGGCTATGTTTTTACTCCAACTACTTGTCTCAAGAACATCTGGGGCAGGTCTAAGCTAGTAGCCACCAGCCATCTATAGTCATCAAAGACACATTAGAGAGCTCTCCAAAATAGGCTTGCAAGCTGCTTCCACCAGCTCTAGAAACACAAGCTGACCAGCACCGTCCATTAGCCAGCTGTCAGATTCTGCAAAATATTGTCATTTCTACACCTGATATCGCCCAAGAGTATTTCATTTCCCAGCTTCTACCTAGCAGGACCAACCTGGCTTTGCTCCATAACTTCTTCTTTGGCAAGAACTATAGAGGTTTCAAAGAGAACTCCTGACTTTCAGCTACAGTGTGTTTCACTAGGCATTTCTATTTATTTTCAGCAGAAACAAAACATAACCTTCACATCAGGCATCAGCCCCACCAAAAATGGATACTGCAGCCCACTGGTCTCTGCGTGTTTTCCCTGACAGTCTTGGGTGCAAGAGCCAACTGGCAGCCCAGGCTGCACTTCCATGGGAAACGGAGTGGCACTGGCAGCATTTCTGCGGCAAAGGGAGTGTTTACAGCAGGCACAGTGACAGCTGTCCGAATGCCACAGTTATTTGCAAAATGTTACTTAAATTACTGACAGTTGGCACTATGAAGGGCAAACTCAATGGGAATAAGCGGGCATCTCCCCATTTTGTTAATGTAGCAGAGTTTACCTTCTTTCCATATATCATCATCCTCCCAAAGTTTTTTGTTTCTTTATTTGTTTTAACCCCCCCCCCTTTTAGCCAATTTCCTGTTTCTGGGATGGATGTACATTTCTCCACCTGCAGGCCCTGAACTGTGTTGCTAGATCCTCCTCTCCAAGACGACCTAGGAATGCCAGGCTGTAAAATGGAGTCAATGTGGCTCTTGTTACAAGCTGTTCCACAAGCTGTCGCTCAACACTAATCTGTGAGAGCTGTTTACACAGAGTTCTGCGAGGCCATTGCTGCACTTGCCCAGGCCTATTCAGGCATCAAGTACCAAAGCAGACTGACATCGGGGTTGTTTCAGCTGCAATCATAGAAAAAAACAAAACCCAACCAGAATAGTGAGAGTCACTGGCATGCATTCATACAGTACATGATTCCCAGGGTCCACTGGATATGAACCAGGAATACCAGCTGCAGCCCTTCTTGGAAAAAGCGGACCTGGCTCCAGATACATATGGACGACTAGAAGGGAAGGCACCAATCCAGTGACAAAAGAGAAGCAGAATGCTGAGATATAAAAAATGCTGTTTAATGTAGACCAAAGCATTTGGAGGAAAAAAAATTCAACAAAATCCAACAATCAGTGTTCTTGTAATACTTGTAGTACTATTTTACAAATTGTTCCAAGTAGTTATATCACCCTAGTAACATTCAAGCGAGACAACTGCAACATGTTCCATATTATTGCAGAACAACACGACAGCATATCCTCAGTCTGTCCAGATTAGGTGGCAAAGCCTTGAATAGAGCATTGCCACCCCGGTTTGTCAGCTACTTTTGAAATGTCCCAGTTTCTCTATCTTCCTTCTATTTTTGTTGCTGCTGCTACTGTTGTTATATGCACAGCTTGCTTCACAAAAGGAAAGGGCACCCATTTGGTCCAGGCATTTTGCACAAATTGCAGAGATGTTGATAAAAATGTACTCATTCTCCTGTCCATGAGTTATTTATTTATTTTGTATCAAAAGTGTGCTGGCAAAACTATGCTGGATGCTAAATTTTCTTTTTCTACGCATGGTTAGTTTGAACGTGTTTCTGTTAGCCAGGCATTTTGCAGTTAAGCAGCTTTCCCCAGGCTGCAGTCATAGGCTAGGAGTCCCCGGTGACACAGTGGGTTAAACCCCTGTGTTGGCAGGACTGAAGACCAACAGGTCGCAGGTTCAAATCCGGGGAGAGGCAGATGTGCTCCCTCTATCAGCTCCAGCTCCTCATGTGGGGACATGAGAGAAGCCTCCGACAAGGATGATAAGACATCAAATCATCCAGGTGTCCC
The DNA here is from genome assembly GCF_025583915.1 of Anolis sagrei ordinatus. Taxonomy (NCBI): domain Eukaryota; kingdom Metazoa; phylum Chordata; class Lepidosauria; order Squamata; family Anolidae; genus Anolis; species Anolis sagrei. Next base: position 32,147,695 of record NW_026847882.1, read on the forward strand.
CTGGGCAACGTCCTTGCAGACAGCCAATTCTCTCACACCAGAAGCGACTTGCAGTTTCTCAGGTCACTCCTGACACGACAAAAAAAGTCATAGGCTAGCAGCCTGCCTATCACCATTGGGGCTTTTGGAACCGCTCTTTTCCCCAGGTTCAGGAGGGAAAAGGGGACAGTTTGTTCAATCTTACAATTTGAACCCCAACTACAGGAGATGTGGGTTTTTCCCTCCTGTAGAAAAGCTTCGTTTCTTACAAGCTTGGCTGGGGAAGACAATTCTCACAGCTTTACTAAGAAATACAGCATAGCCCTTGTTGGGATTAAAGAAACAGACAAAAAACATTGCATAAATTAGTATAATACCGATAAAAATAGAAGGAGTGCAGGTGGCTAAATATCTTTTGACCAAAAACAGGCAACAGCAATGGCATTGTCTGTAGCTTCCAACAATTCTTCCTCTACATGAGGCAGGGCATAGTGGACAAGCATACAGATGCGGAGTTGTCTGTTCTGCTCCACAGTCACACAAGGTGTGGGATTCTTTTAGGTAGTGCCATTTTGCCAGGTTGTCTTTTGATCTGCCCACTCCACCTCTGAGTCTGTTCAGAGACTTCCAAGATGCCCATTTTTGGTTTGCCCCTGGAGAAGGACCCTTGCTGGGGGGGGGGGGGGGGGCATCCAGTTGGAATTTCCTGGTTTAGCTGCCTAGAAGGATATTCTTGCTGTTGCTGTGGGGATGCCAAGAGGAGGAGTAGTTCTCATAAAGCTTTTCCTTGATTTGAGTCTACTGGGAGGAGGCTGGTAACCATGCAATGGATGGCTTTCACAGTGTTCCATCTTATTTCTCTCACATGTCAATGAGTGAAGTAGGGAACCTTGTGAGAGTTAATGCTTTGATAGCCTTTCTTGTTATAAACTAGTAATTCAACAAGACCCTACTTTATAATAGTATGTTAACTCCCAAATGAAAACCTTTTCATTTTTTATTATTGGTGTTATATCAGTGCAGCATTTTTCAGCATTGCAGCCGATAAGAAGAATTGGCTAAAGTGAAGATGTGACTAAGAAGTGACTCCGAACATTAGCACACAAGGGAGGCAAAGCGGCATTGAAGTAGAGCCATCCAACATCATGCACATCCCGCTGATGGTCTGCCCATTCCCTTCAATTAACCCGTCTCCTGATAATTTCGGGGAAAATCCATCAATAGCTGCCAATTCCTGTCATTTGCCTTGTGTGATGGAGCCGTTCTATGTTGCCTAAACCAATGGTGAACAATAAATGAGAAGAGCGAACTCTCAATGTACACTGTATACAGCCAACCGATCATAACAAACTATCTTCTTTGAAAATAAATACCATATGAGAAATAACAGAGTGCTAAGTCTCACTGGATTTTGAAGTATTTTGGTGAAAAAGTCCCTTAGGGTTTCTTTGAAAAACAATGCTTAGATCTCTACCGACTGATTGTTTGTCTCAACATCAATGGAAGTTTTTATAAGCATATTAGGATTCACACTAAGAACAGAAAAATACAATTTGTACAAAAGATGGTTGAGACTTATGTTTATACTTTTAGTGGTTTCTGAATGAGATGCTTGTATCAAATTAACTACAGTGGTAAAGGAGATCAAGCTGGAAAACCATACTTTTAATTTATGGATTTTTAAATAAAAAGATACATACATTGCTCTTTGGTTACATTTCCTGTAGAAGAAGCCACGGAAGTTCTTCCAAACCCATTGTTGAGAGTTAATTCATACATTATGCAAGGTAAAGTGGGTTTTTTTCCCATGTCAGGAGTGACTTGAGAAAATGCAAGTCACTTATGGTGTGAGAGAATTGGCTGTCTGCAAGGGTGTTGCCCATAGGATGCCCAGATGTTTTACCATCTTGTGGGAGGCTTCTCTCATGTTCCCACATGGGAAGCTGGAGCTGACAGATGGAAGCTAATCCCACTCCTCAGATTTGAACCACCGACCTTTTGGTCAGCAGTCCTGCCGGCACAACGGTCTAACCCAGTGGTTTTCAACCTGTGGATCCCCAGGTGTTTTGGCCTACATCTCGCAGAAATCCCAGCCAGTTTACCAGCTGTTAGGATTTCTGGGAGTTGAAGGCCAAAACATCTGGGGACCCACAGGTTGAGAACCACTGGTCCAACCCAGGGTCTCCAGGTGCCACCGGGGTCTCCAGGTGAAGTGGTGTAATTCTAGAGTACCACTTCAGAAGAAAGCCACCATAGAATAGTGGTTTGAGCATTAGATTACACCTATGGATACCATGGTTTGATTCCTGTTGCAAGTCACACACTCTCAGCCTCAGAGGGTGGCAAAAGCAACCCCCTCTCTAAAGAAACATTGCCAAGAAATCCCTGTGATGGATTTACCTTAAGGACAGAAATCAGAAAATACTTGCAGGCACAAAATAACACTTCTTTTTAGGACTCAATCACACAAAAGTTTCAATATTTATAGAAAGCTAATGTAGCATGGAAATGTCTGCCCTAAGTCTCAATGCACACACATATATGGCAAATGCTGGAATAAAGGGAAACACTGAAAAACAGTCCACCTCTAGCAATTTGATTTAATGCATTTTGGAATTTAATTCCCTAACAGTGGGTATTGATAGATAGATAGATAGATAGATAGATAGATAGATAGATAGATAGATAGATAGATAGATAGATAGATAGATAGGCAGGTAGGTTTGGTGGGTGGCAAAATGAGGACACCATCACTCCAATACAAATTATGTCCACCATTATTTTTTTTCTTCAATCCCAATATCTAGCATTGTAGTAGATCACCATTTAAACATCCAGTTCATGCATCCAAACAATAGATGCAGTGAAGGGAAAACAAACACAGCAAATATAAGAGTTCTAAATAGCAATGATTTTTCAGTCTCGTGTTTTCTGCAGTGCTATATATTAGCATAATGTAGGATGATTTCATGGGCAGAGAAGAATCCTTTTTAGGGCAATACACTTTTAAGTACTTCACCAGAGCTACATCCACCAAAATCTACAGCATCATTTTAAATAATGGGTAGAAGCTAGGATACTGCAACTTATTTATATACAAGAATTAGAGATATCCAAAACGGGCTTGTGAGGAAAGGAGACACAATTTCCCTGTCCAATGTAGCAGATTCTTAGCCAGAATTTTAAAAGGTTACCTTTAGATCAGCGTTTCTCAACCTGGGGGTCAGGATCCCTGGGGGGTCACGAGGGGGGTGTCAGAGGGGTCACCAAAGACTATCGGAAAATACAGTATTTTCTGTTCTGTGCAGGAAGTTTGGCCCATTTCTATCATGGGTGGGGTTCAGAATGCTCTTTGATTGTAGGTGAACTATTAATTCCATCAACTACAACTCCCAAATTTCAAGGTCTATTTTCCCCAAAATCCACCAGTGTTCATATTTGGCCATATTGAGTATTCATGCCGACTTTGGTCCAACTCCAAAACTCAAGGTCAATGCCCACCAAACCCTTCCAGTATTTTCTGCTGGTCATGCGAGTTTTGTGTGCGAAGTTTGGTTCAATTCCATCATAGGTCAAGTTTTAGAATGCTCTTTGATTGTAAGTGAACTATAAATCCCAGCAACTATAACTCCCAAATGACAAAATCAATTCCACCCAACCCCACCAGTATTCAAATTTGGGTGTATCAGGTATTTGTGCCAGATTTGGTCCAATGAATGAAAAGACACTGCCCCGAGTCATAACAGTAGCAAAATTACAGTTATGAAGTAGCAATTAAAATATTTTTATGGTGGAGGGTCACCACAACATGATGAAATGTATTAAGGGTTGTGGCATTAGGAACGTTGAGAACCACTGCGTTATATGAAAGCTCTCCAAACTAACCAGCCAGAGTAGCAAACGGCAGTGCTGGTGGGAGTATTCTGGAACTTGTAGTCCACAAAAGGAATATTTCCAAGTTCTGGCTTACATTTAGGCTTAACTCTGCAAAATCTCTGTTTGCATTTTTTACAGACTTCTTACATTATAATGTAAGACGACAAGGAGACAAGGGACAATGTTTTTGGCAAACCTTTCCCCATGACCAAAAAAAAAAAAAAAAAWAGGCTTCTCCTGGAGTAGAGACAACATCACAGGGGTTATGTAGCCGTAAAGTGCATGGATGTTCAGGGAGGGAGTGGAGGAGCATATTTAAGAAAAAGACTAGGCTTCAAGATAGTAGTAGTAGTAATAATAATAATAATAATAATAATAATAATAATAGTAATAATAATAATAATAATAATAATAATAATAATAATACATCACACAGTCCTAAACGCTTGGGAAGTGTTCGACTTGTGATTTTTTGATACGAAATCCAGCATATAGATCTTGTTTGCTGTGACATACTGTGTTTTTGTGTCAATAAAAATAAACTTTATACCCCACCACCATCTCCCCAAGGGGGACTCGGTGCCAAGCCCAAAAATACAATATAGCAAAATAAAATACAAAATGCAAACAACAAAAAACAACAAAAATTGCATCACAATAAAATACATACAATGGCAAAAAGATCCAAATAGATGAACAGGGTTTTTTTTTTGTTTTTTGGAGTTAACATGAACTCTGCATGTGTCTGATAAAACAGATGCAGGTGTTTGGGCTCTTTATGGATGGAAGCAAGGCCTCTGTCAAAATTCCTCACTTACTGATTTGGTGTGGAAATGTAATGTGTTACCAGATGCTCCTGCTGAAATCTGTTTCTACCTGCATAAATCCTTATCCAGGGGTGGAAATGTTGGGCTCTCTAGGCTCTCTCCCAACACCTTGGCTAATTGCAGACATTACAGCAGATATGGCCCGTGGCTAAACACAGAGGTTGCTCTGAACCACTTTGGTGGAACCTGGTTTATGGACACCTTATGCTTACCCCACTGAAGCCACCATCTGTTCTTATACCAGAACAGAGAGAGATGGCATTATCTGCAGAGATTCACTCTGGATTATTTCTAATCACTTCTTAGTGCCAGTCAAGAAATCATTTTAATGCCTGCTAAATAGCCTCCTTGTCTGTCAAAGCAGGGATCTCATTTCCAAAATGTCTTCAGGATGGAGTGATTCTTGGTTCAAGCAGCAATCTTCATAATATACCTGCCTGCTGAATAAACTGGGGTGGTTGAAAAAGTGCTTTTAGGGTGGTATTCTCACAATCTAATCCTCACTAAGCACATTTACTTGCAAGTTAGTTCCACGGTTTAGGGGAGCTTACCTCTCTAAGTGTGCAAGCTTAGGGTATGCTAACATGCTTCCCTCCCTCTCATGAGCATTGAGACATTTGGGGGCCCTTTCTAGCACATTGAATACATATTTGTGCAACATTTCATAGGTGAAAATCTGATCCATGGAGCCAAGCAAGATCAGGGTGTGCTCAGACAAGCTAAGGAAGGCTGCAGCATTTTGTTTCTCCGAGTCTACTGGGAAATAGAGGGAGAAAATGTGGAGGCCGTGACAGACTTTGTATTTCTAGGTGCAAAGATTACTGCAGATGCAGACTGTGGCCAGGAAATCAGAAGACGCTTACTTCTTGGGAGGAGAGCAATGTCCAATCTCGATAAAATAGTAAAGAGTAGAGACATCACACTGGCAACAAAGATCTGCATAGTCAAAGCAATGGTATTCCCTGTAGTAACCTACGGATGTGAGAGCTGGACCTTAGGGAAGGCTGAGCGAAGGAAGATAGATGCTTTTGAGCTGTGGTGTTGGAGGAAAGTTCTGAGAGTGCCTTGGACTGCGAGAAGATCCAACCAGTCCATCCTCCAAGAAATAAAGCCCGACTGCTCACTGGAGGGAAGGATACTAGAGACAAAGTTGAAGTACTTTGGCCACATCATGAGGAGACAGCAAAGCCTAGAGAAGACAATTATGCTGGGGAAAGTAGAAGGTAAAAGGAAGAGGGGCCGACCAAGGGCAAGATGGATGGATGGCATCCTTGAAGTGACTGGACTGACCTTGAAGGAGCTGGGGGTGGTGACAGCCGACAGGGAGCTCTGGCGTGGGCTGGTCCATGAGGTCACGAAGAGTCGGAGATGACTGAACAAATGAACAACATCAGGAATAGATGCAGGCGAAACGTCAGGAGAAAAACTACCTCCAGAACATGGCCATATAGCCCAGAAAAACCTACAACAACCCAGTGATTCCAGCCATGAAAGCCTTTGACAATACATTCTACAGGAATAATAATGATAATAATAATAATAATAATCACCCCGAAGGAGACTCAGGGAGGATCACAGTACATATGCTCGGCAAACATTCAATGCCACTTTGTATAGACAATACACAGAGAGATAGAACAGGAGGTGGTTTCTTTCAGCTGTTTTTGGTGCCATGGAAAGTTGGGATCGTACTCTGGCTGTAAAATGATTATTTACAGCCCTGCAGAAGAGATACTCATGCTTTCAGTTTATACTTTTCAAGCAATTCTGATCTTCCTCATCCCTAATCAAAGCCCACTGAGCTTCTGTTACTTGCAAGCTCTAGGCTCTGGCTTCAGCTTTGCCAGTCTAAATATCTTGAATGCATTACTGACTATGGATTTCCTCCTTTTTTCAAATGTATCTTGCTGGCAGGGCATTTACATTTCACATTGGGCATCTTTTCTTATTTCGTAATGAAATATTTGCAGATTGATTTCTAAGCTGCAGCCCCACATATGTTTTCCTGGAAGTAATTTCCAACCAACTCAGTGGGGATTACTTTTGAGTAGACAAGTCAAAGCCTCCACTGTCAGTTAAACAAAGGCTGGAGAGAGACAGAAAGCGGGAGGGCAGGATAACATTCACTTTCAAAGGGTCAATTCAGTTTTTCCCCAACCTGTTATCCTCTAGATGTGACAGAGATTTCCTTTCCTTTCCTTTCCTTTCCTTTCCTTTCCTTTCCTTTCCTTTCCTTTTCCTGTGTCCTTTCCTGACAGCAGTCTTCTCACTAAGAATGGGAATTTGCAAGGTCTGGACACCTTGCTCCCCTCTCTGGCAGCATCTAAAGAAAAATTCCAAATTCATAGTTTAAAGCCACAAGGACTTGTATTTAGGCCTTCTACTCCCAGAAGTGGGCAGAACAAAAGACAACCTGGCAAAATGGCACTACGTAAAAGAATCCCCCACCTTATGTGACTGTGGAGCAGAACAGACAACTCCGCATCTGTATGCTTGTCCACTATGCCCTGCCTCATGTACAGAGGAAGAATTGTTGGAGGCTACAGACAATGCCATTGCTGTTGCCCGTTTTTGGTCAAAAGATATTTAGCCACCTGCGCTCCTTCTATTTTTATCGGTTTTATACTAATTTATGCAATGCTTTTGATACAAAATAAATAGAATAACTCCCAGTTAGGCTTGTGCATTTTGGCTGAAATTTGATTCATTTCTGCTGACCAAATTTTGGGAGACCCCCGAATCTGTTTTCACACACCTCCCAAAAATGAGTGGGTAGCCAAATTTTGTTTTTGGTTCGCAGCTGAAAAATGCAACTAGATCTAGCCCATTGTTTGCAGTGGGGGAGGGGGGGGGGGTCCCGGGCTCCCCTTCCTGTCATGTTTAGGGCTATCAGGATGAAAATGACTACACTTGGAGGACACATCTACCACTGTTAGCCTACCAAGTTTCATAATGTTTGGGTCATCCCCTGATTTTTTGGAATTTCTTTTCTTTTTAAAAATATCTTTAAAAAATTTCCAAAAAGGTATCTTTCCACTGGCCCCACCCTGTAACTTCTCCAGGATTAGGAGCAAGGCACCATTCCTTCCTGCCAAATGTCAAAGATGCACTTCCACATCACACAGCCCAGTGCCACCACTATTACACTTTCTTCTTTATTACTAATAATAAAAAAACAGCAAGCACCTTCTTCCAAAGCTTTTGCATTTCTTGTTTTCACAAAGCATACTGGAAGAGGACAGCAGCAAGCAAGCAAGCATTGTCCCCTTATTATATTTGTAAAGAAAAGCACAAGAACAAAGATATGCTCTTTATTTCTTCCCAAGTCCCCAAACGCGCACACCGCATCCGCACTCCAACTCCCAATCCCGCTAAATGAAAAAACAACAAAATAGAAATATAAACAAAGAGAACTTGTTTGCAAAGGAATGAAATTATAGGTAGGTGGGTAAGAAGTGGTTTTGTGAGAATGAGTCTTTTCTGTTCGTTTTCTGTTTTAATAATAATAATAATAATAATAATAATAATAATAATAATAATAATTTGTTAATCTTTTTAAAGTATTTTCTGAAAGAGAAGAGGGCAGGAGAAAAAGAAGCTAACAGGTGACTCAAGGCTCTCAGAGTCACCTAAATATTTTTAAAGAAAAGCACAACAAGAGCTTTTTTCTCCCAAGTCTACAAACATGCACACACACCCCACTCACCCATCCTGTATTTTCCCAACTACCAGTCCCATTAAGTAAAAAAGAATCAATAAAATAAAGGAAAATAAAAAAGATTCAATGCTAGAGAAAAACCAAGCAAAAAAAAAAATTAAGCTGAGAGAGTGCAGCATGGCCATCACACTGAAGCACCTCTCTAGAACCTGGATGCAACTGAGAGCAATGGAGGAGCTCACTCCATTAAATACACAGCTTGCATTAGACACATTGCAGCAGTCTTCTGTTCTGATTGGCCCAACAGGCAGGGAAACCCAATGTGAGCATGTGGCAGCCTCTTTGCCCACCATGTGATGCCAAATAGGAAGAGGAGGAGAGGAGAGGAGGAGCCGTGATCTGCTGCTGCATGGCCCATTTCGGCCGAAAAAACATGGTGGCTGAGCCCTTACCAGGTGAACATGGCCAGGTGAACAAGCTAGATTGGCTGAAGGGAACTAACCAAACCAAATCCGTGCATAAGCCTACTCCCAGTTCCAAACCCAATATCATATATGCCCAATCATGAAAAGATGACAGTAGTATATCATGTTCTCGACTTAGCCTTGCATTGAAATTGTGCCCTGAACACTAGCATATTCCAGCTGGCAGGGATGTGAGACAGAAACACTTCTCGATCAGCCCACGCATCTACCAGGAGAGCTATAAAGGGAAACACCCTACTGCCCAAGCTACAAGGACTTGAGGTTTCTGCAGGCAGAAATTGCTTTTTAAAATCTGTGCATATCACAATCTTTACACTTGAGACCAGTTTCATCTCAGCTGCTCCTTTCGCCCTCATCTCACAGTTCTGCTGACTTCCTGCTTTTGCAATAAAAAAAATTAAAGGCAGAGCTTGCCAGAGTCAGAGAGTGAACCAAGAACCACTGCTAGCAATCTTCTCTTGAACAATGGCGGTTGCTAAATATACCGGGAGCTCACAGAATTCATTTGAAATGAGGGCCTCAAAGTGCACCAGCAGCTCCTCTGGTTTTAGTACCACAGAAGCAAAGAAATGAGATAACTCCTTGCATATGGGATGTCAAAGCAGACTTTTAAAACATGTCTTACATCCTAGCATCCACTGCTACTAGTAATTGGCATTATTTGAGAATGAAGAGAAGCATACCATTGAAGGACTGGTTTTGCTGCTTTTCCCCTTCCTCTTCATTTTATTGTTCATGCAGGCTTAGTAAGGCATTATGGGGTCAGCTGCTGTTCACTATGCCTGGTGTAGACAGGCACACACTTGACACTAGGGTCAGCTAGAACAGAATCACATCTTTCCCAGCTTATACTGTTGTGCATTTACTACAAGATCCACTGCTGCAGCCTGACACCAAAAGTCTGTTTCACCATCTCTCCTTCATGTCACAATGCCAGGGTTCTGCCTTATTAAGGTAGAGATGAACCACACAAAAACCCAGTTTGTATAAAACAGTTTAATTAAAACAGCACTTACTTTCTGCCAGTTTTAATAGTCCAAAATATAAAACAAAAGATAGCAATCAGCCACAGAATACAAAACAAAAACAGCAAACACTGTTGCAGGTTCAAGATACTCCGTAGTCAAAAGGTCCAGTCCAGTGGTCAAACGCCGAGAGTTCAATAAACAAAGTTCAGGGATCAAGAGTCTATACCGTAGTCAAAAGCCAGTCCAAAGATTCAAGGTTCTAGGATTCCAAAGATTCAGAAACCAGGTCAGGACACCAAAAATCCACAAACCTGGGGGGAAACCAGCAGCATCTACCACCAAGATAAGACAAATACTTTTCTCCCAAAGATCAGTTCCAAGGCTCGTTCCTTATATCCAGAAACACCCAGCTGCAACCTATCTCTTGTATACCTCCACCCTTAATTGTTTTCACCCATGAACTCTTACTTACAGATTACTCAACCCTTTAGAACAGTTGTTCTCAACCTGGGGTCCCCAGATGTTTTTAGCCTACAACTCGCAGAAATCCTAGCCAGTTTACCAGCTGTTAGGATTTCTGGGAGTTGAAGGCCAAAAACATCTGGGGACCCCAGGTTGAGAACCACTACTTTAGAACTAAGACTTACATTAACCCTTCCATCACCAACCATCATCAACTGCAGAACATAATACATTGCACTTCATCAATTTTCCAATGCTAACACTGTTTAAAAAATCAACTAGACAGAAATTAAAAATGGTGATGCGGTGTTTTGTTAACAGAAGCAAATGCCTGTATTTATTTATTTTTTTGGTCAATATGGATGCTGGGTGTAACTCAAACTTTTCCACTCCCTGTTTTGCAATGGCACTACTCTTTTCAATAGCTGCCAACAGATATCTATTTTTTTCTACCAGAATCCCTCTCTGCACAATCTGATATAACATAATTCTGTGGAAAATCTGGTGGAAAAATGTTGCTCACCAGCCAGCAGACATAGAAAAGTGTTGTCTAGAGTATAGCTGAAATTTCCCTCTCCCTTTCCTCATTTTATAATCCAGTCCCTGAGTATCATAAAAACTCCCTCTGTCACCCTATTTTATTCCCAGTAAATGGAGCAGAAAAACCGGAAGGCAATTTGGACTACAATTAGTGTGTGAGCTGCCCCAACAAGCCTATACAGCATTTTTCACATGTTTCTTTCATAACCATTGCAACAAGTCGCTTCTACGGTTATGGCACAAGTGGAAGAGGATGAAGATGTTTTTTGTGCAATGTGTATTGGACTGTACCTCCCATAATCCCTTACCACTGAACCTGATGTCCAAAACATATGGACATTATACTCTCTTTCCCCTAGCTGCTTGCATACTCACAAGACTCGGCTTTTGGCATGCCAAAGATGACTGAAGTTTTATTTCCCTGCAAATCTTTTCTATTAATGTAGAAACCAACTGAATTTCAGTGTTGCATTGGCTCGCATCAGAACCAGGACAAAGAATTTACCTCCCATTACAGAAGAAATACCTGAAATGCCATGTCTTTTTTCAAAATGCAATAATCTCACAGGAAACTTAAGGAGGAGGGAGGTGGAGGGGTGGAGGACAGAAGCAGGTCAGAGTTATATTTTTATAGTCCAGAGCTCTGAAATAAATAATTTCAGAGGATGAAAAATATCAGGCACTGAACTTTACGAACATCAAAATGAGATGAATATTTCATAGGAACTGCGAGCCACGAGCCTGAACCCTGGAAAAGAACATGAATACAGATCTGATAACAAGGATCCCGATGGTTGGACAAGAACACAGGGAATATGTCAGGGCATGGAAGGAAATGGGGATGACAGAGAGGTGATGGGAAGGCACTAATCGTAAGACCCCAAACGTCTGCTTCTTGCTGGCAAGTTCTATGACACACCTCACATTAACCAAGAGGTAAGGGTGCTGTGAAATGAGGTTTTCACTCTGCAATCCCCTTGTCTTATCCAGGACATTTTACAGGTCATATTTATTTATTTATTTGCAACATTTATATGCCGCCCTTCTCACCCCGAAGGGGACTCAGTGCAGCTTACAAGATACACACACACACACACACACAATATATTATATTATTAGCATAGTACAATATCAGTATTATATATTATTATATTGTACTATACAATTATATTGTAATATTATTAGTAATATTACATGTAATATATATATACTTAATTATAATACCATATTATTATTAGTATTATATTGTATTACATTATATTATAAATATTATATGTATATACAATATATTATATTATATTGCACTGTATTATTAGTAAAGCACAGGAGACAGGATGGAACTGCCCCTGCCCCCCCTCTCTCTTCACTGTGGCGCAAAACAGCAGTTGGTGCTTGGGGGGGGGGGGTCCCCAACTGATGACATATGCAGGAGACAAGGTGGAACTGTCCCCTGGCCCCCTTTCTCTTCACTCTGGCCCAGAGCAGCAGATGGTGCTCGGGGGAGGGGTCCCCAAGTGATGACATATGCAGGAGACAAGGTGGAACTGTCCCCTTGTCCTCTTTCTCTTCACTCTGGCCCAGAGCAGCAATTGGGGGAGGGAGACAAGGTGGAGCTGCCCCCTGCCCACCCCCCCTCTCCTCACTCTGACCCAGTCACCAGGTATTTCCCCAAATGCGATTTCTAGGACTCAGGATTGCTACCTTTTGGACTGCAAGTCCCAGAATCAAAACAATCAATGATCATGCTAAGGGAGATAACAATGAAATCGTTTTGAAAACGCAAGCCTTTTCAGTCTTTTTCTTTCTGCACACACATAAACACACGCAGTTCCCCATAAGTGAAGGAAAAATGAAATTGCTGCACAATACCTTTTCTGTAATACTGCTAGGAGCTATCTGTCTGTTGGAGCTCAAGAAACCATTTGAGTGAGCAGACATAACCCTTAAACATGAAATGTGCCACTTACAGATCTTCCTGGTGCCCATGTCTTCAATATATATCTCACAATCCCCAACTGTCCTCTGTCATCATACTTTTTCAGCCACTTTTAAAATGTGCCAAACTCTTATCTTCCCACTTTCCCTTTGTCTTCAGTTCACTTCAGTTGCTGCAAACTGAATTAACAAGTAGTTTCCACCCAGATAATTCATTGCGGGAGAAGAGAAGTGCACCGAATCTTGCCTTCCCTTGTAGTTTTGGCAAAAGTAAACTGCTGCAGCCCCTGCTAGCTTGTGTGCTCTTCTTCATTGATAGTTTTTACCATCTTAGTCATACTCTGGTGGTGTTTAGCCTATAAAATGTTGATGGGTATGACATCTTATGAACATAGGAAGGTGTTTATAAGAAGCCAGGCCAATGAGCCATCTAACTCAGTATTGTTTTTAATTAGGGGTGGAGAACCTCTTCTTTTGAAGTCAAAAGTCTGGTTACTCTGAAAACTCATTTTGTGTCCTCATGGTTCCTATTATCTGATGAAATCCCAACTCATAATTCTAAAATGCCCCTTCTGATGTTTAGTTACTTGAAGTTAACTATTTTTGGGACTGACACTTTTCCTTTGGTTCCATTCAGCACTAAATGAAGTTGAGGGAGTCTTCTCTCTCTCTCTTTTTTCGGTATATTTTTATTTTATTAGAAATACAAAGGGAGGGCTAAGGTGGTTTGGGGATATGTGGATATATGAAAGGGGAGGGGGTAAAAACAAGGGAGAGGTACCTTCTACAAGTAAAGTGGGAGAACAATAATATGATAGAAAAGTAGGAAAATAAGATAGAAAGATAAAAACAAAAGAAAAAAAGGGGAAAAAATAAAAAAATAAAGAAAAATAAGAAAAATTGTGACTTCCTTCTAGTCCTTTGCAGCTTATGTTTATCTGTGTGAAAATGTTCTATGTTTTGAGGATAAAAAGTAAAAAATCAATGAATTTAATGTTCAATAAAATAGATCTATCTTCTTGTATTTCCATTAAAAAATGAGGTAATGTCTTTTAATATTTTGTTTATTGTCCTCTTTTTTCATATTCCTCAAATTGGGACCAGTCTGTGTGTCTGATCGGGTTCCCTAAACATTTCTTTAATAAAAAAAGTTCATTTATCCTTGTCTCTGATTTCTCTTACTTTTTGTATCCATTCATCTAAATCTGGTATTTCCTTTTGCTTCCAATGTTTAGCATAACTAATTCTGGCAGGTGTGGTCAAATATGTAAATAAAATGTCATCATTAGGGTCTAGTGTTAGCCGCCCCGAGTCCCCTTTGGGGAGTTGGTGGCGGATTATAAATAAAGATGATGATGATGATGACTATTGTTGTTGTTGTTGTTGTTGTTGTATTATGTCCGAATCTGTTATGTCTAATAAGTAAAATTCTGGTTTCTTCGGGTATTTTATCTTAAGCATTACTTGAGATTCTGAGTATATCTTCCCCCATTTTTTTGCCTCTTTACAAGTCCACCAGGGAGAAGGGAGTCTTCTCTTAAGTGGAATTTGATCTTCAGGTTAAGAAAAAAGTTATCACCCTTGATTATATGAACTGGCAATGGATCTCCAAGGATTTTTGTCGCTAAAAATGAAGACATAAGGACTGACTGCTCACTGGAGGGAAGGATATTAGAGGCAAAGATGATGTACTCTGGCCACATAATGAGAAGATAGGAAAGCTTGAAGAAGACAATGATGCTGTGGGAAATGGAAGGAAAAGGGAAGAGGGGCTGACCAAGGACAAGGTTTTTTTTTTGGTTGTGTTAGGAGCAACCTGAGAAACTGCAAGTCGCTTCTAGTGTGAGAGAATTGGCTGTCTGCAAGGACGTTGCCCAGGGGACGCCCAGATGATTTGATGTTTTATCATCCTTGTGGGAGGCTTCTCTCATGTCCCCGCATAAGGAGCTGGAGCTGATAGAGGGAGCTCATCTGCCTCTCCTCGGATTTGAATCTGCGACCTGTCGGTCTTCAGTCCTGCCGGCAAAGGGGTTTAACCCACTGCACCACCGGGGGCTCAAGGGCAAGATGAATAGATTGTATCCTTTAAGTGACTGGCTTGACTTTGAAGGAGCTGGGGGTGGTGACGGTCAACAGGGAGCTCTGGCATGGGCTTGTCCATGAGATCATGAAGAATTGGAAGTGACTGAATGAATAGACAACAACAAAGGACTGACCCTTTGGTCTCTTTTGTACAGAAAATATTTGGTCTACTCTGATACTATAGTCCTTCTTTTCCCCTCTAAGGCAAAATGAGTTAATCCCAGTATCCAGGACAACAGCTATAAGCATTATCTAACTGAACGACTATGTGGAGTCTGAACTGCGGCTCATAACTAAATCAATAAAATTCAATTAATGGGGGTGTACATATGGGGAGCCACTAGCCAGCTCAGTGATTATGGCTGCCAGGAAGTTTTAAAAAAGAGCAGTCATAAAGCAGAGGAGATGCTTTTGGCTCCCCCATGTATGTAGCCTTGTTTAGAATAGCCCTTTCCCACTTGGCAGCATAGCTACATTCATGCTTGTACACTGAGGCATCTGGTGGCATATGAATCAGCTCCAAATACATATGCATGGCCACATAACTTTGGAAGAGTGTTGGAATGTCTGTTTACAAAAATCTTGACCTCTTGGCCTAAATGCCTCTGAGCATATGTGGATGCACTTTCTCTCTCTCAGACACACGCAAACAAACAAGTAAGGCTTCAGAAGCATCCTTACCCAGAACACATAGCTGCCTCGTCTCTCCCAAACAGTGCTAGTTGTTTCCACAATTGAAGGGTAAAGTATCATGTGTCATCAAAGTGTGCCTGTATTTCCCTCCCTGTACAATGCAACATATTCACAGTGTGTGATTGTACGCTACTCTACAAATGCAGCCACCCGTTCTCTCGTGTGATGAATTATTGCATAGGAATGCTCTGTGACAATGAATAGACACACTGCAGTACAAGCAATGGCGCCACTGGAAATTGACTTTGCACCGCCGATTTTCACCCTCCAGTTCTGCTAAATGGACAAATATACAGAATTCTAGATAGATGTATAATATTACAGTTAGTTGGAAGCTCTAGAACAGTGTTTCTCAACATGGGGGTTATAACGAAGATTCGAACGACAATCTTGGCAGGGGAGACAAACAATCCCACCACTACCACCAGTATAACGTAAATTAGCGTTGACCTTTCTGACTTTGGCAGGGGGAAAGACTTTTCAATTCCCACCTCTGCCACTAAAGCAAGGGATGATAAAGAATTATAAATGACCGATGTTATTGGTAGGTATGACTGCCACCACCTCAGCTTTATTGGCCTGAGGAACCAAAGGTGTGAATGTGTTGTAGGTAAGGTGTGTTTGCCCTTGGTTCTTCTATAACTCCTTTACTGGTTGACTGGACTTTAAATGGGTTTGACAGACTCAGTTCTGAGGAGATTGATAGACTAAGGCATACACCAGTTGAGAGTGAACTAAGAAAGGTTTATTAAACTTTAAACAAACATCAACTCATATAATGAGCGGTACCAAAGCGTAATTCAGTTGTAGAGTCTTGGTTACTTAAACAAGTAGTTCTACTGACAGTAAAGCTTTTATAACTGTGAGTTTCCTTAAACACACTGCTCTATCCTTAGAAACAGTATCACTGGAGAACAGATCCCTATCTGTCTCACACACTGGGCAATAAGCTCCCTTATACTATCCCTAAGTATAAGGAGACAAGTCTTTCTGTTACTGATCCTCTCAATACAGTAACCCTAGCCCTTGCCTGCTACTTATTCCCTATTCTTAAGGCTCACTTTAAAGCTTTCTTTCCCTGTCAGATTCCTACTTTAGCTTCCTATCTTAAAATCCCATCCTTCTGTGTCTGATGTCAAGACACCTCTCTCTCTGTCAAAAGCTGACAGCCACTTTTCCTCTCTCAACCGACTCCTCCCCTAATTGCTCCAACCAATCAGGGGTCGGCTTGACTCCTCCTCCTGCTTCTGCCTGCCTTCCAAGATGACAACTACTGACATTCAGGCTTTGGCCTGGTCGCCTTAAAGGTAGATTTCATCACAGGTGTCAGTACCCCTGGGGGGGCGTGTGAGGGGGTTTCAGAGGGGTAGCCAAAGACCATCAGAAAACGTTTTTCTTCTGAGGGTCTTAGGAACTCCTCTGGCAGAGAAGGATGAAGATCTCTCCGCCTGTCCTTCTATTCCAGTGGTTCTCAACCTGGGGTCCCCAGATGTTTTTGGCCTTCAACTCCCAGAAACCCTAACAACTGGTAAACTGGCTGGGATTTCTGGGAGTTGTAGTCCAAAACACCTGGAGACCCACAAGTTGAGAACCACTGTTCTATTCCCTTTTGGAAACAGACTGCGAACCCTCCCACCAAAAGCCTTCTTTCACTGTGATTGGCTGGCCTCTCAGTTGGCCTCTCAGCCAAGGGGGTGGGGGGCTGTTTCTGAGACCCCAAGCAAAGAGGGGAGAGCGGGCATGCTCAGTGCACATGTGTGGGTGAGAGAGAACATGCAAGGCTGGAGGGAGGTTTGTGCCAGCGAGTCTTTTCAAAGCATGGGAGTTCTGTGTAGGAAGTTTGGCCCAATTCTATTGTTGATGGAGTTCAGAATGCTCTTTGATTGTAGGTGAACTATAAATCCCAGCAACTACAACTCTCAAATGCCAAGGTCTATTTTCCCAAAACTCTGTCAGTGTTCACATTTGGTCATATTGAGTATCCATGCCAAGTTTGGTCCAGATCCATCATTGTTTGAGTCCACAATGCTCTCTGGATGTAGTTGAACTACAATGCCAAAACTCAAGGTCAATGCCCACCAAACCCTTTCAGTATTTTCTGTTGGTCATGGGAGTTGAGTGTGCCAAGTTTGGTTCAATTCCATCATTGGTGGAGTTCAGAGTTCATTTTGATTGTAGTTGAACTATAAATCCCAGCAACTACAACTCCCAAATGTCAATGTCTATTTTCCCAAAACTCTGTCAGTGTTCACATTTGGTCATATTGAGTATTCATGATCCATCATTGTTTGAGTCCACAATGCTCTCTGGATGTAGTTGAACTACAACTCCAAAACTCAAGATCAATCCCACCAAACCCTTTCAATATTTTCTGTTGGTCATGGGAGTTCTGTCTGCCAAGTTTAGTTCAATTCCATTGTTGGTGGACTTCAGACTTCATTTTGATTGTAGGTGAGCTATAAATCCCAGGAACTATAACTCCCAAATGGCAAAATCAACCCCCCCCCCCCCCCCCCCCCCCACAACACCACCAGTATTCAAATTTGGGCATATTGGGTATTTGTGGCAAATTTGGTCCAGTGAATGAAAATACATCCTGCATACTAGATATTTACATTACGATTTGTAACAGTAGCAAAATTACAGTTATGAAGTAGCAGCAAAAATAATTTTATGGTTCAGGGTCATAGCATTAGGAAGGTCGAGAGACAATTGTATACCTCATGATTTGGACTATTTGCTGGCAGATATAAAATTGTGGCCATAGAGTACCTGCCTCCTGGGAAACTCGATTGAGATTCTATAATGTTTTTAAAATCTGAGTCCATATTCCAGGCCTAGGGTGGATATCTTGAAATCAGTTCTACATCTCATAAAATGTTGTTGTGAGTCCAGATGCAAGTGTTGCAACTCATCTTCACTTACATAATTAAACAAAACAGTTTTTAGATGCCAGAAAGGGTGGCAATAAAACACTTCCTGGTTTTAAAAATTGTCAAAATTTCATTTAGCTGCCGAGGCTGTTTTGCATTTTTCTTTATTCTGTCCCACAAGCTATCATTTTCTCCAAAGATTATTCTAGTGGTACAAAAATTACAATAAAAAAGCATTTGCAAAAGATATTCATGAAAACATTGCAAATATGGATGTCCCCCAGCTTTCCCAATTTACCAGGGACGAGCCCTCTTTTCTTTGGCTGGGAAAGCCACTGTACCAATTATGTATTCCAAAAAAAAAAAAAAGCCTGTATAAAATAAATATTGTGAAAGATATTTTAAATCATATCACAGAAATAAGAGAAAATATAAAAGGAATTTATATATTCTTTATTAAAATAAGATAGCTGCTTAGCAGCTTGAGCTGCTCCATGTTTACTCAGAGCAAATCTTTTCTTTTTCCTTTTCTTTTTGCCTAAAGGTTTCTTACTCCAAGGTAAATACATACAGATATGTATTTTAATGCATTTGGCAGAAAAGTTAAGTCTCGGTGAGTTCAGTGGGGATTAGTTCCCAGTAAGTGAGTTAGCTCTTATCTAGGAACATACCTAATTCTCTGGTAAAGCCATCAAAGATGACATGCAGAAATTCATCCAAGCATTAAAGACAGTGCAGAGAGGGAATTCAAGGATAGGCAATTTTCCCTACTCTCCACTTTATTGCTCTTCACCATGACAGTGATCCTATCCAGTTGAAACACTGGGTCATAATTATTTTTATCTAAATCTCCTTGTTTTGCTGAAATCTTCTAGTTTTCTTGTGTGTCAGTTGCTGTCATAGGGACTGACAGGTTGCAGGTTCGAATCCAAGGAAAGTGCAGGTGAGTTCCCTCTGTCAGCTCCAGCTCCCCATGCGGGGACATGAGAGAAGCCTCCCACAAGGAAGGTAAAACATCAAAAACATCCGGGCGTCCCCTGGGCAACGTCCTTGCAGACAGCCAGTTCTCTCACGCCAGAAGCAACTTGCAGTTTCTCAAGTTGTTCCTGACACGAAACACAAACATCGAGAAGTATACTACTTGCTTAACCACATTTTAAGGGGATGCACTTTTAGTAGTCCAATAGTATTCTAGAGATAGAAATTTGGCCCATGGACCAAGCACTGTTGCCCACTCTTGCTCTGTAGACTAACCACATAACCAAAGCTTACTTACAAGAAGAATATAAGAACAATGCTGGTTGGGCTTGCCAGTTGAGGATAAACGTGGGCCCTGAGGGTTACGAGCCAAAGCTTGACACATAAGAATAGCTTCTGAGGATGTTATTCATTGTTATGCATTAACCATTGCTCACTGCTTGCTAGTTCAGGCCAAACTACATTCAAGCAAGTACTTCTAGATAAACATTGAATCAGACCATATGATTGTTAAAATGGAAAAGACTTTATGATTGTTTAACTAATGTTGTTTTAATTTATTGTATTGTATGTTTTTATCTTGTTATTATAATTGTAATTATTGCGGCATCGAATCGTTGCCATTGTTAGCTGCTCTGAGTCCCCCTGCAGGGGTAAGAAGAGCGGGGTAAAAATGTTGTAAATAAATAAATAAATAATAGATGATGACGATGATGATGATCTACAAGTATGGTACTTGCTTAATCACATTTTAAGGGAATGCACTTTTGAAAGTCCACATCAAATTCTAGAGACAGAATGACATAGAACCGTCTCACACACGTTGTACTCCAACAACCCATATTTAGAGTTACTACATATCTCTATTACTGGAGCCAACCATTACTAGTATGCACTGATAGCCTCCATTAACGTATTGCACACTTCCTGAAAGCCACCCACATTGGTAGCTGTATTGTGCTAATGAATTCAAATTCAGAGAGTTTCATCTATGCAGATGATCGTGCCATCACAGCTCAAGCAGGGAGCTTTGAGATGGTTGAGCAGAAGCTCCCCAAAGCTCTAGGTGCTCTTACTGCCTTTTACAGGGAAAACCAGCTGATCCCTAATCCATCCAAAACACAGATGTGCTTTTCACCTCAAGAACAGACAAGCATCCCGAMCTCTGAGGATTACCTGGGAAGGAATCCTACTTGAGCATTGCAGCACACCCAAATATCTGGGAGTCACTCTGGACTGTGCCCTGACCTACAAGAAGCACTGCCTGAATATCAAGCAAAAAGTGGGCYCTAGGAACAATATCATACAAAAGCTGACTGACACAACCTGGGGATCACAACCAGACACAGTGAAGACATCTGCCCTTGTGCTATGCTACTCTGCTGCRTTGTATGCATGCCCAGTGTGGAACACATTTCACCACACTAAAACAGTAGATGTGGCTCTTAATGAAACATGCTGCATTATCACTGGAGAAATTATACTGCTTAGCTGGTATTGCACCACCTGACATCCGCCGGGAAGTAGCAGCCAATAGTGAAAGGATGAAGGCAGTGACATCTCCAGCTCATCCCCTGTTTGGATATCAGCCAGCACATCAACAAATTAAATTAAGAAATAGTTTTCTAAGATCTACAGAGACACTCACTGGAACACCTCAGCAAGCGAGAGTCCAAAAGTGGCAGGCTCAAACCCAGAACCTCAATCAATGGCTGATACCAAATGAGAGACTCCCCCCTGGGCACACAGAAAACTGGGCGACTTGGAAGGCGCTGAACAGACTGCGCTCTGGCACCACGAGAGGCAGAGCCAACCTTAAGAAATGGGGCTACAAAGTGGAATCCACGACATGTGAGTGTGGAGAAGAGCAAATCACAGACCACCTGCTGCAATGCAACCACATGCACAATGGGGGACCTTCTTGCAGCAACACCAGAGGCACTCCAAGTGGCCAGCTACTGGTCAAAGGATATTTAATCAACTACCAAGCTTGCAAACGTTGTGGTTTGTTTGTTTGTTTGTTTGTTAAAAATGCAATACAACTGTTTGGTCTGCTCCTGACACGATAAATAAATAAATTCAAATTTTAACTACGTTCCATGGAATTATTTTAAATTGCCTTTCAACTTTCCAGACTATTCCATCCTTCATCTTCACTGAGTGACTCCAAGTTCCAGTTATCAGGGAAGAAGAAAAACCAATCTTTGTATGTATTTTCTCCACACAAGCCATAATTCTATACATAATTTTGCATATGTCTCTCTTGACTCAGCATTTTTCCATGCCCAAAAGTCCCAATGTTGACACCTTTCATCACAGGGGAATTGGCCTCTGATCCTTTCGATTGTCTCCCCCCTCCCTCCCCCTTCTTTCCTCACCTTTACCGTATCTCTTTTGATGTGCAATGACGAGAAATGTACGCACCGTATTCTGAGTGCGGTTCCACCATAGACAATTTTAAAGGCATTATGATATCAGGCATTTTATTTTTGATTGCCACTGCTGCCACACACTGGGTTGACATGTTCATTGTGCTATCTATCAAAACTCCAGCAGGCTGTACTGCATTTACTCCCTAGTAAGTGAGCTTCACATTGCAGTATTACATTGAGTTAACAATCTTCCCGCTTTTCCTAAACACATGCTGTAATTCCGGGGAAAGACCAGAGGGTCACAGAGAGTTCTTGACACCCTCACTAACCACCAACCCTCCAACTTCCTTGGAAAAATTCACAAGCATTGAAATTGTGCAACAGCAATGTTAGATTTGCACAAGGTTATGGAGTTTTCTTTTACACGCTGTACTGTCGAGCCACATCTTTGCGAAGCACATGAAGCTTTGCTAACTTGCAGTCTATTAACAAATCACTGACTTCATTGCTTAACAGTCCAAAAGCAAAAACGCCATGGGATCTCAAACGGGCTTGTTGCCAATGCAGAGTCATTCTTTTCTACCGCTCTCCAAAGCGTTCTTCCTTCCCATTAGTGGCAAGCATCTCTGCTTTGAACTCTGTTACCTCCCGGCATTTCAGGGGCCTCACAACCCCCCCCCCCCCCATCAATGGCTAGGCAGAAAGCAATCTGACAAAGGACATCAACAACAACATTTTAATACAGGGAGTCAGTGAATAACAGGCATAATTTGGATAATGGGCAAACTGGGTTGCTATGAGGTTTCATGTTGCAGAAGCATTCTCTCCTGACGTTTCGCCCACATCTATGGCAGGCATCCTCAGAGGCTGTGAGGTTTGTTTAAAACTAGACAAGTGGGGTTTATATATCTGTGGAATGTCCAGGATGGGAGAAAGAACTCTTGCCTGCCTGAGACAAGTGTGTATGCTGCAATTGTTGGTTTGTTTGTTTGTTTATAGTATTTATATTCCACCCTTTGCACCCCACAGGGGACGCAGGGCGGATTACAATGTACATATACATGGCAAACATTCAATGCCATAGACAAACAACATATATAGACAGACACACAGAGGCTATTTAACATTCCAGCTTTTTCATGAGGGTATTCTGGCCACCAGGGGAGCTGTCGCTTTGCCGTCCATTTGTGACACTGATGAAGTACTTCCTCATTCTTTGCATACTTACTGGAGATTCTTGTAGTGTCGTAAATTAGCCTCCCCGCATAAGCGGTACCTAAATTTCCTACTTGACAGATGCAACTGTCTTTTGGGCTGCAAAGGTCAACAGCAAGCTGCACACATTGGTCAGAAGCTCACTCCAGCCCAGGTTGGCTTCGAACTCATGACCTTTAGGTCAATAGTGTTCTTAATGCAGTTGACTCCCAGCCAGCTGTGCCACAGTGTGAATGTTGCAATTGGCCACCTCGATTAGCATTAAATAAAGAATAACACTCAGAAGACAGGGGAATTTCAGACAGGAAACAAACAGGGCCCATTAAATGCCTTCCAACAAAGGATTCCACCAGACAGAAAGCACCCAGGCTTTGAAGCTGCTAGGTGATTCAATGCTAATCAAGGTGGCCAATTGCGACATTCACACTTGTCTCAAGCAGACAGGAGTTCTTTCTCCCACCCTGGACATTCCACGGATATATAAATTGGGGACCCCTTCCCCTTCTGCTGCTCTGGGCCAGAGTGACAGGGGGGCAGGGGACAGTTCCAGCTTGTCTCCTGTGCTATGCTAGTAATATAATATAATATAATATAATATAATATAATATAATATAATAATGTAATGTAATGTAATGTAATGTAATGTAATATATTGTATATACATATATTTATAATATTATAGTGTAATGCAATATAATACTACTAATAATAACATGATATTATAATTATATATTTATATTACATGTAATATTAATAATAATATTACAATATAATGGTATATTCTGGTTTCTCTTCAGATCGTATAATGATATAGTACAATATAGTAATATTTAATACTGATATTGTACTATGCAAATACTATTGTACTATGCTAATAACATAATATATTGTATGTATATATATCTTGTAAACCGCTCTGAGTCCCCTTTGGGGTGAGAAGTGTGGCATATAAATGTCATAAATAAATACATAAACAAACCCCACTTGCCTAGTTTCTAACAGACCTCACAACCTCTGAGGATGCCTGCCATAAATGTGGGCGAAATGTCAGGAGAGAATGCTTCTAGAACATGACCAGACAGCCTGGAAAACTCACAGCAACCCAGTGATTCCGGACATGAAAGCTTTCAACAACACAATGGACAAACTCTTATATAGCTGGATCAGGTTTCGAAACAGTAATAGGGAGCAGCAAGCGAAAGATACCAGCACAAATCCACTGCCCCTCTCAACATGACTCAGGCAATGGGAGAAAACCAGAAAAGCAACTGTAATAAAGTTGTGACATTCTTCAAAATGCAATAGGAAAACATCTAACCCGCACATGTGGCAGACTGATACTGATTCCTTTGGTCAAACACCAAGAACAGATGATAATAATCCATTCCATGCTTCTCTGCCTGCCACACCTCCCTGCAACAGCATAACCCCCTCTGTGAACATCAGCAGGAATGCATCAGATGTGGAAGAAAGACATGTCTCTCTAGTTCAGGCATGGGCAAACTTTGGCCCTCCAGGTGTTTTCTATAGGAGTATAGTGTCTAGATCCAGGGAAGTTAGGCTACCCTTCTATTCTGCCTTGATCCGACCACAGCCAGAATATTGTGTCCAATTCTGGGTGCTGCGATTGAAGGGAGATGTTTGATGACAAGCTGGAATGTGTCCAGAGGAGGGCGACTCAAATGATCAAAGGTCTGGAGAACAAGCCCTACGAGGAGTGGCTTAAAGAGCTGGGCATGTTTAGTTTGCAGAAGAGAAGGCTGAGAGGAGACATATAAGGGCCATGTACAAATATGGGAGGGAAAGTCATAGGGAGGAGGGAGCAAGCTTGTTTTCTGCTGCCCTGGAGACTAGGATGTGGAACAATGGCTTCAAACTACAAGAAAGGAGATTCCACCTGAACATGAGGAAGAACTTCCTGACTGAGAGAGAGAGCCATTCAGCAGTGAAACTCTCTGCCTCGGAGTGTGGTGGAGGCTTCTTCTTTGGGGGCTTTTAAGCAGAGTCTGGATGGCCATCTGTCGGGGGTGCTCTGAATGTGATTTTCCTGCATCTTGGCAAGGGGTTGGACCGGATGGCCCAAGAGGTCTCTTCCAACTCTATGTTTCTATAATTCTATGACAAGATGAGGACCATGTATCAAGATTTGAGGGAAAGTCATAGGGAGGAAGGAGCAGACTTGTTTTCTGCTGTCTCAGAGACTAGGAAACCGAACAATAGCTTCAAACTACAGGAAAGGAGATTCCCACTGAACATTAGGAAGAACTTCCTAATTGTGAGACCTGTTCAGCAGTGGAACTCTCTGCCCTGGAGTTTGGTAGAGGCTACTTCTTTGGAGGCTTTTAAACAGAGGCTGGAGGGCTATCTGTCAGGGGTGCTTTGAATGCAATTTTTTTGCTTCTTGACAGAATGAGGTTGGATGGCCCACGGGGTCTCTTCCAATTCTATGATTTTATGATTCTATGTCTTCAGAGGTGCTCCTGGTGGCACAATGGGTTAAACCCTTGTGCCAGCAGGACTGAAGATCTACAGGCCGGGGGTTCAAATCTGGGGAATGCACAGATGAGTTCCCTCTGTCAGCTCCAGCGTCTTATGTGGGGACATGAGAGAAACCTCCCACAAGAATGGTAAAATATCAAAACATCTGGGATTACTCTGGGCAACATCCTTGAAGATGGCCAACTGGAGTTTCTCAAGTGGCTCCTGATACGAAAAACTCCCACCATTCCCAACAGTCTCAGGCCCCTTCCTTTCCCCCCTCAGCAGTGTCAGGAGTGAATTATGGGAGTTGAAGTCTAAAACAGCTGGAGGGCCAAAGTTTGCCCATGCCTAGTCTGCATACTACTCCCCCCCCCCTTCTTTATCTCTTTTAATGATTTGGTTTCAGAATAGGGACCCTATGATGTCTAAGCAGCTGAGGGGAAAAAGGAAAGGACCTCAGCCTGCTAGGAATGGTGGGAGTTGAAGTCCAAAATGCCTGGAGGGCCAATGTTTGCCCATGTGTAGTCTACATACTACTCTCTTTCTCTCCCCCCCCCCCCCAATATCTTTTAATGATTGGTTTCAGAATATGGACCCTATGAAGCAGCTGAGGGGGAAAAGGAAAGGGCCTCAGTCTGCTTGGAATGGTGGGAGGTGAAGTCCAAAACACCCGGAGGGCCAAAGTTTGCCCATGCCTGGTCTACATACTACTCTTTTTCTCTCTCCCCCCCCCCCTTCTTTATCTCTTTTAATGATGTGGTTTCAGAATGGGGGGGAGGGAGGGGGAGCCTCAGTCTGTTAGGAATGGTGGGAGTTGAAGTCCAAAACACCTGGAGGGCCAAAGTTTGCCCATGTCTAGTCTAAATAATTCTCTCTTTATCTCCCCCCCCCCCTTTATCTCTTGTTTTCAGAATAGGAACTCGGTGAAGCAGCTGAGAGGAAAAAGGAAAGGACCTCAGGAATGGTGGGAGTTGAAGTCCAAAACACCTGGAGGACCAAAGTTGGCCCATGTGTAGTCTACATTTTACTCTCTGATTCTCTCTCCGCCCCCCCCCTTTATCTCTTGTTTTCAGAATAGGAACTCGGTGAAGCAGCTGAGAGGAAAAAGGAAAGGACCTCAGGAATGGTGGGAGTTGAAGTCCAAAACACCTGGAGGACCAAGGTTGGCCCATGTGTAGTCTACATACTGCTCTCTTTCTCTCCCCCACCCTTCTTTTTCTCTTTTAATGATTTGGTTTGGTTTCAGAATGGGGGGGGGGGGCCTCAGGCTGTTAGGAATGGTGGATTTGTAGTCCAATACATCCAGAGAATGACATGTGCCCTGCCTGGTCTACATAGTTCGCTCTTCTCCCCCCCCCCCCCCCCAATCTCTTTTTAATGATTGGTTTCAGAAGCAGCTGAGTGGGAAAAGGAAAGGACCTCAGTCTGTTAGGAATGGTGGGAGTTGAAGTCCAAAACACCTGGAGGGCCAAAGTTGGCCCATGCCTGGTCTACATAGTTCTCTCTCTTCCTCCCCCCCCCCCCCCCCAATCTCTTTTTAATGATTGGTTTCAGAAGCAGCTGAGTGGGAAAAGGAAAGGACCTCAGTCTGTTAGGAATGGTGGGAGTTGAAGTCCAAAACACCCGGAGGGCCAAAGTTTGCCCATGCCTGGTCTACATACTACTCTTTTTCTCTCTCCCCCCCCCCTTCTTTATCTCTTTTAATGATGTGGTTTCAGAATGGGGGGGAGGGAGGGGGAGCCTCAGTCTGTTAGGAATGGTGGGAGTTGAAGTCCAAAACACCTGGAGGGCCAAAGTTTGCCCATGTCTAGTCTAAATAATTCTCTCTTTATCTCCCCCCCCCCTTTATCTCTTGTTTTCAGAATAGGAACTCGGTGAAGCAGCTGAGAGGAAAAAGGAAAGGACCTCAGGAATGGTGGGAGTTGAAGTCCAAAACACCTGGAGGACCAAAGTTGGCCCATGTGTAGTCTACATTTTACTCTCTGATTCTCTCTCCGCCCCCCCCCCCCCAATCTCCTTTTAATGATTGCTTTCAGAAGCAGCTGAGAGGAAAAAGGAAAGGACCTCAGTCTGTTAGGAATGGTGGGAGTTGAAGTCCAAAACACCTGGAGGACCAAGGTTGGCCCATGTGTAGTCTACATACTGCTCTCTTTCTCTCCCCCACCCTTCTTTTTCTCTTTTAATGATTTGGTTTGGTTTCAGAATGGGGGGGGGGCTCAGTCTGTTAGGAATGGTGGGAGTTGAAGTCCAAAACACCTGGAGGGCCGAAGTTGGCCCATGCCTGGTCTACATAGTTCTCTCTCTTCCTCCCCCCCCCCCCAATCTCTTTTTAATGATTGGTTTCAGAAGCAGCTGAGTGGGAAAAGGAAAGGACCTCAGTCTGTTAGGAATGGTGGGAGTTGAAGTCCAAAACACCTGGAGGGGCCAAAGTTGGCCATGCCTGGTGTAGCATCTTCTCCATCTCTCCCCCCCCCCCCCCCAATCTCTTTTTAATGATTGGTTTCAGAAGCAGCTGAGTGGGAAAAGGAAAGGACCTCAGTCTGTTAGGAATGGTGGGAGTTGAAGTCCAAAACACCTGGAGGGCCGAAGTTGGCCCATGCCTGCTCTAGCTGCAGGGACAACAAACCCAAAGATGTTCACCAAGGTAGACAGACCCCAAGGTGTGCTTCCACTCTGAAGTGCGGGCAAGACAGTCTGCAAAGGGATGCCCCCCTCCCACGCCTCCCACCCCACCCCACCCCACCCCACCCAACCCCTGCAAGGCAATCCGGTGTGTCCTACCTGAGGGTGGCGCTCTCTCCTTGCCGGACGGTGACGTTGTCCATGGCCTTGGGGAAGGCGGCTTCTCCACTCCGCGCCGGCGCTCCTGCGGGCACAAGGAAGAGCATCTTGAGAGACAGCACCACCAGGCAGCGCCAAGGCAGCCCCATCTCTCTCTCTCGCTTTCTCTCTCTCTGTTTATATATATATATATATATATCTCAAAGTGGGGAGGGCATGGGAAGGAAGGGGGGGCTGTCCAAAAGGGATCCCAGCCCGGAGAGTAGCATCCAAAGGAAGAGGAGGAAAGCAGGACCAATCCAGACTTTGCAAACTCTGGGGAGGAAGGAGAGGAGTCTTCTTGCCGAGAGAGGCTCAGCAAGCGGGTCTCGTGCCTCTCCGAGCTGCGGCTTGGAGCCTCCTGGCTGTGCTTCTCCCTCGCCTGCCTCTTCCTCTTCCTCCTCCTCCTCCTCCTCTTCTTCTCCTCCAGGCTGGGAGCATCCTTTGCCTCTGCTCTTGCTCCGACGCCGGGCTGCTTGCCTCTCCGGCGCGCAGCCCCCCGCCTTTGCCCCGACGCCGAGTCGGAGTTGTTGTCATGGCAGCCGCTCCATCACTGACCAACGCTTGGGCTCCCCGGCGCAGGCGTGCCTGCCCAAGAAGCACCCGCCTGGCCCATTCATCTCCAGCAAGGACAACCGCGGGGGGTTGTTTCTTTATTTGGGGAGGGGGAGGGAGACAGGGGGAGAGGCTCCTGCTTTAACCCTTGCTGCGCCTCGTCCTTTCCTTTCAGGTGGGGCCAGGCAGAGGATGGGCTCGCCCTCTGAAAACTGCCTTTCTCATCAGTCTGTAGGATCATCCTTCCCTTTTTTCCCATTTGCAGGCTCACTATCAGCCAGCTCCAGGGATTCACAGTTTCACACCCTTCTATTGCATTTATTTATGTCTTTACTGCATTTTTAGCCCGCTCTATCTCCACTCAGGATGGCCCCCAGTTTGGCACTAATTCAATGCCAAATAACAACACCAAAGCATCTAAAATGCAACACATTAAACATTAAAATCATTAAGAAGTCTTATAGGTAGGCAAAGGTTTTCCCCTGACATTAAGTCCACTCGTGTCCAACTCTGGTACTCTGGTGCTCATCTCCATTTCTAACCCAAAGAGCCAGCAGTGTCCCTAGACACCCCCAAGGTCATGTGGCCAGCATGACTGCATGGGCTAGGCAGAGGTATCTTTCCTTTCCCATTTGCAGCCTTACTATCAGCCAGTTCCAGGAATCACTCCAGGGATCACACTCCAGGGATCACAGTTTCACACCCTTCTATTGTATTTATTTATGTCTTTACTGCCTTTTTGTCCTGCTCTATCTCCACTCCACACATGGTGGGCCCCAGTGTGGAGTGGAGCCCTAATTCAATGCCAAATGACAACACAGCACATTAAACATTAAAATAATTAAAAAGCCATATAAGTTGGTAAAGGTTTTCCCCTGACATTAAGTTCACTTGTGTCTGACTCTGGTGCTCATCTCGATTTCTCAGTTGTTTTGGGATTCTTCCTTTTCCCATTTGCAGGCTTACTCTCAGCCAGCTCCAGGGGTTCACAGATTCACAGTTTCACACCCTTCTATTGTATTATTTATATATTTACTGCATTTTTGCTCCGCTCTATCTCCAGTTTGGCACTAATTCAATGTCAAATGACAACACAAAAGCATCTAAAACACAACACATTAAACATTTAACTCATTAAAAAGTCATATAGGTAGGTAAAGGTTTTCCCCAAACATTAAGTCCACTCGTGTCCGACTCTGGTGCTCATTTACATTTCTAAGCCGAAGAGCTGGCGTCGTCCATAGACACCTCCAAGGACATGTGGCCAGCATGACTGCATGGGCCAGTCAGAGGATGGGTCGCCCTCTGAAAGCTCTAGGACTCACTATTAGCCAGCTCCAGGGATTCACAGTTTCACACCCTTCTATTGTATTTATTTATATATTTACTGCATTCTTGCCCTGCTCTATTCCCACTCCACTCAGGGTGGCCCCCAGTTTGGCACCAATTCAATGCCAAATGACAACACAACACATTAAACATTACAATCATTCAAAAAATCATACAGGTAGTTAAAGGTTTTCCCCTTACACTAAGTCCACTCGTGTCTGACTCTGGTACTCTGGTGCTCATCTCCATTTCTAACCCAAAGAGCCAGCAGTGTCCCTAGACACCTCCAAGGTCATGTGGCCAGCATGATCTACACACATTTGCATGTTTTCAAACTACTAGGTTGGCAGAAGCTGGGGCTAAAAGTGGGAGCTCACCCTGCTCTCCAAATTCAAACCTGTGACTTTTCAGTTAGCAAGTTCAGCAGCTCAGCAGTTTAACCCACTGTGCCACCAGGGGTGCCTAAAAAAGCCATATAAATACATTTAAATTGCCGGCTAAAAACATTATTACTATTACTATTATTTATTTATTTATTTATTTATTTTTATCCCACTTTCTCCCATGGGTGGGACTCAATATGTGGACAAATGGGTACACTGGGTTGCTATGAGTTTTCAGAGCTGTATGGCTATGCTCCAGAAGCATTCTCTCCTGACATTTTGCCCACATGTGATGTGTCTTGGCAATATTCACTAGCTGCCTATTCATAGCACCTAATCCCACCATCACAATCCAAACAGACTTGTTTGTACTGACTTCGTGGTTGCTTATTGCAGTATGGTTGTGCTACTCCTCAATTGCTTGATTCCACAGCCAGGTTTTTACTTCCTTTTTGAAAACCAGGAGGGAGACAGTCAATCTAATGTCACTGGGGAGGGAGTTGATAGTCAAGGGGCCATCACTGAGAAGGCCCTGTCCCTCGTCCCCACCAGTCGTGCCAGCAAAGGAGGTGGAACCGACAGCAGGGCCTCCCCAGAAGATCTTAACATCCAAGCTGGTTCAAAGGGGAGATACGTTCGGATAGGTAAGCTTCTTCACCTATGTCACTCCCTCTCCCCTTTCTGACACTTCAACATGGAAGAAAATGTGGCAAAATGACCTGAACACATTAGAGAGCCAAAAATACCAACATGAATTTCAACAAGGACAAATATAAGACACTCAAACTGATCACAGCCTCATCACACTACAGCAGTGGTTCCCAACCTTTGGTCCTCCAGGTGTTTTAGACTTCAACCCCCAGAAATCCCAACCAGTTTACCAGCTGTTAGGAACTGTAGGCGCTGAAGTCCAAAACACCTGTAGGCCCAAAGGTTGGGAACCACGGCACTAGAGAAGGGATCCACTTTAAATCCTGTTTCTGCCTCCTGGAGAATTCTGGAGTTTGTAGTTCAGCACCGGGACTGTGGCGTAGCTGACTGGGGGTTCAAAGCCAGCTCAGGTCAGAGTGAGCTTCCGACCAATTTGTGTAGCTTGCTGTCAACCTTTGTAGCCCGAAAGACTGTTGCATCTGTCAAGTAGAAAATTTAGGTACCACTTATGCGGGGAGGCTAATTTACAATGCCATAAAAATCTCCAGCAAGCATGCAAAGAATGAGGAAGTACTTCATCAGTGTCACAAATGGAGAGTAAAGCAACAGCTCCCCTGGTGGGCAGAATATTCTCATGAAAAAGCTGGAATGTTAAGTAGCCTCTATGTGTCTGCCTGGTGGAATCCTTTGTTGGAAGGCATTTAGCGGGCCCTGATTGTTTCCTGTCTGGAATTCTCCTGTCTTCTGAGTGTTATTCTTTATTTAATGCTAATCAAGGTGGCCAATTGCAACATTCACACCTTGGCACAGCTGGCTGGGAGTCAACTGCATTAAGAACACTACTGACCAAAAGGTCATGAGTTCGAAGCCAGCCCGGGTCGGAGTGAGCTTCCAACCAATTTGTGTAGCTTGCTGTTGACCTTTGCAGCCCAAAAGACAGATGAATCTGTCAAGTAGGAAATTTAGGTACCGCTTATGCGGGGAGGCTAATTTACAATGCCATAAAAATTTCTAGCAAGCATGCAAAGAACGAGGAAGTACTTCATCAGTGTCACAAATGGAGAGTGAAGCGACAGCTCCCCTGGTGGCCAGAATACCCTCATGAAAAAGCTGGAATGTTAAATAGCCTCTGTGTCTCTGTCTATATATGTTTTGTATCTATGGCATTGAATGTTTGCTATGTATATGTACATTGTAATCTCCCCTGAGTCCCCTGCAGGGTGAGAAGGGTGGAATATAAATACTGTAAATAAATAAATAAATAAATAAGGCTGAGGACCTGTCTGGCTGAGCTGCTTAAAGGTCCCTTCCTAAATTACTAGCCCCAGAATTCTGTAGGAGGAAGACACTTGATTGAAAGTGGATCCATGATCTAGTATGACGAGGTCCTAATTATTGGCAGAAAAAAGACATCAAAGCTTAGCACATGTTGAAAAAGTGCATCCACGCTGATTGAAAAGTGTCAAGATTTTGTCCCTGTTCTTTCTGATCTTGGGGACATGATATAAAAGTCTCTGATCATTGTTACACCATCAGAAATCTGATGGTGTAACGATGACATGCATGGATTTTCAAAATAAAATGGGAAAGATCAGAAACTAAATTGTTTCTAGCCTTTTGAATCAATCCAGATGCATCATTGTTTCCATCCAGCTGGAAACCTTGCAGCCAGATCGCACGCGGCAACAGGTTTAGGACCATCCCTTGAATTGAGCAATTGTCGCGTCAATTTAGATCACAGACTTACATTACCCTTTATCCACTATGTTGAGCATCATTAAATTCTTCTTTTGCAGAAATGGGCTTGCTGAATGCAGCTTGTGTGAACCTCTGCCGCTGACAAACTTGAAATTACATGAGGCAACATCAGGTGAAATGAAAAACCTGTTGCCCATTCACTCATGAAAGGCACCTATTGAAGGAGCTGTTGATAACAAGCAGACTCTTTGCAATCAGATATTCCACTCAGAAGTGGATAACATTGTCGATTTCTCTTATTTACACAGTGAGAAACTGAGGCAACCACCTGCAATGAAGTCACTGGCCTAAGACTTCCATCCTTTTTTGACACAGAGGAGCCGGCTTTCTGATTCAAGGATTGTCTGCCGCCACGGAACATTTTTAGCTTGTTGCTTGAAAACATCCCATTTGTCTATAGGGAGAACGCTTCCACTCCCCCTCCTATCGTCTTCAGTAACTGAATTATTATTTCTATATATAATCTCCTGCTAGGAGAAAGTGCTAGACATAAACAGCCCTTGGGGAATAAAACAGACTCCTTTAGCTCAACGGGAGAATGGCACAGACAAGTGGCAGGAGAATATCCGCTCTGCATATCATTCTTTAAACAGGTTTGCCAAGCTCTGCGACTTCCTAATACCATTAAAACAGTCTAGGATGAGTCTCCTTTTCTCTCTCTCTCTCTTACACACATTCACACATTAAACCAGGTCTTCCAAAACTCTGGCTTCCCAAATGTTCTTTGACTACAACTCTCTACACATTGCTCATGCTTCCTGGGCCTTCTGAGAACCATTGCACTGTGTTGAACTGAACCAGTTCAGTTCACATCCAAAAAGTGTTACTTATTTGTGGGTCATCCAAGGCTATCCACATATTCACATCAACTCGGACATAAGTCCTATTGAACTCAAGAAGAAGCGCCTGCTGGATCAAAGCAAAATTAGTTATTCATCATATATTCCATGAGTGTGGCCCTCAAGAATTTGGTGGAATGCAACTTCCAGTATTCCTTGTGTTCCCCTTGATGGATTGTCACCTTGTCATGGTAAGAGGGTTTGCTTTTTCCAGTTAACATGTGGGCATAACTACCAGAGTAATGCACTCCCAGGAGGGGCCGCAGGGGAGGTTCCAGACTGAGCACAATCCAAAAAACCAAAAACCTCAATGGCAGAAGATAACAAGGTACATATTACAACAGCTGTGAAGGCGGAAGAATGCTGCAAAAGCTTGAGAAGCCACAATTGTCGTGTTAACCATGACACTGGTTGGGACTCTCACTCTGTGAAGACTGTGTGTTGACTGGCTGTGCACCAACCTCCACACATTAAAAAAAAAAACTCATGCACAGTTAAAAGCTACGCCCGTCTGACTTGGGAAGCCTGACTTGGCCACAGTGGTCCATGCTCTTGTTACATCCCGAATAAACTACTGCAATGCACTCTACATGGGGCTGCCTCTGAAGACTGCCCAGAAGCTTCAATTAGTCCAACTGTCAGCAGCCAGGTTGCTCACAAGGAACATACAACCCCTCTGTTACGCCAGATCCACTGGCTGCCGATCAGCTTCCTAGCACAATTCAAAGTGCTGGTTTTAACCTTTAAAGCCCTAGACGGTTCTGGCCCAGACTACCTGTCCAAACGTATCTCCTGTTACGAACCATCATGAAGTTTAAGATCATCTGGAGAGGCCCTGCTCTCGGTCCCACCGCAATCGCAAACACAATTGGTGGGGATGATGGACAGGGCCTTCTCTGCAGTGGCCCCGTCTTTGGAACTCTCTCCCCAGAGACATTAGACTGGCCACCTCCCTCCTGTCTTTCAGAAAGAAACTTAAGACTTAGCTATGGGACCAGGCATTCGACTACTGATTAGAAGCAAATGGAAAGACAACCTAGGCAACCCATGACAACGAATTGGCATGTTTAATCAATGCATTTAATTTATAGTTTTAATGTTTTTAATGCATTTGCTAGATGTGCTTTTGATTGTTTTATGATGGTAATGCATCTTATGATGCTTGTTATGAGGCCGCCCTGAGCACACACCCCCCCCCCCCCCCCCCCCGCGGGGCGGTGAGAAGGGTGGGGTATAAGTATAGGAAATAAGTATAGGAAATAATAATAATAATAATAATAATAATAATAATGCACAGGCATCTTCCAAGAACTTGGAGGGCCACCATACTTGGACAAGGGATAGTCTAAATGATTCCTCATGACTAATAGAAGTTGCATTCAAACAACCTCAATAGTGCCTCACATTAGCCACCTCTGATTCCTGCTAATAGCGAATTAAAAGTCCAAACTTAAAGAATTCTGTAGGCAACAGAATTATACCAGCCACCTCCAAGTATCAACATGAAACACAGCCACTTGCTCTCAGCATCAAGTGTTTAGGTACAGTGCACCGATCACAACTGAGAAAAGCTGCTTTTCAAACTACATGTCACAAATCGTCTAGCCAGCCTTGCCACTTGCTTTTCCAAGCTCTGCTGCAAAAATATTGGTTTCATTTTATAACTATCGCCAGATATGAATATAGTTTGATCCTAGTTTCACTAGCTTAGGTCTCCCATTGAAAACAGTACATCTTCAAAGGGCTTGATGCTGGGTAGACTGTACCTCAGAACACATGAAGTGAGTTGGTGTGGGTAAGTATCCTGGGGCTTCTACTATTTGTGGTATCTGAGAGAGCCACTCTTGGCCTTAGGCCCAAGCAAAAGGAGGCCTAAACTTATCCTGATGGGATGGGGTAAACTGGTGTTTTTTGCTTGGGCCATTTGCCAATAATTGGAAATGGCTCTCTGAAAATAGGGAAATTTTCTGGCATCCCATATATTGATTTCCTGCAGTTTCCATGATAAAATGGAAGATTTAGGGAACACATTTACTTCTCTGCACCCAACAATCACTAATTCATTCCATGTAAGGCACCTGCTGGCTATTAGATATCACCACCTTATTAAAAATCGCTACCAACATGAGTTGGATTCCAAACTAGTGACCTAGATGTGAAAGGATCCATAGCCCCATTACTAATCCCCTGAGTCATCCAATATTCTGTAAACTATTATTTAATTCACTAACTGTGCTGTTTAATCTCAAGCATTCTGAGATCCGCCAGACACTCTATAAAATAATAAAGCTTTATTATTATTGCTTGTGCTGATGGGTCACAAGAGGAGGGGATTTCTTTCCAAGCCTGTTTATTTCCTCACTTTCCAATCTCTTTTTAAGATTACTGAGTGCATGGCTTTAGCACTTGTGAAAGAATGTGGATTAAGAGCCTCGGAGAATAAAGCACCGCAATGGGTTGGGGGAGAGGGTGTGTGCGCCACAGCTTCTCCTGATGGAAAGGAAGGAAAAATTGAGAGCCACACGGTCCAGTGGTTATGGGCACAATTGTAAAGTAATCATTCCCTTCTGGAGGGAAATGCTCCAGTATATCATATCCCTGAACATTTCAAAGAGGAGAAATGAATGTTCCAAAGATCAGTATCGGAGACCATCACCCACCCAACACTCATATTCTATTACCCATAGCTGAAAGCTTTCTCTGGCATCGTTCATCTGCAATACTAAACCATCTTTTACCTTCATGAGAACAAGCAGCAGTGAGCTTTGTGCATGTCCTTTGTCCCTTATACTCCTTTAGCATAGATTCCACTTCCCTTTTTAGATTAGCAAATGATTCCATTTTTTAAAAAAATGTGTCCAAAGTATTGCATAAATAAGTATAAAACTGATAAAATAGAGGGAGCACAAGCAGCTAAACAATTTTAGACCAAAAATGGGCAACCACATTGTCTGTAGCTTTAAACAATTCTTCCTCTGTGCATGAGGCAGGGCATTGTGGGCAAGCATCAGGGACGGCTCAACCCATTACGCAAAGTAAGCATTTGCAGTATAGTTGATTTTGCCCAGGGGTGCTCTTGATGTGCTCTTGGGGGAAAATAGACCTTGGCACATGTGAGCTCTTGAGGCACTCTTGGGGGAAAATAGACCTTGACATGTGTGAGTTGTAGTTACTGGTGAATATTATTTATTCACCTACAATCAAAGAGCATTGTGAACTCCACCAATGATGGAATTGAACCAAATATGGCACACAGAACTCCCACAACGAACAGAAAATATATATCAGTGATTGGTTGGGGGGGGGGGGCGCCAAAATACTATTTGCTTACCATTGAAAATTACCTAGGGCCGCCTCTGGCAAGCATCCAGATGCAGAGTTGTTTGTTCTTCTCCACATAGCACAAGGTGGAGGATACTTCCAGGTAGTGCCATTTTGTCTTTTGATCTGAACACTTCTCAGTCTGTTCAGGGACTTCCAAGTTGCCCATTTCTGGTTTGCCCCTGGAGGCAGACACTCATGGAGAGTGGGCATCCAACTGGGATTTCCTGGTTTAGCTTCCCAGAGTGATACAAATGCTGTTGTTGGGGGAACATTAAGAGGAGTGGTGGTTCTCATGAAGCTTTTCCTTGATTTAAATCTACTGAGAGGAGGTTGATAGCCATGCAGTGGATGGCTTTCAGCGTGTTCAAACTTATTTCTCTCCCAGTTAGCAGCAACTTCCCATTGCACATCCTGGCAGGGGAGGGGGCACAATGCCAGCTAACTTATTCCCAGTATATCTATGCATTTATAAAGATAGAATTATAGAATCATAGAGTTGGAAGAGACCAACCCCCCGCCAAGAAGCAGGAAAATTGCACTCAAAGCACTCCCAATAGATGGCCATCCAGCCTCTGTTTAAAACCTTCCAAAGAAGGAGCCTCCACCACACTCCGGGGCAGAGAGTTCCACTGCTGAACAGCTCTCAGGAAGTTCTTCCTAACTTCACCACACTCTTGTAGTTTGAAGCCATTGCTCCTAGTCTCCAGGGAAGCAGAAAACAAGCTTACTTCCTCCTCTCTATGACTTCCTCTCACATATTTATGCATGGCTATCATGTCTCCTCTCAGCCGTCTCTTCTTCAGGCTAAACATGCCCAGCTCTTTAAGCCGCTCCTCATAGGGCTTGTTCTCCAGACTCTTGATCATTTCCATCGCCCTCCTGTGGACACATTCCAGTTTGTCAGTATCTCTCTTGAATTGTAGTGCCCAGAATTGGACACAATATTCCAGGTGTGGTCTAACCAAGGCAGATAAATGAAATCTGAATTCTGATGAAAATAAACTATGGTGTATTGAAACAAACCACTTAAGCCATGGTTTCTTGGGTCATGGTTATATAACAATCTGTGTTTAATACAGAACAGAAGCAAACACTTCTAAACTCTTCCTCTGGACAACATGTAGGGATAGACTTCTTTGAGCCCAATGCTGGCTGTAACTTATCCTCATCACAATAAAATAAAATTAAACGTTGTGTGTCTCAAGGTCATTTCCAACTTATGGTGACCCAAAGATGAATAAATTTTTGGCACAATTTGTTCAGCAGGCATTTGCCTTGGCACCTTCCAAGACTAAAAGGGTAGGCTTCCATGGCTGAGGAACGATTCAAACCCTGGTCTCCAGAATAAGAGTTCAATATAATCAAATCACTATACCCGACTGCCTGCCACTTAAATACAAAAAAGAGAGAAAGGTGAGAGAGGCATGTGTCCCACACATAGTTGATGTGTACCTCCATCAGGTAGTCAGATATGTTCTTGAAACATGACATATTTCCTGGTCAGTGCTACACTTGAAATGGGCCTCTTTTGTTTTTGAAATATATTTTCTCCCTATTCCTTTTCCTATAACTGGCAATTGGCTAAACTCACGCTCTGAAGTAATCTGGAATGAGATATTTTATTAACCGGATCAGTGCAGAATTCTGTATTTCCTTTTGCCCTTTGCTTGTAGCATCCTGCATTATTTAAGTGAAATGGAATACTAGGCGCTACATGATTGGAAAGACTGTGTAACGCTGTAGTAGAGCATGACTTGTACATGAATAAGGTCCCAACCTCAACCTCAGACATTTCTGCTTTCCTGGGCCCAGCAAGCATTCTTGCTCCAGAACCCAGTAAGTCACTGCCACTCAGACCTTATGGGCTAATATATTTGCCTGCCTGAACAGGTAGTGAGACAGTTCTTAATATTCCAAGTTTATGTGGAACACGGCATTGGTGGGATTGAAATGCTGAAGTTCCTGCCTCGGAGCAAGAGGGCTTAGGGGTTTTATTATACCTTGGAGGCCTATCATTCAGTATTAACTTCCCCCTGTGTCTCCATCTTCCCATTGCTATGCTCCCGGTTACTGGAAACTCTTCAAGACAAGGGGAAGCGGTAATGAGGTACATAAAGTATGAGCTTTATTGATTGTGTCTGCAGTGCAGCACTAAGTGTACTCCCAGAGTCCCTGATCAGCACAACAGAGAGACGACGGGTTCTCTAGTTGGCTGGTTTCTTGGTTGCTTTTGAACCCTGATCTGAACCCATTGGGAAGTGGTAGCCTTATGCATTTTCTCAATTTTCCCCATATTATCAGTTTTTAAAATGAAAGCCTTCCCTCGTGGACTTTTATGTCCTCTGCTCCAACTACTCCATTTTGACATGAGGCTATTTTTTTAAAAAAGCTGAAGGTTTATCAGAATTAATGCTGAGGCATGAGTGATAAGGGTTGCAACCATGGAGAAAATATCTACATATGAGAGCATGCACCTTGCCTTTCTTCCAAGGAGTTCAGCACAATCCATCTCCATTTCTCCATGGTTTAATAATAATAATAATAATAATAATAATAATAATAATAATAATACTTTATTTGTACCCCGCTACCATCTCCCCAAGGGCCTCGGTGCGGCTTACATGAGGCCAAGCCCACAATACAACAATAAAAACAATAGCAACAGTAATACAAACAATAAATAAACTCATAAATAGCAATAAATTTTAACAATAACACAACGACGCTTAAAAACCTATGCCAGGGCCGAATGTACTAATTAATTTTTTTTTAAAATAATGCTGGGCGTGACCAGGTGACATATAAACAGGATAGAAATTTTGGAGAGGGATAGAGCATGTAGACAATCCTAGATCACTAAAAAGTGCATTTAGGGACATATTGCAGGGACCTATTCTCCTCAAAACAACGCAGTAAGGTAGAAGGAGAGTGACTTGACATTCAGTTGACCACTAAAGCATTATAAGGCTTCTTCCAGCCAATTAATTATTCAGGAATTTTTAATATAATATAATATAATATAATAATATAATATAAATATAACTTTGTATATGTGTGTGTGTGTCCATCCAAAGTAGTCAAGATTGGTTTCTTTAAGTAACCACAATAGGATATTACACAGCTTGGACTAGAGGACTGGATTCTATGTTCCAACCCTAATACTGAAATCTGATATCCGTTGGGCAACCAACTCTGGTTCAGTCAACAAACAGGCAAAGCCATGCTAGTTTACAGAGTTACCAATTCAACAGCACATCATATTCGCTGAAATTTCAGGACCAATATCTGAGGCCAGAATTTGGATCCTTGTGATGAAATGGAGCAAGCAAATGTGGGAAGTGTGATGGTGTTGCCTTGAAAGAGAAGGAAGTATGTAATTAAGAGGGATGTGGCTTGTTGCAGGACAGGCCAGCACTTCATTTAAATTTTTAAAATAAAGAAGTGATCAGGATGATTGGGGGTAAAAAAGCATCCAACTTTTTTATTTGCAGCTGAGAAGGAGAGCAATCTGACATTGGTGGAGAAAGGCTTAAGTTTTTATTTGCAGCTTGGAAGGACAACCAACAAAAACCAATGGCTAAGGCACATTTTTTCTCATTGCACAGTAAAAGGTGTTTCGTAGGGAAACTGGTTCAGAAGCCAAAAGACAGTTTTTAACCATTTTCATTTTTTTACAACTTTGAGACAACCTGAAGTTTTGTTTGAGATTAGAGCTACATCATACAGTAAATAACAGGCTTGGTTGATTAAAAAAATGTTCAAAACTTGTTTCGGATGTAAGGGACGCTGGTGGTTCAATTCTAAAGCCAATTCTGATTTTCACAGAAAAAAATGTTCAAAACTTTTTGAAACTTCTGAGACTTCTGAATCCTTCCGTTAATGGTTTGAAAGTGTTATTTCCTGTTTCATTGGGTGGTCTTTACCTTGAAAGTAGTTATTTTACTCCAGAAGTGGAGAAAAACATGCAGAGGAAATTCCTTCCTTCTCTGGTTTAAAGCTGGCTTCTCTGGCTTGAGCCGAGGCCAGGGACCAGAAGCAGGGAAAAGCATGCAGAGGAAATTCCTTCCTTTTCTGGTTTAAAACTGGCTTCTCTGGCTTAAGCCGAGGCCAGGGACCAGAAGCAGGGAAAAGCAAGCGGAGGAAATTCCTTCCTTCTCTGGTTTGAAACTGGCTTCTCTGGCTTAAGCCGAGGCCAGGGACCAGAAGCGGGGAAAAGCAAGTGGAGGAAATTCCTTCCTTCTCTGGTTTAAAACTGGCTTCTCTGGCTTGAGCCAAGGCCAGGGACCTGAAGCAGGGAAAAGCTTAATCATTTTCGACTCACTTCATGAGTCAGAAAAAAATTGGTGGAAAAACCTTCAGAAGGGCAAAGGGACTTCCGTTTTTCTTAAAAACTTCAAAAGTGCTTCAAAAAGGCATTTTTCCCCGATTTTATTCCGACAGTATCTAACCATGCCTAGTAAATAAGTGTCCAACACGGTTTCCCAACTGGTGTGATAATCTCCCTGGAGAAATACAGCAGACCAGCTAGCTCACTGGGATCTAACAGCATTAACTTGCTATTGGCCAAAGCAGATCTAATGGGCCACACTCATCCCAACAGCCAGAGCCCAAACTCTTTTTGAATTGCATGTTTTCTTTTTCTCCAAAAGAGGGGAAAGTATTCTAAACTCTTCTCTGAAAATCATGCATGCTCTTTGATAGCTTCATTCAGTTTAACGCGCACGCCTCACCTGATGGTGCCAAGCTTTTTGCTCCATTCCCCTGACTCTCTCCCACCCATCCCTTCCCTCCTTTTTTGCATCTGCACCATGTATACATAAATCAGCTTGTCACAGCTTGTCTTGTCCCTGACAGCTGTAATTGCTTCAGGTTTTAAAAATATCTATAGACAATAAACACAATAAACATGCCCCCATACATACACACAGACACTCTCTTACAAGGAGGAGGAGGAAAAGGAGTGAGAAAGAAGAAATCCAGAGGCCTCTAAATTATACAGTAGCTCCAGGAGAGAAGAAGCCAACAGCTGAGTCCAGCTGTGAAGGTGAAGCAGAGAGGAGTAAGAAACCCTCTCATGTCTTCTGGTGGATAAGCATAAGAAATCTGTATTTTTTTCATATACATTGCTTTAAAAAAGACAATGAAAATCTTTCAAAACAAGGAAGGCCTCTGGCAGAGCACAGATGTGACGCTTAGGGTTTGGTACCCAATTCAAATGAGGAGGAAAATATATATTTTTTTCAATCTGTTCTATTTACTCTGGAGCAATCTCATAGTGAATTACATTGAACTATCCTTTGCCATGGTAAGCAAGCATCTTCCCTTTTCCTAACAAGACTAAAGGCCCCCTCTTCTGGCAGACAACACAAATAGATTGGCCAGCATTGCAGGCAGACATCGGTTTTGATTTCATTCAATACACACCTGAAGGAAAAACAGGATTTTTATTTTTGGGTTTTGAAAAAAATCTCTTCATGTAATAACCTCAGGTAGCTTAAGATGGTCAGGCCTAAGGGTTTGACTGTCCAAGACAGGGCATAAGGTCTTTCCCTATCCTCTGGTTTTTGGAATATCATATATCCTATGATAATTCACTCTTAAAATATTGGCAGTTATTTGCAGTATCCGGATTCACTCTCCCAGGCCTTTTCTCACTCTGCTCTTATCTGACTTTGCTAAAGGCTGTGATCCATTAGTTAGAATTTAGATCATTTATTTTACAGTATCCTCTCTGCTATTTTAAATCCTCAAAAGACAGTTGGTTTTACAATCTCAAAGACTATTAAAGTTATACTATGGAGAGGAATGATTTTTTTTTCTTGATAAGGTGTGGGGCTTCTCTGGATGATAGTTAACATCATCTCATCATCTGATATGCCCCATTGGGAATCACGTAGACTCCATGACTTACAACATAAAGTCAAGTTCAAGTTCACTTTATTACGGTCAACATCAAATCTTCTGCTTTCCTTCCTGTCCGCTCCTTATTGAAACATCTTTCCTGATATGGTGTTCCAAAGGTTCCACAAGTCTGCACCCCTTTTTCACCTTATTGGTTGATCTAAAGGCAGCTCTATTTCTTTAGTTTTCTTCTATACTTTTAACTATCAACATGTTGCAAGATGGTATTTTGTGCAATGCATGCTTTAATTCAGAGTGCACCTGTATATTTTTACATAAATGCACACTCAAGCCAACACGGTGTAGTGTTAGTTACCTCAAGATTAGACTACTGTAATGCACTCTACGTAGGGCTGCCCTTAACGATGGTTTGGAAACTACAGCTGGTGCAAAGGTTGACGGCCAGATTGTTAACTGGAGCAAGTTAGAGGGAGTTGTCAATCCTGTTTACACAGCTCCACTGGCTGCCAATAAGTTTTCGGTCCCAATTCAAGGTGCAGGTTGTTACCTATAAAGCTCTAAATGGTTCAAGACCTGCCTATCTGTGTGACCACCTTCTCCCCTATGAGCCCACATGATCCTTAAGATCTTCTGGGGATGTTCTTCTCTCGCTTCCGCCCCTGTCTCAGGCGCAGTTGGTGGGGACGAGAGAGAGGGCATTCTCGGTTGTGGCCCCCCGTCTTTGGAATTCCCTCCCCAGGGAGATTAGGCTGGCACCCTCCCTATTAGGCTGGCACCCTCCCTATTCCATATTCATTAAGGAATTAAAGACATGGATTTTTCGTCGTGCTTTCGATTGACGACTCCTATGACAAATGTCATGTATCAGAACCTGAACTGTCATTTAATCTGATTTCCTATATTACATTGAATTGATTCTGATCCTGTTAATTTCACTCTGTTTTCATGATATTTCCTATACTATTATGCATTGTTATCCACCTTATTGAACCACCTTATCCTTTAACTAGTTTGCATAGTGGTCTTCTTTCCCCCTCCAAAATTAGTCTGCTGTTACTGCTGTTGCTTGTTATTATTGTTACGCTGTTTTAGGCTGTTTTATGCTGTCTTAATTGTTATTACTTTGCTTTTAATTGTATTCTGCCTTGGGCTTGGCCCCATGTAAGCTGCCCTGAGTCCCTTTGGGGATATGGAGACGAGGTAGAAAAATAAAGTGCTCCTGCTCCTTCTTTTCCTTCTCCTTCTCCTGCTCCTGCTCCTGCTCCTTCTTCTCCTTCTCCTTCTCCTTCAAGTATTTAACCCACAGTTCTGGAGACCAGGGTTCGAATCTCCACTTAGCCATGGAAACCCAATGAATGACACTGGACAAGTTACACTCTCTAAGCTTTGGAGGAAGACAAAGAATCTCCCCCTCAACAAATCATACTTAGAAAATCCTGTGATATAGAGTCATATAATCATACAGTCATAGAGTTGGAAGAGACCTTGTGGGTCCAACACCCTGCAAAGAAGCATGAAAATGGCATTCAAAGCACCCCCAACAGATGGCCATCCATTTAAAAGCCTCCAAAGAAGGAGCCTCCACCACAGTCCGGGGCAGAGAGTTCCACTGCTCAACAGCTCTCACAGTTAGGAAGTTCTTCCTAATGGTTGCCATTAGGTTGCCATAAATCAGAAATTCTTTGAAAACAAATAAGAACAACAAAACCAAAAACTAATTCAGAGTAAGGTGCCTGTGGTTTTCCAGACATCATTGGACAATTCCCATTGTCCCAGAGCTTTGCACATGCTTTGAGCCTCACCAAGTCCTAGAAGCATATTTGGAAATCAACCACTTTCTCATTTGAACAGACTGCCAAAAATCAATGGTGAATTCAGAGCTGGCTTAAGGCTGTTTTCAAAAGGACAACAAGAAAAACTACAAATGAAAAGGCATGCATCGATTCAATTTTTTCCTCCTTAAAAAAAAGAAATGCTGATTTGAAAAG
Source organism: Anolis sagrei ordinatus (assembly GCF_025583915.1). Classification (NCBI taxonomy): domain Eukaryota; kingdom Metazoa; phylum Chordata; class Lepidosauria; order Squamata; family Anolidae; genus Anolis; species Anolis sagrei. The sequence continues at coordinate 32,192,628 of NW_026847882.1, forward strand.
AGCTAGAAGAAGCAAAAAGGAAAACACAAGAAGTTTAAAAATTACATGTAATGTGAGTAGATCAATAGGTACCACCTCGGTGGGAAGGTAAAAAGTGCCCATGCAGCCATGCCAGCAAATAGGCTCTATGGACAGCAGATTCCTCGGCATGGAAAAATGGAACAAGAGCACCTCCTCATGGCCAGAATTTGGCATTGCCTCCAGATGCCGGAGATGGAAATAAAAACCTTTGCCTTTGCTTGTGTATTGTATGTCATTGTTTACTGTATAAAAGGCATTGACTGTTTGCCTATATTATTATTATTATTATTATTATTATTATTATTATTCAACTTGTATACCGCTACTCCCAATTTGGCTCGGAGCGGTTTACAGAAACAAATTAAAACTATACAATTAGCTTCAAAATGACCATAACAATAACAATAGGCAGCGAGAACAGGCATAGCCCGGATTCCTCACCCATCAAAAGCTTGTCGGAAAAGAAAAGTTTTACAGGCTTTCCGAAAAGCAAGTAGGTCTCGGATGGTTCGAGTTTCAACCAGCAAGGCATTCCATAAAGAAGGGGCCATGCCTAGTAGGCTCCATGCCTAGTAGATGACAAATGATAGGTCCGGATGTTAGGGACTGCAAGCAGATTTTGGTCTTCAGACCGGAGTATTCTTTGGGGTTGGTAGGGGGATAAGCGGGCCCTTAGGTACGCCGGCCCCAGACCATATAAGACCTTAAAAGTTAGTACCAGCCCCTTGAAAGTGATCTGGTACTCAATTGGTAGCCAGTGCAGCTGTTGGAGAATTGGGGTAATAAGACACCTTGCCGGCATCCCAGCGAGAAGACGAGCCGCCGCATTTTGCATCAGCTTCAGTTTCCGGTTCACTGACAAAGGAAGGCCAATGTAGAGGACATTACAGTAGTCAAGCCTCAAGATGCCCGTCGTGTATATGGTAATTCTCTCAGAGCCCCCTTGGGGAAATAGAATTGAATATAACTAAAGTATATTAGTAAAATGTATTAAAAATAATCTTCAGACTTGCTGTACAATTTTGCCATAAAAACAAGATGACAATAGTACAAAAGACATGTCATGCATCAAAGGTTGGACAACTGCAGAGAAGAAAAGGTCTTAGGGTGCATCTACACTTAATTTCTAATGTAGTTTGACATCACTTTCATTGCCATTATTATTATTATTATTATTATTATTATTATTATTATTATTATTAATTATCTTTATTTGTACCCCACTAGCATCTCCCGAAGGACTTGATGTGGCTTATACAGGCCAAGGCCTCAATAAAAACATAGCATACAAAATACACAACTTAAAACAAATCAAAGCAATTAAAACAATATCAAACAACAAACAATAAAACAATATATTGTTGAAGGCTTTCATGGCTGGAATCACTAGGTTCTTGTGGGTTTTTTCGGGCTATAGGACCATGTTCTAGAGGCATTTCTCCTGACGTTTCTCCTGCATCTATGGCAAGCATCCTCAGAAGTAGTGAGGTCTGTTGGAAATAGGAAATGGGTTTATATATCTGTGGAATGACTGGGGTGGGGCAAAGAGCTCTCTGCTGAAGCTAGGTGTGAATGTTTCAGCTGACCACCTTCATTAGCATTTGAAGGCCTGCTGAGCCTGGGAAAATGTTCTCTTGAGAGGTGTTAAGATCTATTGTTTCCTCTCTGTTGTTTTGCTGTTGTAATTTTTGAGTTTTTTAATACTGGTAGCCAGATTTTTGTTCATTTTCATGGTTTCTTCCTTTCTGTTGAAATTGTCCACATGCTTGTGGATTTCAATGGCTTCTCTGTATAGTCTGACATGGTGGTTGTGAGAGTGGTCCAGCATTTCTGTGTTCTCAACAATATGCTGTGTCCAGGTTGGTTCATCAGGTGCTCTGCTATCTGACTTCTCTGGTTGAAGTAGTCTGCAGTGCCTTTCATGTTCCTTGATATGTGTTTGGGCAATGCTGCGTTTGGTGGTCCCTATGTAGACTTGTCCACAGCTGCATGGTATACGGTAGACTCCTGCAGAGGTGAGAGGATCCCTCTTGTCCTTTGCTGAACGTAGCATTTGTTGGATTTTCTTGGTAGGTTTGTAGATTGTTTGTATGTTGTGTTTCCTCATCAGCTTCCCTATGCGGTCAGTGGTTCCCTTGATGTATGGCAGGAACACTTTTCCTCTGGGTGGATCTTCATCTTTATTCTCGTGGCTTGTTCTTGGTCTTGCAGCTCTTCTGATGTCTGAGGTGCCTGGAGAGCCCAGTTGAGGTGGTTCAGTTCATAATAAAACAATACACCAAAAACACAAGAAAACAGGGCCGGGCCAGAGTAATGGGTACAGGATTAAAAGTGCTGATGTGACAGGTGGTATATAAGGATTATAGGGTATGCAGTGTGTGGGCAATCTTAAATTCTAATAAAGTGCTTCTGGGACATGTTACTGGAGTTTTCCTATTCTGGAAAGGCACATCGGAACAGCCAGCTCTTCAAGTTCTTCCTAAAGACTGCCAAGGTAGGGGCCTGCCATGGCTCAATGCTATGAAATCATGTGCCTGCCTTAATTCCCAGCATTGGTATAGCAGCAAGGCTTAGAAATTGGTATGGAAAGTGTTAAATTTTTTATTCAAGATATAAAGACACAGAAAGCAGAGGGGTGAGAGGAGTGTGAGTATTATGTGTGCATGTGTGTGAAAACAGCCGCCAAATCACAAGTCTTTAAAGGGCAAGTGGAATGTTCCTTTTTATGGCTAAGCACCCAATATAAAGTACAGGCATAAGAGGGATCAGTAGTGGCAAAGTCCCAGTGAGTGCTTTAGGGGAAGACTCCCAAATGCACAGTTAATTCAAATTTAATAGGGCACTTACTGTAAGTTTAAATAAATGCCAGTTAAATATTAACAGCATCTTTACTGGGAGATTAACAGAGCTTCGTGTATTTTTTTAAACACAATAAATTTGCTCATCAGCATTGCTTTTTTTGGGAAACAATAGCCTATCTATCTATCTATCTATCTATCTATCTATCTATCTATCTATCTAGTATCTATCTATCTATCTATCTATCTTTTTATGTATCCAAACACAGACATGGAACTGCTCTCTGAAAGATTTTGAAAATGGCAAAGGAATTTTGGTAGGTTTAAATATTGGTCATTTCTTGAATGGAAGTAGGGAAGGCTAAATAGTTGTTAAAATCAAGCGAGCACTAGATTTCAAGGTGAATTCTATGATGTTATGAGTAAGAACTTGCCTTTGAAATTTCAATAGGACTGGGATTTGCAAATAAAAAAATCAGTTAGACTGCCTTACTGCTATAAACAGACTCATCAAGAAGAAAGGAAGTAAAGGAAATTGTAATAATAAGGCAACTGTTGTGACTCATGCATGTCCAATAATTGCAAGTCCATTCCAACAAAGTTACATTTACAAAGAAAAGTCCCCCCAAATAAGAATGACAAAGGAACACTACTTCAGTTGCCAGAGGCTTCTTTGTGTCAATCTTTGCAAAATGGTGCAATGCTCTGCTTCAAACATCATAGGGTCCCTATGCTGAAACCAAACATTAGAAGAGATAAAGAATGGGGGAGAAAGAGAGAAGTATGTAGACCAGGCACAGACAAACTTCGGCCCTCCAGGAGTTTTGTACTTCAACTCCCACAATTCCTAACAGCCTCAGGCCCCTTCCTTTTCCCCCACAGCGACTCCAAAGATTGGCACCCGATTCCCTCTATCAGCTCTAGTGTTTGAGATACAGAACATCTCCAGGCCATTCCCAGAAAACACGAGAAAGTGATATCAGTTCCCATGAGAATAGGCCACAGTGGCCTTCGGAGGAGAATGTGAGAGATGAAGGTTTCTTCAGATCAAACTGCCCCGGATTTAGGAGGCAGAATGCAAAACAAACTGGTTTTTCTCAGAGGCTTAGAGATAAGGAGAGGAGAAGCAGGTGGTGCAAAGTGATGTCATGGGAGAGAATGAGGCCTTTTAAGTGGTTTCTGGACTCTCAGGCCTTTAGTGGGAACAACATAAAAAGGGGAAAGAGCTCCCGGTTTATAGTCCTAGGTTCCTGGTATTTAAGGTTCTTGGTTTGATTCCTGTTTATGACTTCATGTTCTTGGAGGTTTTGCCTTTCTGGTGTTCCTGTATTTATGTTTATGGACATGACCTGGCCACGGTAGTCCACGCTCTGGTTACATCCTGTATAAACTACTGCAAGGCGCTCTACGTGGGGTTGCCTTTGAGGACTGTCCAGAAGCTTTAAATGGTCCAACAAATGGCAGCCAGATTGCTAACAGGAGCGGCACTCAGGGAGAATACAACTCCTCTGTTGCGTCAGCTCCACTGGCTGCCAGTTTGCTACTGGGCACAATTCAAAGTGCTAGCTTTAGCCTATAAAGCCCTAAACAGTTCTGACCCAACTTACATGTGCAAACACATCTCCCCTTATGAAACATCTAAGACCTTAAGATCATCTGGGGAGGCCCTGCTCTCATTACCGCCTTTGTCATAAGTACGTTTGGTGGAGACAAGAGACAGAGCCTTCTCGGCGGTGGCCCCTTGGCTGTGGAACACCCTCCCTATAAATACTAGATTGGCCACCTCCCTTTTAACATTCTGGGAAAAAGTCAAGACTTGGCTTTTTGAACAAGTGTTTCCAAATTCAGAGTAACTGACATAGGAAAATGGAACGACGACAATGAGACCGGACAACGTTTTTAACGAGGCGACACTATGAATTTATATTTTATTGATATGTTTAATTTTTATTATATGTTATATTTTTAATTGTATTTAAGACATTGTAAGCATTGAATTTTACCCTGTTAGCCGCCTTGAGTTGCCTATGGACTGAGAAAGGCGGAATACAAATACAGTCAATAAATAAATAAACTTTTGAACAATACCCTGCTTAAGGATTCTTTTGCTTTGTGTTAACTCAAGTCTCAGGGGATTGCTTTTTGATGCCTTGGTTCAAATCTGATGAATTTTGGATCTCAATGGGAATTACTTTTTGTACCGTGGCTGCTTTTTTACTTGCTTCCCCCCCCCCCCTTTTTTTTTTTACTTATTCATAAATATACTTTTACTTATTGGATTATCTGAACGTTGTGTAGTTTTGGTTGAAAACATGTTCCAGAGTTACAGAAATGCCCAGAAAGGAAATATTTTGTCAAATGTGACTATATGAAACCAATACTAGTCCCACAGATACAGATGCATTTGCACATTTCTTGTCCTTGATGAGTACCTGTCTGAACGGATTCTCCCCTATGAACCATCAAGGTTGTTAAGATCTTCTGGAGGGGCCCTGCTCTCGGTCCCACCACCTTTGCAATCGCGTCTGGTGGGGACGAAGGACAGGACCTTCTTGGTGGTGGCCCCTCGGGTCTGGAATTATCTCCCGTTGGAGATTAGATCTGCCCCTTCCCTCCTGACTTTCAGAAAGCTGGTAAAAACCTGGCTTTGGAATATATAGCATTTGCAGAATGATGATCGAGTCAATAACGGCTGACCACACTAGCGGATGGTGATGAATTTGTGATTTTATTCTGACGACCTGTAATTGTATGATATTGTATGATTTGTATTTTAATGTATTTTGTATTAATGTATTATGATGCTATTATGTTTACTATATTTGTGTTGAATTTTCTGCTGTTAGCCGGCCTGAGTCCCTCTTCAGAGGTCGAGAAGACTGGGTTATAAAAGCTCTAAATAAATAATAATAAATAAAATAATTGTGTCACAACGTGTTACAAGAATTTTGATGCATTTTCAACATTTTTTCATATTTAGAGGAAAAAATCTGAAAAATTTACAGAAAAAAAATTCAGTTCACACATACACGTGGCATTTTGTACAAATATACATTTTGTGTAATATTTTTGGCAAAATGCAGAATTTTCCCTCCCTCAAAACACTAAAATTTGCCTGCAATCTATTTTAATGAAAATATGGCAAAAATGTCTCAAAATATGAAAAAAGAAAGAAAGAAAGAAAAATGTATGATTTCCCTTGCAATCTCATCTGACTGGATTTAAGTTTTGTTGTTCTCACGTCCAATTAAATATGTAAAGGCTTTTGTTTGCACCCCAAAAATGAGATCCAACCTGTGAATGTCAGCATCAGAGTTTTCCCTTGCCATTGTTTGATCTGCCAGAAAAACAGAAAGAAAACAACTGCCCTCTATCTCCCAAACTGGTCAAATTGAGATGACAAGGCTTTGTGATTGATGGATTTTCTTTCACAAAACTCTCCCACATTCTCCTCATTTAGGATTGTTGTATTAGCCATTACACGTCTCTTAGCTCAACCTTTTTCTCTCCCTCTCAGACACACTCAGACACAAACCTACACATGTACAAAAGAAAGAGGCGAAAAGGAGCTCCTAATTGCCAATAGCATTTCCAGGAAACCTCATTCAAGAAATAAACACTCTGCGGAACACTTCGGTTCGGCACTAGCAGAACAAGAGCAATTGGGAGGGGGAAGAAGTTCTCAAACCAAGCAGAGAAAGCTGGCAGATTTGGGTGTCAGAAAGTGTCATGAACCCGTTTCCACACACCCGGAGATTGTTTATAGCAGAACCATTGATCGGGGTGATGCTAAACAAGGTGAAACTTGACAGTTCTCATCCCCGTTCTCTCCGAGTTTAAAGCCTTTTTTGGTGTGTGCTCACTTGAATTCTAAGAGCACATAGTAAAAACCTTTTGGAAAAAAAATCCATAGTGAGACAGACCAAAATAAAATGTTAATCCCAGAATGTTGTCAGTGTGCTTCATTGGTATAACTGTCCATAGTACCAGCAGTTGTACTTTTTCTAGAAATGGCTAGCAAGGATGTGAAACAAAGAACTTCATTCCACAGAGAGGAGGGAGCAAGCTTGTTTTCTGCTTCCCTGGAGACTAGGACACAGAACAATGGCTTCAAACTACAAGAAAGGATATTCCATCTGAACATTAGGAAGAACTTCCTGACTGTGAGAACTGTTCAACAGTGGAACTCTCTGTCCCGGAGTGTGGTGGAGGCTCCTTCTTTGGAAGCTTTTAAACAGAGGCTGGATGGCCATTTGTCAGGGGTGATTTGAATGCAATATTCCTGCTTCTTGGGAGGGGGTTGGACTGGATGGCCCATAAGGTCTCTTCCAACTCTATGATTCTATGATTCTCTCTTTTGTGGAATTGTGCAATTACCAATAGTGGCAACAGACTAACATGAATCTCTCATTATCACTCGTCCCTCAATTTGTGTAATTGCACTAACTGATCAATCCATAGTCCCACACTTTTACTTCTGCATACTCTCACAATTCCACATTGTTCATACTTCTGCAGCTCTACAATTTTTAATTCATTTCTTAAAAAGTGATTTTGCTGTTGCAGTCATGGTGAATTAAAAAACAAAAACAAATACTACTTGATTTTTCTTTTGAATGTCAGCTCAGGAATAGTGAGGGAAAGGCGGGCATAGTGGGAATCTCACTCACTGATGTTACTTCTATACTGGCAGCCAAGCATAGAAATAGAACTTCCCTATTGCACAACAGAGGTGATGAGAATGGTGCAAGATTGGCAGCTATTGAAATGTTTTTTCCCCCTGTCAATAGCAAGGAATTGGTTAATTATTATTATTATTATTATTATTATTATTATTATTACCTATTTGTTATTATTATTACTTATTTTTATATTATTGTTATTATGTTATTAGTATTTCATATTATTTATGAACACCAGTAGTACATGATGGCATGCTATAAAAACTGTCACAAAAAGTGGTGTTCCTGCTTCAGTGTGGGTTTCCCTCCCTCGTGCGATGAAGTCCAAAGTTTGGACAGAATGCCCAAACTTTAAAAGGAGAAGAAGGCTGATGATTTCAAGCAACCTATTTGATTAATGCCTTACAGCAGTGGTTCTCAGCCTGTGGGTCCCCAGGTGTTTTGGCCTACAGCTCCCAGAAATCCCAGCCAGTTTACCAGCTGTTAGGATTTCTGGGAGTTGAAGGCCAAAAACATCTGGGGACTCCAGGTTGAGAACCACTTCCTGACAGAATGTGTTTGTGTGTATGCACGTGGAAGCAAGATGCTTTGGAAAACTGGGCTGGACAATTAGCTATGTCACAGGAAAAGCACCTTGTCTCCAAGGATTGCCTTGGACCGCAAGAAGATCAAACGAGTCCATACTCCAGGAAATAAAGCCTGACTGCTTATTGGAGGGAAGGATATTAGAAGCAAAGACAAAGTACTTTGGCTACATCATGAGAAGACAGGAAAGCTTAGAGAAGACAATGATGCTGGGGAAAATGGAAGCAAAAAGGAAGAGGGGCCGACTAAGGGCAAGATGAATGGATGGTATCCTTGAATGACTGGCTTGACTCTGAAGGAGATGGGGGTGGTGATGGCCGACAGGGAGCTCTAGCATGGGCTGATCCATGAGGTCAAGGAGAGTTGGAAGCAAACAACTCCAAGGATACCCTACTTTCCACCATTCTAGGAACCTGGTGCTATCAAAATAGGCTGCCTATAGGTGGTAGTCTTCTTCTGCTTTGTGGCCACTTCCCTTGTGACCTTTTTTTCTTACTCCCTCAAACTATGCTACCACCATTATACCTAAAACATCGCAGTCAGCAAAAGAAGAAGAGAGCTTGCATAAATCTTTGTATTAAGGAATAGACTTACACATATATGGTCTGTGCCTTTACGTTCCAAACTCGACTCTTATATATTCTGTTCTTATTTATATAATATTAGTAAAACCACTTAAAATAATGTTTTCCTCATATTGAAAGCCTGGTATTGGGTTTGTTTTTTTCCTTCTAAAATGCTTTGCACCAGGGCTGGGAAAGACACAGCTGGAAAGCAAAGAGGGATGAGCAGATAATAGACAGAATTGTGGAGTATTGGATGAAATCACTGGGTTGTTGTAGGTTTTTTCGGGCTATATGACCATGTTCTAGAGGCATTCTCTCCTGATGTTTCGCCTGCATCTATGGCAAGCATCCTCAGAGGACCTCACTAGCTCACTGCCTCTGAGGATGTTTGCCATAGATGCAGGTGAAACGTCAGGAGAGAATGCCTCTAGAGCATGGCCATATAGCCCGAAAAAACCTACAACAACCCAGAATTGGGGAGCTCTACAATTTCTCATCAAAGCTTATGAAGCTGCCTTATATAGAACGACACCAGCCTCCTACATAGCCCAGCATTATCTATTCCCACCAGCAAGAGCTGTCAAGATCCTTGCAAGGGGATGTCCCTCAGCTCTGTCACTGTGGACCTATATATCTGGAGATTTTAGAGACCAAATTTTGTACCAGTTGCATGCTATGTATATGCCATGCCACTATTGAGGGAAATAACGTTCTCAATTTCCTGGCTGAAAAATACCCTGCCTGGCAGTTGAGAGAGCCTAGCAGGAAGAATATCAGAGCACTGAGACTTGAGTACAATATTCTTCCAACATTCAGACATCCCAATGAGTCACAGAGGATTGTTTTCTGCAGAAATATGCATACATATTATTTTTCATGCAGGTAAAACACATGTATTTCTGAGAAGAATAATTCCCTGGAACACTTTAGGATGCTTGGAAACTGGAAGAATACTACACAGAAATACTTGTTTTCTCCTGCAGCAGGGAGAAAACAATGGAAATGATCTGTCTTTGCATACAAGGATGATCATAATAGAGGGTTCGCTTGTAAATATGTGATGAAGCCATATATACCCTCGAACATTTCATAAGAATGGGACAAATGGAACCAAACAACAAGAACATGCTGTCAGGATGTCAAATACTGTCAATGAAGAAGGACGCACAAGCTAAGAGAAGGTACAGCAGTTTGGTTTTGCTTCAGCCTACTGGGAAGAACATGATTCTACTCAATCCTCTCCTTTCCCCACATTGAACTTAATTGAATGCAAACTACTTTAGAATTTCCAACTCACTTTGTAATTGAAGGCATGCTGAAAATAGTAGATATTTTCAAAGTAGCTAAAAATAGGATGACAGAGGAGTAATAAGAGCTGTATATGCCAAATCAAGACAGTTGGATGACATAAGTTATGGCCTGTGCCCACTTCAGAGAAAAACTTCTAAACGTCACTCCAGGCAGGATACAAACTAAAAGGAAGAGGGGAATAACACTAATAGTTTTTTAACATGATTGTGAGGTCAGGAATATTGTGCTCCAAAACTCTGTCTGACTGAATCCGGAAGTCTCAGAGTAGCTTGACGTGTTCATTCTCTGTAACTTTTTCCGGTTTGTGATCCCACCAGTTCATTGTCACAAGTATATGGTATCTGTGGCACAAGTTCCAATGAATCATCTGAGCAATGGTGTTATGCCTCTGCTTGTAGTCTGTCTGTGTGATCTTCTTGCAGCAGCTGAGGGTGTGATCTATTGTTTCATCTGCTTCCTTGCAGAGTCTACATTTGGGATCTGTCATTGACTTTTCAATTCTGGCTTTGATGGCATTGGTTCGAATGGCTTGTTCTTGGGCTGCCAGAATCAGGCCCTCCGTCTCCTTTTTCAAAGTTCCATTTGTGAGCCACATCCATGTTTTTTCTTTGTCAATTTGGCTCTCAATTTTTCTCAGAACAATTCAAAGTGCTGGTTTTGACCTACAAAACCCTATACGGCTCTGGCCCAGCGTACCTGTCCGAACGTATCTCCTTCTACGTCCCATCTCGGAGTTTAAGATCTTTGGGGAGGCCCTGCTCTCGGCCCCGCCTCTATCACAAGTGAGGCTGGTGGGGACGAGGGACAGGGCCTTCTCAGTGGTGCCCCTCACCTGTGGAACTCACTCCCTGGGGAAATTAGGTCATCAACATCCCTCCTCTCCTTCAGAAGGAAGCTGAAAACATGGATATGGGACCAGGCCTTTGGGTAATCTGGCAGACTGACAAGGTAATGACGACCAGAATTTGGAAAGGACTATGGTAATGCTAAATGGACTTACGGATTTTAGAACTCGGTGAACGTTGGCCACTAGATTGGCTTTTTAGTTGTTATTGTATTAATTGATTGTTTTTAACTACTGTGGCTATTGCTGTTATGTATTTTATCTGTTTAATTGTTGGCATCGAATTGTGCCGGTTGTAAGCTGCCCTGAGTCCCCCCTTGGGGGTTGAGAAGGGCAGGGTAGAAGTGCCCGAAATAAATAAATAAATAAATAAATAATATCATTCTTCTGCTTGCACAAACTAGATGAAAAGCTGCACACCTGCTGCAGGATAAGGAAAGAGAGTAATTGAGGTGGTAATATGGAGTCAAATATTTGAGACTGCAGGTAAATGGGATAGTATTGCTTTCTGCTCTCAGTGTGAAGAAACCCCCCTCAAACCTTTTACAAATGACATCATGAGCATTTTAACAATAATAGTGCTTTACAATCCCTCCTACAATTTCAGATTTCAATCGCCAAACTGTGGAACTGGTGAAGATCCAGTCTTATTCTCTGCCCAGTCTACCTTTCCTTGCCTCCTCTTCTTCCCACTTGTTAACCTCTCCCTGACTTATAACAAAGTAATTTCTCATGAATCACATTTCTGCATCTTATCACTCACCGAATGGGGCCCCTTTTGATTACTGTCCTGGTCTTTTAGATATACTCCGCAAAGCCGATACAATTATCATGCACACAGCACCAGAGCTGCGCATGGGGCCTAATCTTTAAATATTCATACCCAGATTCTTAGAGAAAATAAATAAATAAAAATTAGCTGGGTGGCTCAGATGTCCTGAGTCATGCTGGCACGAGGGGAGTTATTAAACAGAATTGATCTTTGCTGTCCTTGGTACGAATCAATATTAGTCCTTTAAAAAAAAGAAAGAAAGAAAAGAAAGTCAACCCAAATCTGTTGCACTGACTGTGAAGTGGCTTTTTTGGGGGTGACGTCCCCGCTTTGAAAAATGAAATTCGCCCTGCGCACACTCCTGCGCCACTTTTTCCCTGTCTGCATTTGATCAGAAGAAGGTAGCTGACAGTGTCAGATAAAAAAGGCTGCTCCATCAGTCATCTGATAGTGTTCTGTATGCATATTGCACATTAACCTAAAGCTTTAACAATAGAATTCAGAGTGAATTCTAATAAGTTTTGAATTGGGCAGGCGGGGTATTAAAAGTGACTGGCTTTGGTGAACTAATAAAAATCCAGACCATGGCTTGCAGCTAAATTCAATGGAGAAAAATGAGAAACATTTGTCCATCTTGAAACACAAAGGAGTAGAATTTTATTTGGTCAAAAACAAAAAGAAAACCCTATAATTGCATGGTTTTGAAAGTTATGACTAGTTCCAATGGAAGCAGAATCCTTTCTCTCCCTTTCGTGGGCTTGGATCCAGCGAAGCCAACCTGCTTGATCCCAATCAGCACACAAGACTTTGTGTTTGCGCCTCCAGAAATATTGCTTTCTAACCCTCCCTGAAGCAGTCCTTTATAATCTCTCATTTTACATTCTGTCCTGTAAAGATTTCTATAGTAATGGCTGTGTTGAGTTTAAATGTTAAAGGAGCTGTCCTAGGTCCTTAATCTGTTTTAGGTTTGGAACTATGGACAGCTGATTTAAAGCTGATCATAGAGATGAAGGACACCACCTAGGCCAGTGGTTCTCAACCTGGGTCCCCAGATGTTTTTGGCCTACAACTCCCAGAAATCCCAGCCAGTTTACCAGCTGTTAGGATTTCTGGGAGTTGTAGGCCAAAAACATCTGGGGACTCCAGGTTGAGAACCACTGACCTAGACCATCCAGTCCAGCCTCCTGCCATTCAGGAAAAGCACAATGAAAGCAACCCAACAGATGGCTATCCAGCCTCTGTTTAACAGCCTCCAAAGGAGGAGCTTCCCCTAGATACATGCAGAGAGTTCCACTGCTGAATGGCTCCCACAGTCAGGAAGGTCTTCCTAATGTTCAGGTGGAATCTCCTTCCCTGTCATTTGAACCCATTGCTCCAAGTCCTAGTCTCTAGGGCAGGAGAAAACAAGCCTGCTCCCTTTTCCTTATGACATCCTTTCAGGTTTTAGAGCCACTAGATGCTACCAGATTTTTATGTCTGGAGTCAGATCTCTCATTTGAAAAGAAAGAAGGTCTATTGTTACCATCAGAAATCCATATGTCAGGCTCTCAATTAAAAATTTCCTTGTTTTCCAAAGCTTTTCTCACAACATATGACCTATACTGAGGAGAAGAGATTACATGGCAGGATATGGCAAAACAGAATGATTTCCAATTGACAAGGATATCAGGAAAGGCTGTATATTATTTAGGAGTAAGAAAGAAGTTAAGTGTTATATTTTGGTCTGCTTAATTTTCAGTTCTATTTGTAAAGTCTAGACAATTTCATTCTAATATTAAAACTATTCTATATTAGTTGCATTGTGTCTTATTTCGTTTCGACTTAGTGATGTTTTGTAAAATCCCTCCTGACCCAATTTTCATTTTTTCCTTAAGTATAATGTATATCATTAAGTTCACCATGAGATGATTTGGGCAGAAATTACAGAGGAAAAGTGACATTAAAATACTCTATGTTCTATCTGCTCAAGACCTAAATGTGTGTGCTTTGTTATGACCCAGTCATGCCTACCAACAATCAGTCATGAAGAAGGCCAACATGTGATGGATATTTCAGAAATGGCCATTTGAATAATAATAATTTATAGCCGCGCCATCAGAGAAATATGGCTATCTGAAACTAACCTGAGATATCTCTTTATATCAGCTGTCAAGACCTTTAGATGTTCATCTTTCAAGATGAAGAACAATTCAATTTCAGAGGACAAAGGGTTAGCCAAAACACCCGTCCTTAAGTAACTACAGTAAGCCACACTCTATTAACGAATACATTTTTGATTTGGTTGCCAGTCATGGTGACCCTCAAAGCATACCCTATCCAAGAATAATATTAATAAAAGTGGTGCCATTAAGTGAGAGGCTTGGCTTGAATCTGAAAATTTTGAGAAATGATCTCATAAATTAAATTCCCCGGGTACCATCCATCGTTGAACGTTAACAGGCGGAGTTGTCTCTGAATTCTGGGAATTGAGCATAATTACATGGAAATTGACAAGGCACAAATGCCAAGAATTCTGTTAACCTTTAATATCTCGAAAAAACTCTCCCCTTGTAATTATCTCCTTCCTTTGTCTTAAATGTTACTGATGAATATTTAGTGGGAAAAGCAAATAAAGTGAGGCTAAAAGGTGTCTGAAACTGGCACCTTGCGGGGAATGGTTCTACAAACTTTGCTACAAGACGATTCATTTTTAAAAAATGAGGAGATGGATGACAAAACTCAACAGATGGGACTGTTGGCAACACTTACTAAAGCCTTAATTATATGGCTATATCTATGGATAGGAAAATGTGGATGTAGAATCCATGGATATGGAGGGCCATGTGCATGTTGCATATCATGCTCCAGATTCTCTACCGCTGACCCTTAGAAATCTAAACTGGAGATATCAGCCTCTGGCTCTGTTTCTAAATAAATTCTGTACTGATGAAAGGCCAACATTTCACTTCGCTTACTAGAACAAGAATGAAAAGGCTATCATCATCAAAGATTGGAAACTAGTTCCCAGAATATTTCAATTAGCATTAGGTATTCTTTGAGTAGTCTAAACTAACTTATTACAAGGCTGATTATTATTAGTATAGGATTTAGAATATGCTGTCTTAGTTGTTTACATGCATAATACTGGACCAAACATGAGACATAAAAGGAATATATTGTATTTAATATGAATACTGTTTGACTCAGTGTAAATAGTTCAGCATGTGGACCTATACTAGCCTGGGCCATATACCAACTGTAGCATCCAAAGCTTTGTCCACATTGTGTTGTTGAAGGCTTTCATGGCTGGAATCACTAGGTTGCTGTGAGTTTTCCAGGCTGTACAGCCATGTTCCAGAAGCATTCTCTCCTGATATTTCACTCACTTCTATGACAAGCATCAAACCTCACAACCTCTGAGGATGCTTGCCATAGATGTGGGTGAAAAGTCAGGAGAGAATGCTTTTGGAACATAGCCATACAACCCAGAAAACTCACAGCAATTGCGTGTCCACATTGCACAATTATAGTCCTTTCATTTCACTTCAACTGACAGGGCTTCATTCAATGGAATCCAAAGATTTAATATTTTTCTAGTGCACTTTTTCAAGCTATAGCTTTCTGGTGACCAAACTCTCCATAAGTTGAAGCCAGAAATGGTCAGAATTCTGGTGCGTAGATTAATCTATAGACAATTTCTGTTAGGGTTCCCAGGCAAATAAGAAAATAAGCCTGGCTTCTCCTGTGCAGAAAAAAAAAAATCACACAACATGAGATAAGCACCATCACTAGTAAATGTCTGTCAATCAGAGGTGTTGTGAAGGGCAGGAGCAAAAGTTAGCAACCCTAATCATAGATTTCTTTTGTGCCCTTTTCCTTAAAATCATCCTTTGGTTTTCTACATTCCACAGGGAGCAAACCAAGCCTCCTCCCACAGGGTGGGAAACTGCATTGTCCTCCTGACTGCAAACAAAGACTGATAGAAAATAAACGATTCTCTCCTGAATTTCATTAATATTTGTTGCCACATTGGCATTTCCCCTTGTAATGAGAAAAAATGCCTTCTGAGACCAAAAGGGCCCTTCGATGCCCCTCCCCTCCCCTTCACTAAGCAACAGGAAAAGCTTAAAATATTGCTGCCTAAAAACTTAAAACCTTTCACTGACATTCTGCAAGATACAGCCAAGTGGGGTAAACATGTGGACAAATTTATTATAGGTTGAATCTCCTGTAAGTGGCAATTCAAAATCTGAAATACTCCAAAAAACAAAACTTTTTGCAATAGCCACCCACTTCTGACTTTGGGGAAAGTGCTCACTGATTCTTTTTATCAAGAAGCCTTACTAAGTGAAAGAGAAGATGGAGAAGGGGGCAAGGACTCTGCTTACACAAGAGTATTGTAAAAATCAGTCAACCCCCCCCCCCCAATTTCTGATTGGATAGGATCATTGGCATTACAAGTCAGGAAGCTCTCATTTGTTATTGGCTGTATTTTTCTGATTTTTAATGCACTACACAGTCAGATCTACTTGGTTATGCCCCCTTATAACAACATCACATTCATTCTACTATCCTTAATTGGCTGGGCCTACTCTAGGAGAAGCATAGCTAAAGCGATGGTATTCCCCACAGCCACCTACAGATGTGAGAGCTGGACCTTAGGGAAGTCTGAGCGAAGGAAGATAGATGCTTTTGAACTGTGGTGTTGGAGGAAAGTGCTGAGAGTGCCTTGGACCGCCAGAAGATCCAACCAGTCCATACTTCAGGAAATAAAGCCTGACTGCTCATTGGAGGGAAGGATAGTAGAGGCCAAGATGAAGTACTTTGGCCACAGAAAGGAAAGATTAGGGAAGACAATTATGCTGGGAAAAATGGAAGGAAAAAGGAAGAGGGGCCGACGAAGGGCAAGATGGATGGATGGCATCCTTGAAGTAACTGGACTGACCTTAAAGGATCTGGGGGTGGTGACGGCTGACAGGGAGCTCTGGCGTGGGCTGGTCCATGAGGTCATGAAGAGTCGGAAATGACTGAATGAACAACAACTACTACTCCAGGAGAAACCCAGAACTATAACAAAAAGGTTACAGGAAAAGCAAACTACATGGGTATGAAGATTATAGTGGTAAACAGACTGGAAAAAGGTGAAAACTCTCATTCATTAAAATAGTTGGAGACACACAGACACACACAATTTGCCTTCCAAAATCAAATGGACAAGTGTTTGAAACAGTCCCAGTTTAGAAGCTTTTAAAAAAAATGTTTTCTGGCATAAATAACTTTTAGCATTTAATTAGCACATCACAGAAATGTGGCAGTATGGTACACAAAGTATTTTCTCTAATCTTTAGGATATGCCTCTCACTCTGCCTCTTCCCCAAATCCTAATTGTTGTTGTTTATTCATTCAGTCGCTTCTGATTCTTCGTAACCTCATGGGCCAACCCACGACAGAGCTCCCTCTTGGCTGTGGCCACTCCTAACTTTTTCAAGGTCAAACCAGTCACTTCAATGATACTATCCATCCATCCATCTTGTCCTCTTCCTTTTTCCTTCCATTTTCCCCAACATCGTTATTGTCTCCAATCCTAATTATCTCATTTCAAGGTTTAACCACTTTCTTTTTTGCAATGCATAGGACAGTTCTCAATTTCTGGACAATCTGAATTCCAACCAGAGCAATATCAGAAGGTATTTCAGCCCTGGACAATTGTAAATGTTTCCTCTTTTTTTACCCCTGTTTCCAGTTCCCAAACATCCTGGATTTTTTTCAAAAAATATCTCTCTTTCTCCTTAGAAGTTTGTTTTTAATGTTGTGTCAGTGGGTTCCCTCTTTAACCAGAATAACATCCCATGTCTCAGTGCTGTTTTAATATCCCTTTAAATGGTTATTACTGCATTCTTTATATTGTTACAAAAGCCTATAAAAAGGAATTTCCTTCTCCACAAACAAGATATCAAATGCAGTTAACTTGGTTAACATGCCTCTTTGCAGCTCTGTTTCCCATTGCCCTCTGAGCATATTTTCAAAAGAGCTACTCAATTGTTATGTGGGGCTTGAATCTAAATGACAGTACCAGAAACCTCATAAAGATGGAAAACCATCAGGTCAAATTGGCAAGTAGACCTTGGTTGAAGTGTGGCAGTATCAGAACAGCTTGGTAATTGTCAGAGAAAGGTGCATCACAAAGGGAGCCTGGTTACCATGTAAACATAAATGCCACTGAAGATGAGAGGACAGCCTCGGCAATAACACCTTTTTCCTGCTAAATTACACAGTGTTGCTCCACAAGGCAAGATGTTCTGTACTTTAAGAAAACTCTAATTATCTACAGAAAGGTTTCTCCAAGTGTTTGGGCAAGGCTGGAGCTATCAGTCAAAGTGCCTGAGTCTAGGCTTTCCTAGGCTGCTGTTCATTTGCAGTAATGGGACTTGAGGAAATAAGACAGTTGTAAGATGTGTGCCAGGCAGAATATATTTCTAGGGAGACCCTTCTTTCTGTCCCACCACCCTCACTTGGTGCATTTGGTATGAATGCAGGAGAGGGTGACCTCGGTGGCTGGATCCTGATGAGAAATCCCTCCCTAGAGGTGTTAGGAAATCCCTCCCTTTTAAAACAGCTTCACTGGCTAGGTTCTTGTGGGTTTTTTCGGGCTATAGGGCCATGTTCTAGAGGCATTTCTCCTGACGTTTCGCCTGCATCTATGGCAAGCATCCTCAGAGGTAGTGAAGGCTGTTGGAATTAGGACAATGGATTTCGTAATTCGTTATTAATTCGTTATTTTTTTTATAACGAAGCGATATTGAACCATTCAGGAGCAACTAAAAATCGAAACGAATTTTTAAAATTTATTTCGTAATTGTTTCGTAATTGTTTCGAAATTGTTTCGTAATTGTTTCGTTATTATTTCGTTATTATTTCCGTATGTCTGGTGCAAGTTTTATAGTTGTTGTCTGTTTTATCAGTGATAAAAAAATAAATTATCACACCAACAGTCAACAACAGAGGGAGAGGGAAGCTTCAGAAGTTCCCCCTGTCCCATTTGGAGGGTTTTTTAGCGTATTGCGCAATCGCATCCGCCATTAACGAATCGATTCGTTATTGTTTCGAAATTGTTTCGTAATTTCCGAAATTTCGTAAATATCGAACTTTTTTAAAGAAAAATTTCAGAATTCTTTTAAAAAACGAAATGCAAAAACCCCCTAAAAACGAATCGAGTTTAGAAACAAATTTTTCCGTGGTTGCCCAGCCCTAGTCACACTCAATACTATGGATGTAATGTTGGGTTGTTGTAGGTCACTCTCACAACCACCATGTCAGACTACACAGAGAAGCCATTGAAATCCACAAGCATGTGGACAATTTCAACAGAAAGGAGGAAACCATGAAAATGAACAAAATCTGGCTACCAGTATTAAAAATCTCTAAAATTAGAACAGCACAACAACAGAGAGGAAACAAACAAGGACATCTTAACACCTCTCAACATAAGATTTTCCCAGGCTCAGCCAGGCCTTCAAATGCTAATGAAGGTGGTCAGTTGAAACATTCACACCTAGCTCTAGCAGAGAAGAGCTCTTTGCCCCACCACAGCCATTCCTATAGCCCGAAAAAACCCACAAGAACCTAGTGATTCCAGCCATGAAAGCCTTCGACAATACAGTTTCACTGGCTGCCGATAAGTTGCCGAGCCAAATTCAAGGTGCAGGTTATGACCTATAAAGCCCTAAACGGTTCAGGCCCTGCCTATCTTTGCGATCGCATCTCCCTCTATGAACCGGCGCAAACTTTAAGATCTTCCAGGGAGGCCCTTCTTTCACTCCCACCACCGTCACAAGCACGGTTGGTGGGGATAAGACAAGGGGCTTCTTGGTGTTTTTTTTCAATACAATTAAAAAACAGTCAATTTAAATATAAAACCAAATAAAACAATCAGTATCAATAGAAACACGTATCAATTTGAGTCTCCTACTTAAAAGCGTTATCCAATAGCATTGTCGAGACGTTCTGTTTTTTTCTCCATGTCTGTTATATTATGTCTGCAAACGCTTGCATTGGGTTCATCGATTACCAGGTGGGTTGGTCAATGGCTAGATCTGGGACCTGTGTATTTCTCCCAACCTCTATTAACACCTATAACTAATAATGATGTGGCTTTTTTGATCCACCAAAAAGCATGTGTGCTACTGTCATTTATTTTAACAGTGCCCATAACCACACAACATTGGTTCTCAACCTTTGGAACTTCAAATCCAAGAATCCTTGATAATTTTAATGATTCAGTAGAAAACAAACACCACACCCTTGACTTCTCTGTCTGGAGTGAAGACGACCCTGATATATTAGTAATCTCAGAGGATGGTAGCTCATTAAATGACATGCAAGGCTAAACCCAAGAAGTTCTCAGTCTGAGCTTCTCAGTCCTTGGCATGATATCACAACAGACTACTAATGGTATTCTCACTACACTGCATAAGTTTATGTCATTTGGTGTGCTGTATACAAAAATGCACAAGCTCAGGATAGGAATGACTTTGTTTGGTCCACATTTCTATGAGAACTAGATTAATTCACACTTCCCAGACTAATATATTTATTCCTTAGACCAGTGATACTCTAAATAGTGGTAGCATTTGGTTGCAGTTCCCTGGCGAAGAAAGAAAGAAAGAAAGAAAGAAAGAAAGAAAGAAAGAAAGAAAGAAAGAAAGAAAGAAAGAATTTTGATCAATAGGCACAACAGATCGGTTCCTGGCCCATAGGGGGGAAATCAGTCCCCTATCTCAGATTGTTTGAGATTTCACCTCCAAACCTTGTGATCTTCGACCAAAAACCAATACACCAAAATGTGCCTATTGATTAAAATTACATACAAAATATTCATGTCACCCAGTGGTGCAAACAAACAATGAGTGTGCGTGTGTGTGTTCAATCGCAGAATGATGTGAATGTCTGACAGAACAGGGTTATGAGTGAATATATTTAAAACTGACAAGGACCAGAAATAGATTGATTTGACTACAGAATAGCATACACAGCGGTGTCTCTAGAGCAGAGATGTAAATCTTTAGTTATTTCATTCTTGCATGCAAGGGCAAATGATTTCAAACATTTCCTCCCTGATGGGTGACATTCCAATAGGTTTTGCACTTTTCTTTTACTTTTTTTCACACTTTAGGACTTTTTGTTTTGGAAAGGTTAATTTGTATGTTTATAAAAGGAGGGAGTGGATTGTGCTTTTTAAAAATCCCAATATACAGGAAAAAAGGGTCCAAAATACATTGGCCAAGGTCCCACATCATGAACATGGATACAGAATGAATAAAGTGCACATGTTGGAACATGTGGGGGGAAAAAGAGATGCAGATTGCTAACAAACTTAATTGAATATGATGTTATGTTTTAGGGCAGAATTTCTCAATCAAATAGTTACCAGATGTGTTGAACTCCTCCATTTCCAGGAAACATGGACATTATGGGGTTTGTGATCCATGTGGCATCAATTAATTCAACAATGAGTTCAACAGTAATAGCTTCATTAACCAAATGGTTTGGATTATTAGTGATGATTGTAATGAATTCTTTCCCTAATTTTTAATGCTTAATATTTTCAAATTAATTTTCAAAGTTAATGGTCCAGGCTCTGTCCAAACATTGCAGCCTTCTCATGCCATGCTTTCTGAAATATCTGCCGAAACGTTGAGCATTTCATTCGTTTCCAACAAAAATGGGGGAGGAAACACCAGTTGATCATCCTTGACACACCCCTCTGGAAGAACAACCGTCTTTAATCCAGCCCTCTCTTTTGCATACATTTCAATAGTTTACCACCACACATCATGATAGACCAAGCCAAGATTTCTATCCACAGAAGGCACTTCCTAATTAACCCAGCTAATTAACACTGCTGGGCTAAATAATGATGTAGCCAAGTGATCAAGCTGCCATTCCCAAAGAGACTGTGGGTGAAGGGAGAGGCTCTGAAGGAGTGGGGGGAAGATATCCTATTTGCAACTGCTTCAGAGAAGGGTGTCTCCACTGAACTCCCATTAGCATCCTATAATCACCTTATATATTACAATGATTGATGGGCTGCTCATTTTAGTAAATGTAGACACTTAAACATAGGAGTGCGAGCTATGGTATTAAGTGCTGGAAGGCCTCCAAAGTTCTCTTCTTTATTGCTCCTATTCACAGCATCAGATAATGTTGCCACACAATGTAAGGATACATCAATGATATTAGATTATACACCGTACTTTGCATAAGACAGTTCTCTGGTCTGATGGGCTTATAATCAGCATTTCAACAATTTGTGAGATGAAGGGAAGAAAGGAGGGGGGAGATGTGGTGAAGGAACTCTAGCTGAACAAATGCAGTTTATATAATTAGGCTACAAACACTACAAACATTGATCATAGCATCCTACTTCTAGCTCCAGCTCCTTGCATTCTTGGCCCACCTGTCCACAGTTGATTTTACCTGGAATTCAAACTACAAGAAAGGAGATTCCATCTGAACATGAGGAAGAATTTCCTGACTGTGAGAGCCATTCAGCCGTGGAACTCTCTGCTCTGGAGTGTGGTGGAGGCTCCTTCTTTGGAAGCTTTTAAACAGAGGCTAGATGGCCATCTGTCAGAGGTGCTTTGAATGCAATTTTCCTGCTTCTTGGCAGGAGGTTGGACTGGATGGCACAAGAGGTCTCTTCCAACTCTAGGATTCTATAATTCTATCTGGAGGACCACCGTTTTTCCCAGCCTCAACTTTCAGCAGCAGTCAGAGGGTATAGCTACATGCATTATGGAAAATGCAGATTTAAGGAGAAATTTGGAGAAATTGACTGTGTTACACTGTGCTATTGGACTCAGTTTTAACTCAGTGCCCAACTTGCTTTTTTTCTACAATTCTTCAACTAAGTCCTGCTCTTCTCCATAGCAGCCAGGAGTCTGATCACATCTGTTTGAATTGCTGCAGCTGGATTCCCAAGAATGGCAACTTTCTCGTCTACTGGGAATGCCTTTACCTGCAGAAACATTTCCAGATGCTGCATGGCCACATACCTGTCTTCTACTGGCCACTAAAAGTCTGGGAGGGTGAGTGGGTAATCTGGCTGCTGATAGTGGTGTTGAATACTTCCATCCACAGCAACTGCAATGGGACGTGTGTGCTTAAAAGTGGTCTATTCATTTAAAGCAAACCCCTGAATTTCATATGGTTTTCTTAGACAAGGAATACTAAAGACCTCATCACATGGATGAGGTCTAGCTCTGTGATTCACCAGCCTCCATGCTGAATCATGGTGGCAGCAGGGAAGCAGAGGGGGAATCCCAGCACCCTGGCCATCAGCTGATGCTTCCCATTGCATATAGGGAAACACTGTTGTTCCACCAAAGCCCTGTACCTTGTGGAACACGGTCCACCTTCCGCATTGGTGGTGGCAGCTCTCTACCACTGCTGCTACCCCAGTCAGCCCACGGAGCCCCACTGTAAGTTGCCACAAGTTGTTCGATGGATGGTGTGGGACTCAATGGGTGAACTGGGGCAGAAGCTTCAATTGTCCTGTGTAATAAGGTCATATGAGATGAGTTTGCCAGTTGGTTCTTCTGAAATATAGCCTACAGTACCTGATATTCATTGGTGCTCTCCCATCCATGTACTAAACAGGACTAACCATACTTAGTTTCCAAGAGCAGACAGGATCTGGAGCCTGAAGAGAAATTATGAAAGTGTAATTTTCAGGTATGGTTGGATGTCACAAACAGAATGAGAGGGAACCGCATCCATGCTCGCTGAGTGCTAAGACTTACTAAGTAAATTTCAAAGGTGGGTTGTGCCGATGTGTGAGGAGCTGTGCCTTCTGTTACCTTGGAAAATAAGCCCAGAGGAAGAGCCATATTAGTTCAGTTCAAAGGCCTTCTTGGACCAATTTTCTGATCATATAGTGGTCAACAAAATCTGCAGGGGAAAGTCACTAGTGGGTCATGATTGCACTATCCATCTCAAGTACCACAGCAAATGCTAGCCAAATATGGTCCCAGCCTCCAACCATTTATCCAGTCCTCTTTTTAAAATTATCCAACATTTGCAGGCATCACCATGTCTTGGAGCATGGAGTTTTGCTGTTTAATTATCTCCTATATGAAAAAGCACTTTCTGTTATCAGCCCCAAATCTCCCACTATTCAGCTTTAGTAGATGACCTCCAATTCTAGTTTCATGAGATGGGAAATAAAGTTTCTTCCAATCTATTTTCTCCATACCATAATCTCGATGTTGTTTCCCCTTGCTTGTCCCTTTGAAACACTGAACAGTTTCCAAAACTATAACTTTTCCTTATAAGGAAAAGCTTCCTATGGGTAGAGAGTAACCACCCAAAGCTCTCAGTGATGGTAGCCCATACGATTCACAATTCCATCATCTATGGAGCCAATTCACATAAAGAAGCAGTTGGAAAAGCACCCATGATTATTGGAATCCTTTAGCTTTATTGAAGATAGTGAACTGAATTTGCCTCTTTCCACATTGATCAACACATATTTAAAATGCCCAAATAAGGGACAGAACTTAAGGATCAGCAAGGCAGAATAAGCACAGGACCGGCTCTCTACCTAGGGGTGCTTAGAAGAGAACCACTGAAATCCATGACGTAATTATTCATGATGAACAAGTTAAACCCCATTCATTTTAACAGGCGGAAGGATGACTTAACTTTAGAGCCAACGCAAAGTCATTTAAGAAAGTGATGATGTTGATATTACTGAACAGGTGAAGATATGATGAATATAGGCAGGAGTATTACAGGAAATAAATGCAGACGGCAAGGCTGAAGGAAAATACCAAATATATAATCTGATATTGCTGCTATATAACCCTCCAAGTGAGAGTATCAAGAGTGTAAGTTAGTCATTGGAATTGAAAGAATCTTTAAAATGATTTGCAAAATGGTTAAAAAACCCCATGATTTTCATATGTTGACAAATTCCGACAAGGTTCCTGGAGTGATGGGAATATCCTGCGCATAAATATGCTGTAAGAATTTATTCTGTGTAAAATCACACATTTGTTGAATAGTAAACAAAGAAGCAAAATTATTTCCTGTAAAGCAATGGTTCCAAACTTTTTTTGACCTGGGACCACTTAGTACAAAAAGGGTTACGAATCAGTTTTTAGTCAACTTTAGATTTGGTTTGGTTATTTGGGGTGTTGATTCAGAAAATTGCATTGGATAATAATAATAATAATAATAATAATAATAATATGATGATGATGATGATGATGATGATGATGATGATGAAACAATAGATCACATCCTGAGCTGCTGCAAGAAGATCGCGTAGACAGACTACAAGCAGCGGCACAACACCGTTGCTCAGATGATTCATTGGAACTTGTGCCACAAATACCATCTACCTGCGACAAAGAATTGGTGGGATCACAAGCCAGAAAAAGTTACAGAGAATGAACACGCCGAACTCCTCTGGGACTTCCGGATTCAGACAGACAAGAACTTTGGAGCATAGTACTCCTGACCTCACAATCATGTTAAAAAACAAAGTATGGATCATTGATGTCGCAATCCCAGGTGAAAGCAGGATTGCAGAGAAACAACTGGAAAAGCTGACACGATATGAGGATTTAAAAATTGAACTGCAATGTCTCTGGCACAAACCATTAAAGGTGGTCCCAGTGGTGATCGGCACACTGGGTGCAGTGCCTAAAGAACTTGGCCTCCCCTTAAACACAATCAGCACTGACAAAATTACCATGTGCCAGCTGCAGAAGGCAACCTTACTGGGATCTGCATGCATTATTTGCCAATACATCACACAGTCCTAGACACTTGGGAAGTGTCCGACATGTGATCTAATTCAACAGCCAGCAGAGTGTCTGCTCTGGACTTATCTTGTTGTGTTTCGAATAATAATAATCTTTATTTATACCCCGCCACCATCTCCCCGAAGGGGACTCAGGGCGTCTAACATGAGACCAAGCCCGAAACATGCAATGCAGCAAAATAAAATGCAAAACAACAGAAAAGTTACACCTCAACAAAATACATAAAATAACAAAACAAAATAAACAGTGCAGAATAACATATTGAAAGTCGAACACAAAGGGCGGGCTGAATGCACAAGATAAAATTATAAAACCCTGGATGTGATAGGAATAGAAAAAGTGTATTTGTAAGGGAGGAGCCAAAAAGGAGGAAGAGTGGGGTTAGGCCTTCATTAAAGACGGGGGAAAGTGCATCATGAGGACAACTGTAGATGGAAACAGACAAAAATAGATTAAATGGTCACTGTCTGAAGGCACATCGGAAGAGCCAAGTTTTTAGATCTTTCTTAAAGGCTGCTAGGGTGGGGGCTTGCCTAATCTCACCAAGTAGCGAGTTCCAAAGCTGGGGGCCACAGCAGAGAAGGCTCTCTCTCTCGTTCCCACAAGTCATGCCTGTGATAGAGGAAGGGGTTAAAGGAGGGCTTCTCCAGAAGATCGAAGAGACCATGCAGGCTTGTGGTAGGAGATGTGGTCACAAAGGTAGGCGTGTCCCAAACAATCAGGGCTTTATAGGTGACAACCTGCACCTTGAATTGGGGAAATGAATGGCAGCCAATGGAGCTCCTTGAGCTCCTTGAACAGGGGGGTTGATAGCTCCCTGTAATTCGCCCCAGTTAGTAGTCTGGCTGCTGAACGTTGTACCAGTTGGAGTTTCCGGGATAGACCACATCAACTCTACTTTCTGATACAGAACATATGCCATCCAAGAGTCGCCATCTACTTGCACACAGAAAATGTATTAATCTAGAGCTGATGTGGTAGTAGTAATCTTTCTTGAGTAGTCAGTCCCTCCCCTCCCGAAATCCCTCAGCACTATAAGAGGGTTTTGCAAGACCAGTCGCTCTCATTGTTGTGTGGTTTCAAGACAACAGTGTAGTAACGGTGAGGTCGTGAACCATATTTTCATTCTTGCAGACCACTGATAGTCCATTGACCACAGGTTGGGAACCACTGTTGTAAAGAAAATCTTGTTTCCAGTACAAATAATGCTGCTTTCTGTGCAAAACAAATACTTGCATTTTTTTCCCCAAAATCCTGAATTGTGAATAGGCTTTGAAAATTGCATAAAGACTGTCTTACAGCAGGAAAAAATGGTTAAAACTACTCTTTGTTTCTTTCAAGAAGCAAGTTATTAAATCTCTAGTTCATAACACTTTTTTTGAAGATCATAGTTCAAAACACCTGTTTGTGACGAAGATTTAGTGCATTCATCTTGGCAGTTGAAGAAGAAATAGAAATGAAGCAGTTTGGAGTGTTTTCTCCTAGATAAATGGAATGGTTGAACAGTCTACACCAATTAGTCCTTTATGATTAATGATGAACCTTCCTCCAACCCAGATATTTTGCACTATAATTCCCAATTTGTACAGCAAGCCCTGAATTATTATATATTTGTTATGTTTTTTTCCCCACCAAGGATACTTTTTATAACCAACATGAAACCTTTTAAGAACAGCCAAAAAGCTAATTGCTATAAAATTGAGATTGTGCAGCACACCTGCGCAAAGACATGTCTTAATAAAGTATGCCATTTAATCACATTGCTAGAACTCACAGAATGTTTTGTTTATGGGAAGAGGGAAAGGAAGACAAAGGACATTAAGTCATGAGCACTCTGGTGTCTCTTTCAGACACGAAACGGCAATTTAACTTAGATATTAAAATACTGCCTGTTCATTGTTACTATAAATATTATGAATTGCTATAATGATTTCTGAGCATTATCCCCTATATAATAGTATATAAAAATGGCAATGAAATCAGTACAGTCTTATATGTGTTTATGAGAAAAAATGCCTACAGAGGGTTTTGCAGGGCCTACCTATCTCGTATTTGCATGAGATATATTGGTTTGAGCATTTAACTAGACCTATGCAATCCAGATCTAACTCTCTTCTCAAATGCTAGTTCAGAGAGGACAAACCATTCTCAAACTGAAATGTGTCTAGAGGAGGGTGAGTAAAATGATCAAGGGTCTGGAGAACAAGCCCTATGGGGAGCTGCTTAAAGATCTGGGCATGTTTAGCCTGGAGAAGAGAAGGCTGAGAGGAGACATGATGAGGGCCATGTATAAACATGTAAGGGGAAGTCTTAGGGAGGAGGGAGCAGGCTTGTTTTCTGTTGCCCTGGAGACTAGGATGTGGAGCAATGGCTTCAAACAGGAAAGGAGATTCCATCTGAACATTAGGAAGAACTTCCTGACTGTGAGAGCTGTTCAGCAGTAGAACTCTCTGCACCGGAGTGTGGTAGAGACTCCTTCTTTGGAGGCTTTCAAACAGAGGCTGGATGGCCATCTGTCAGGTTTGCTTTGAATGTGATTTTCCTGCTTCTTGGCAGGGGGTTGGACTGGATGGCCCACAAGGTCTCTCCCAACTCAATGATTCTATCTTGGAAATAAGAAAACAGTGACTAATAGATTGGTTAGCAGTTTGTCATCCTCTAATGATATCTCAGGTAATTTGTTTAAAATGATCACCTTATTTCGCGTAATGGTAGAGCTGGCCTAACAAATAATGATTGTGCCACAGAAAATAAGGTCTTACAAAGGCCATCAGACTGGATTTACTCCTAGTCTTCCATTTTAATTCCTCTGCTGAGTCCATTGTGTTTCTTTCAAGAGGTCTTGCATCCATTCATATTAAAGGGATATTTATAGGGATATATATATAATATAATATGTATTTCTAGGTGCAAAGATTACTGCAGAAGCAGACTGCAGCCAGGAAATCAGGAGACACTTACTTCTTGGGAGGAGAGCAACGTTTAATCTTAATACAATAATAAAGAGTAGAGACATCACACTGGCAATGTAGATCCTCATAGTCAAAGCAATGGTATTCCCCATAATCACCTACGGATGTGAGAGCTGTACCATAAGGAAAGCTGAGCGAAGGAAGATGGATGCTTTTGAACAGTGGTGCTGGAGGAAAGTTCTGAGAGTGCCTTGGACTGCAAGAAGATCCAACCAGTCCATACTTCAAGAAATAAAGCCCAACTGCTCATTGGAGGGAAGGATAGTAGAGACAAAGATAAAGTACTTTGGCCATATCATGGGAAGACAGGAAAGCTTGGAGAAGACAATGATGCTGGGGAAAATGGAAGGAAAAAGGAAGAGAGGCTGGCCAAAGGCGAGATGGATGGATGGGATCCTTGAAGTGACTGGCTTGACCTTGAAGGAGCTGGGGGTGGTGATGGCCGACAGGGAGCTCTGTTGTGGGCTGGTCCATAAGGTCACAAAGAGTCAGAAACAACTGAACAACAACAATAGGGATATTATCGCATTTTAATTGCCATGGATGCATACTATACAATCCTGTGGGCTGTGCTTTGGAGATGCACTGGAACTCTTTAGCTAAAAATTCTAAATAACCCTTTCTTAACATTACAATAGATGGAACCATATAACTTAAAATCAAATAATGCCACAATAATTCTGTAGTGTGGGTGGGTCTTTTCTGCACATTAAGATGGCTTGAATCTAGACCAGTGCCTTCCAACCTTTGGTCCTCCTTCCCAACCTCCAGAGCCAAGGGTTGGGAAGCACTGATCTAAGATCTCAAAGCATCCTCTAACAATCCTCTTCACAGGGACATAGTTTATGAATTGAAATCCAGAGGTCTGAATGTAGCCTGGAGCCAGTATCTGGTAAGTTGAGTCAAAAAGGGGATGCTTTTTGGTTCCCTTTCTGACAGAGTCAAAGGCAGCAATTTCACAGTTCCGGTTCAATGTCACAAATTAGTGAGCCACATACAGGGGCAGCAAAAGTATGCAAAAATCCACAAAACTTATAATTAGGTTTCCCCTTATAGCTTATTATGTAAGACAAAAGCTCAGTAAGTGGCACCTGCCAATGAGGAACATGTCAGGCAGAAAGAGATCGAGCTGCACGCCACTTTCTTGGACACGCTGGAATGAATAGTCACAAGACAAGTGAAAGAGAGGGCAAAGGGTGATATTATTACCAAGCCTAATGGAGTTTTTAAAAAGCAGTTGTAGTCTGCAAATAGTGATACCAGGTCACAACAGAGTCATGGGCAAAGTGTAGAACAGTGACAGCAATCATGCATTTTTGACTTTGTGTGGTCTCTAAATCACAGCTTAAGCAACACTTCAGTGCTGGTTTAGAGATTCCAGTGAGATCAAATCATGAAAGGAGTTGGAAGAGAAGACTAATCTTACAACCTCATCACATGGATAAAAATTAGTGTCCTAGCATGCTGCCAGGATGCTGCCTCCTTGGAGCTCACTGTGATGCCATCACATGATGTACAACAACTTCTGGTGGGACTCCATAAAAGAAGTGTCCGGATAGCATGGTAGGACCCTTTTCTTGGAACATGGGAGGAACATAGGGAACAATGGGGCCGGGGTGGTGGAAAGCCATGCATCAATGCTTCTCCATGTGTGTTGAGGAGGCATTGCTACAGGCAAGATAGGTTGCGGAGTGCCAGGATTCACCACGGAGGATGGTAAATTATTGGCCTGCTGCCTCTCATCAATGTGATGAGATCCTTAATAACGTCTTGGTTATTTGGACTATAATGTAAAGAACCATCCATATCTGGGCATCCTGAGAGCTTCAGTCTTAAAAGTAACTCTTTTCAGATCTAGAATTTCCTATAACCCAAGTCTGTACATAAGTGAACATCAGTATCTTCTCAAAATCATCATCATTATCATCCAGTTCTCATGTGAGTCAATGCAGGTGAAGAAACAATTCACAAGGTGAATAAGAACTTTTAGACAGTTTGATCTTGTTCCCAGTTTTTCCTTTTTACTTCTAACCTGATAGACATTCAAGTTTAACTCAAATAAGTTTGCTATTAGAAATGTGGTTTGATGTTGTCATGTTCCTTCAAGTTAACTCTGGCTTATGGTGACCCTATAAGAGTGATTTAAAGGAGCTTTGTCACTTTTTCAAAAAGGTTGAGAGAATGGAACTTGCCCAGTGAGTTTTGCAGGACCAGGAATTTGAAGCTTGGCCGTTCAGAGTCCAGACCAATAATAATAATAATAATAATAATAATAATAACAACAACAACAACAACAACAACAACAACAACAACAACAACAACAATAATAATAACAACTTTATTTTTATACCCCATCAACCATCTTCCCTTGGGGACTCAGGGCGGCTTACAAGGGACAAGGCCAAAAAACAATTAAAACACAGAAGTAAAACCGCTTTGAGTCGCCTGAGGTCTGAGAAAAGCGGTATATAAATAAAGTAAATAAAAGCAAAACACCAATTAGAACATCAGATAAAAACAATGCAACATCCATCACAAGCATGGCTGGTGGGGATGAGAGACAGGGCATTCTTAGTGGTGGCCCCTTGGCTATGGAACGCCCTTCCTAGGGAGATCAGAAGGCTGAGAGGGGTGGTATACAAATATAGCAAATAAATAAATAAATAAATAAATAAACATAATTTATGCACAACATAAGAGCAATATGGCTGAAAAGAAAAATAGCTGAGGTACAAATTCAAAAGGTGTGGTACATTTTATAGGAGAGCAAGAAAAGTGTGACATATCAGTAGATTGGGCAGGAAATACTGTCATAAACCATGTTGAGGTAGACCATATGAGATCCAGAATAAAGTGCTATACTCAATGAGGACAGGAAAAATTACTGGTGAGCTGCTTAATCAAAAGCACACCGGAACATCCAGGTTTTTAATTGACTCTGAAAAGAGGACAAAGTGAGAGCCTGTCTGATCTCCCTAGGGAGGGAGTTCCAGAGCCAAGGGGCCACTACCAAGAAGGCTTTCTCCCTCGTCCCCATCAACCATGCTTGTGATGGTGGGGGGAGAGAGCCTCCCCTCAGACAGCCATACTGACTCCTAGATGTCTGCTAAGTGCATGCATTTGTTTTATTCTGCTCTAAACGGGCCTTTAAAATAGACAGAAAATCAACACAAAACTTTTTTAAATCAAAGGTCAAGGTGGGATGAATGCCCTGTCCTTCCCCTCACCTACAACTCTCTGGGAAATGACAGCCATCATCTTATCAGTCTCTGACCCCTAGCATGCCAAGAAGAATGTTAAATGCTCCTTATATATTCCTCAGGGGTGGCTGGAAGCAATTTTCCTTTTACGCCAGAAAATGGCAATGGTGACAGAAAAAACAGCAGTGAGTGACAGAATACATGTCTGCCAATGAGAGAGTATGGATTTCAAGAGGTCAGTTGATAAAGCAGAGTAGGGGCTAAGAAAAGCCCACAAAGCAGGGAGCTTTGAGATGGTTGAACAGAAGCTCTCCGAAGCTCTAGGTGCCCTTATCGCCTACTACAGGGAAAACCAGCTGATCCCTAATCCATCTAAAACACAGACATGTGCCTTTCACCTTAAGAACAGACAAGCATCCCGAGCTTTGAGAATTACCTGGGAAGGAATCCCACTGGAGCAAATACCTGGGAGTCACCTTGGACCGTGCTCTGACCTACAAGAAGCACTGCCTGAATATCAAGCAAAAAGTGGGTGCTAGAAACAATATCATACAAAGCTGACTGGCACAACCTGGGGATCACAACCAGACACAGTGAAGACATCTGCCCTTGCGCTATGCTACTCTGCTGCTGAGTATGCATGCCCAGTGTGGAACACATCTCACCACGCTAAAACAGTAGATGTGGCTCTTAATGAGACATGCCGCATTATCACAGGGTGTCTGCGCCCTACACCACTGGAGAAATTACACTGTTTAGCCAGTATTGCACCACCTGACATCCGCCGGGAAGTAGCAGCCAATAGTGAAAGGACCAAGGTAGAGACATCTCCAGCCCATCCCTTGTTTGGGTATCAGCCAGCACGTTCAACGACTTAAATCAAGAAATAGTTTTCTAAGATCTACAGAGACACTCGCTGGAACACCTCAGCAAGTGAGAGTCCAAAAGTGGCAGGCTCAAACCCAGAACCTCAACCAATGGCTGATACCAATAATAATAATAATAATAATAATAATAACAACAACAACACTTTATTTGAACCCCGCTACCATCTCCCCAAGGGACTCGGTGCGGCTTACATGAGGCCGAGCCCAAACACAACAATACAAGCAATAATAACAACAATACAAGCAATTTAAAAAACATAGACAATAAAATACACAACATTATCAGTAAGACAACACACAATTAAAAACAGTGGGAAGGCCAAATGTAAAATTAAAATTGGAAGTGATGCTGGGACATGGACAAAAAGGTGATAGTGGTGTTTGTGGAAGGGCATACGAGCAGACCTAAAGAAATGTAAAGTGCTTTGGAGGACAAAGTGCTATGGGATCATTATTCTGGGAAGGCACACTGGAACAGCCATGTCTTCAAGCTCCTCCTGAAGACTACCAGAGTTGGGGCCTGTCTGATGTCTTTAGGGAGTGAGTTCGAGTCCTTCGGGAGATGCTAGCGGGGTACAAATAAAGTTTAATAATAATTAAAAAATACAAAGTTCCAGAGTCAAGGGCCCACCACCAAAAAGGCCCTCTCTCTCTCTCGTCCCCACCAATCATGCCTGCGATGCTGGTGGGATCGAGGGTAGGGCCTCTCCGGAAGATCGAAGGGATCGTGTGGGTTCATATACAGAGATGCAGTAATGCAGGTAGGCAGATACCAAATGACAGACTCTCCCCTGGGCACACAGTAGACTGGGCGACTTGGAAGGTGCTGAACAGACTGCGCTCTGGCACCATGAGATGCAGAGCCAACCTTAAGAAATGGGGCTACAAAGTGGAATCCACGACATGCAAGTGTGGAGAAGAGCAAACCACCGACCACCTGCTGCAATGCAACCACATGCACAATGGAGGACCTTCTTGCGGCAACATCGGAGGCACTCCAAGTGGCCAGCTAATGGTCAAAGGACATTTCATCAACTACCAAGCTTGCAAATTTTGTGTTTTGTCTGTCTGTTTGTTTGTTTGTTTGTTTTGTTCAGTTAGAAATGTAATACAATTGTCTGGTTGCCTGACACGATAAATAAAACAAATTGGGCATTGCACAATAGAAGCCCATCGTCAGACTTGGGAAACAGACTGCTGTCAGACTCCAAAACGTTTTCATTTCTCTGGCATCGAGAAATGAAACTGGTCCTTCAGCAGCTGGGACGATGTTTTAAAATGGAGCCCACTGGGAGGAAAGGAGCATCCCGACACAGTGGAGGCACGGCCCTTTTGCTCAAAGATGCTAGACATTCCCAATTCATCCCCTCACCTTCTTCTTTGGGGCTGAAAGATGCAAGTGAGAGACAACGTCTGTGGCATCTTTGAACTTCATTTTTATAACTGCCTCTCCCCCCTCCCCCTTCTCCTATGTTAAAGAGTGCATCACTCACTAGAAACACCACAGAAAAATATTGAAATGGAAGGTTGGCTTGACAGAGAATGGCTGGCAAATGCCTGCGGTTAGGAAGATGAAAGGAAGGCTGCAGCCTTGGATGTGTCTCACTTCAGAGAGAGGAAGAGTACAGGGGAAAAAAAAAACAGGCAATAAATTCTAACCCAAATCTGCCAGCCCTGCAAACTTTTGCTCCACTCATCCTCTACAAGGTAAACAGAATTATCTCCTTTCCAGGCAAGTCTTTGGAAAGCAGTAGTAGTAGTTCACCAGCATCCTTGAAGTCTCCATTGCCCTTAAAATACGTTCCGCAGAGCAGCATATTTAGCAGTCATTGCTTTTTATGCAGTCATAATATTAGATATATATATTTTGCCATGAGATACTATGAATACTACTTACCACTGAATGTCGGCTACTAGTGCCAGCAGGTCGAAGCATGCTAAGCATGTAGAATATAAACGCTTTAAAAAAAATCAGACTAATACATCATAGGATGTCAAGTACAGAAATCAAATATGCAGCCTATATTCAATCAGGAACACTATACTTGGGGGCTATTCAGCATCATACTTGTCTGAAGGGCATTTTGAGAATAAATTAATTCAGCAATTCTATGAAAGCCAACAAAAAATCCTCTTGAAAGAAAAAAAGGGCTCTAAAATCTCAAGGTTTTCTTGATCTACAAAGCAAACTTTTTCAACATTGCCACGTATTTCCTGGGAACTCCTGCCATTACCAAGGACTCTCCCTTCCTACTTTCCAGGTCAGTTTAATTTAATGCAGTGCTGTATGTTTCAGAATGAAACATATATCTACTTGACTGTCTATGCGTATTACTGTGAAACTAGCAAAGATACTGCTATTGCTTTCAGGACACAGATTCAACAGAGATCAAATGAGAGGGGAAAGGAAGTTATTTTAATAGTTATCAAGTCTAATACCACTAAAGCAATTTAGTGCTTTGACTATACTCCCTGAAAAACAATGAAAACTTAGGGCCTTTTCACGCAGCCATATAATCCAGAATATCAAGGCAGAAAATCCCATAATATCTGCTTTGAACTGGGTTATCTGAGTCCACACTGCCATATATTTTAGTTCCAAGCAGAAAAAGTGGAATTTTATTCATCTTTTATTCAGCTATTCAGAATTTTAGTAAGAATATTCAAAACCCCAGGGGGAAAATATCAACATTCTACCAAGAATGCCTTAAAGTGCCCTTCAACAGTGACATTGATAAGTTACCTGCTACTTTTTATCAAGGTGAAAGAAGAAAGTGCAAAAGCTGGGTTGCAGTTAAACATAAAAAACAAGATTATGGCAACAAGAATTATTGATAAATGACAACTAGAGGGAGAAAACATGGAGGCAATGACAGACTTTGTATTTCTAGGTGTAAAGATTACTGCAGACACAGACTGCAGCCAGGAAATCAGAAGACGCTTACTTCTTGGGAAGAGAGTAATGACCAATCTCGATAAAATACTTTTTTTTTGTCGTGTCAGGAGTGACTTGAGAAACTGCAAGTCGCTTTTGGTGTGAGAGAATTGGCCATCTGCAAGGACGTTGCCCAGGGGATGCCCGGATGTTTTGATGTTTTTGCCATCCTTGTGGGAGGCTTCTCTCATGTCCCCGCATGGAGAGCTGGAGCTGATAGAGGGTGCTCATCCGCCTCTCCCCGGATTCGAACCTGAGACCTGTCGGTCTTCAGTCCTACCGGCACAGGGGTTTAACCCACAGCACCACCGGGGGCTCCCGATAAAATACTGAAGAGTAGAGACATCACATTGGCAATGAAGATCCAGACAGTAAAAGCAATGGTATTCCCTGTAGTCACCTACGGATGTGAGAGCTGGACCATAGGGAAGGCTGAGCGAAGGAAGATAGATGCTTTTGAACAGTGGTGCTGGAGGAAAGTTCTGAGAGTGCCTTGGACAGCGAGAAGATCCAACCAGTCCATACTTCAGGAAATAAAGCCTGACTTCTCACTGGAGGGAAGGATATTAGAGGCAAAGATTAAGTATTTTGGCCAGATCATGAGAAGACAGGAAAGCTCAGAGAAGACAATGATGCTGGGGGGAAAGGAAGGAAAAAGGAAGAGGGGCCGACCAAGGGCAAGATGGGTGGATGGACGGTATCCTTCAAGTGACTGGCTTGACTCTGAAGGATCTGGGGGTGGTGACGGCCAACAGGAAGCTCTGTCGTGGGCTAGACCATGAGATCACGAAGAGTTGGAAGCAAATGAACAACAACTACTTTAGTAAGAACACCTTTCTTTTTTGTTACATAGTTTTTTTAAAAAAAAATCTAATTGGCCTCATTTTCATATCAAAGGGATTATTTGTCACTGGTAGCTACAAGTAACTTAACTACCTGTGGATCATCTGTGCCTGTGTGCATGAGAATGGGTTGAGTACTTAGTTGCCCCTATTCTCTGAAATAATATAACTCCAATCCTGCTTTGTCACGTCACGTACAACTAAACCTAAGTTTTTTGGCAAGATGCTTGTGTGAAGAAGGGAGTTGAAAGTCATCTTTCTCTAGTTGAATTAGACTGTCAAAGCCCTTGCCAGCCTTCTGTTTGCCAGCTTTCCTGAACCCGTTCCACAGCCCCTGGCACATGGTTAGTCAATGGTGCAGTCCAAACGCCTCCCCGGTGTGTCTTAATTGAAGTCAATGGACTTCCACCAGGGAGGAATCCAGTCCAACATCTCGGACTAGAGACCATAGCGAATCCAGCTGGCAAAGACAGATGCAGTCATAATGGCAATATGGATCCCAAGCTCAGGAAACTGCTTCGGGGCTCTAGTTTGCCTTTGCAAAGTGTCAACACAAAGCCAAAAGAATTGAAACAGATTCAAAGCAGATTAATATTAGCAAAAACACCACATTGTTTTCACATCGAACTCTCCAATATACTGACAAATTCTTCCCCCCCCCCCCTTCTCTCTACTCCCAAATATAATGATCAGAGCTACACGCACCCTACTGGAAAGATCTTGTCTTGCTTTTAACCAATTAATTAGCTGATTTATTTTTTCTCCCAAAAAAAGGCAACAGAATTTTGAAACAGGTGGTGTTTTGAGGATATTTAATTAAGGTAGCCTAGACAAATCATTTATCATTGTAGAAACCATCTTAAGCATCAAATTAACACCTCAAGGGGAGAATCCTGATAAGAATCAAGGTAATGTTGTTAGTGGTCGAACGGCACAAAACTATTTTGCAACTGCTCTCCATGACTCATTGGGGTGAGGTTTTGGGTATTACAGGTCATGTTTCTTGTTAATCCAGGAGGTCGAGGACAGATGTGGCAGTCTCATTTGGGTTGTGTATCTCAGAAATCCACAGACTTGTGAAAGAGGATGGAAAAAGAGTTGGGCAACTTCTTGCATTCTTTCAGGTCATTTGAAAATGGTTGTGTTCCTTCAAGTCATTTACAATTTATGATGACCTAACGTGAACCAATTTCAGGCAAGATCTCTTCAGTATGGAGTATTATTTACCATTCTCCAAGACTGAGAAAGTGTGACTTGCCCAAAATCACCAAGTGGGTTTTCATAGTTGAGTGAGTATTCAAACTCTGATCTCCTGAGTCATTGTCCAACATTCAAACCACAGCATGATGTGGGCTCAGCAAGTGGATGTTGTTGTTCATTCATTCAGTGATTTCCAACTCTTCGTGACCTCATGGACCAGCCCATGCCAGAGCTCCCTGTCAGCCATCACCACCCCCAGGTCCTTCAAGGTCAATCCAGTCACTTCAAGGATGCCATCCATCTATCTTGCCCTCAGTCAGCCCCTCTTTCTTTTTCCTTCAATTTTCCCCAGCATAATTGTCTTATCTAAGCTGTCCTGTCTTCTCGTGATGTGGCCAAAGTACTTCATCTTGGCCTCTACTATCCTTCCCTCCAATGAGCAGTCGGGCTTTATTTCCTGAAGTATGGACTGGTTGGATCTTCTCGCGGTCCAAGGCATTCTCAGAACTGTCCTCCAGCAAGTGAATATTCCCATGAAAATAAATACTAATGTATTGCAATGTAATTTATTTCCTGAGAGTGTTGTTGGTTCTGTTTACTCACCAACAGGCACACCCCAAATCTCCAGAAGTATGCTTTGTTTATATGCCCACATTGGGGGAAAATGTGAATTTATCTAAAATGCCCACATATAGTTGGGTAAGTGTTAGAAAAGGAAGAATGTGTATGTGCTTTTGAGCTAAGTATTGATGAAATCCTTCAAGCAATTGCAACAAATTTATAACTGCCCAAAGAAAAAAGGGCTGAATGAAATTGATTATATTCAATGGGTGTACTCTCATTGGGACTAAGAACTGAGCTTAGCTTGAGGCACCTGGATTTTTCCGGGTTCAGTTTCATCCAGCCAACATTTACATGCCCTTTTATTTTATTTCTGGCAGAAAAATAAAAAAGGTAATAAACAGCAGCTGTGTGTTTGCTATTCTTACTAAAGAATATACTCAGGGCCTCCCACAAAGAAAAAAGGGAAAATGAAATAATTTCTAGAAGCGTTGGTGCTTGGGGATTTCCAGTTTTGCATGCTATCAGATAAACCACATAAAATGCTCTATTATTCAAGGCAAGGCTACCCCCCCCCCCACTTTATTTAAATGTGTTTATTTATCATTGCTTTGCATTTCCCCTTAAAAATGCACAAAGCAGTGCGCAGTCCCAGAGCAATCAACAATAAAAATCAATCGTATCATTTAAACAACTGGTGTCAAACTGCATATTAAATCACAAAGCCCTATTTAAGTCTTCCGACAGCCACACAAACAATGTAAAACAATAGCCAAAAGAACAGATGACATCACAATGCTACAGTCACTAGACCTCACTGCATGTGCTCAGGTCTAAAGAAGAGAAAAGGGTTATCACAACGGTTGCTGCTACCAATTGGCGTAGTGGCCAAATGAAGCCATGGACAGCGACTGGACATGAAACTGAGATCCCCATCTACACTGCCATATAATCCAGTTTAAACTGCATTATAATGATTAGTGTAGACCCAAATAATGGAGATTGAACTACATTGAACTGGATTATATGAGTGTACACTGCCATATAACCCAGTTCAATGTAGTTAATCTGCCTTTTGAAACTGGATTATATTGAAGATGAAGGCAAACATCAGGTGAAAAGTGGCCCTGGGAAGAAATAGCTGCTAGAAGATCAACCTCTCCCCAGAATCAAACATTAAAATTAAGCAAACATTATTTACTCTTCCATCATTTCCTCCCCCTAAAACAGTTCCAAATGTTTCCTCTTTCATGGCTCTTCTACACAGGTTCATTAGCCAATACTCACTGTGTGGTCAACTCTGGGGTGTCTTCATGATATTCCTGAACTTTCAGTGCTGATTCCAGGCTAAATCAAGTGAAGTTAGTTTAACTCTGATCTAAGAAAAGCCAGAGGATGTTCCAGAGTTTATTAAAAAGTCTAGAAGTCTGCTACTCCAGATGTTTTGGATTTCTGCTTCCCCAATTCCTAACAGCTGGTAAACTGGCTGGGAGCTGAAGTTCAAAACATCTGGAGGAGCAGAATTTGAGGAACACTGGTCAAGAGTAACTCTAAAGCTTTAGAATAGTATGGACAACAACAGCTCATCAGTACAGGAAAATGGGGAAGGATTGGACCCATGATTGCCATCACTTCTGCTATATGCCTACAGAGCTCCATGAAAGTTGTTCACCATCACAGGTGACTCATTCCGACATCAGCAGAAGAGTCCACCAGACTAGGGAGAAGAAGGGGGAATGAAAACCCAGAGATTCCTGCAACAGACACAGACACTAAGGCAACTCTCAAGACTACTGCAACGCTCTCTAGGTGGGGTTGCCTTTGAAGACTGTTCAGAAACTCCAAATGGTCCAACGGGCGGCAGCCAGGTTACTAACAGGAGCGGCGCCCAGGGAGCATGCAACTCCTCTGTTGGGCCAGCTCCACTGGCTGCCAATTTGCTACTGAGCACAATTCAAAGTGCTGGCTTTAGCCTATAAAGCCCTAAACGGTTCTGGCCCTGCTTACCTGTCCGAACGTATCTCTCCTTACGAACCCTCTAGGAATTTAAGATCTTCTGGGGAGGCCCTGCTCTCGGCCCTGCCATCTTCACAGGCTCGATTGGCGGGGACGAGGGATAGGGCCTTCTCAGCGGTGGCCCCTCGGTTGTGGAATGCCCTCCCCAGGGACATTAGATCAGCCCCCACCCTCTTAACATTTCGCAAAAAAGTTAAAACCTGGCTATATGAGCAGGCCTTCCCAAACGCAGTGTAGCTATTAAACTCTGATCTCAGAATGGTTGGACAACGTGACTGGATAATGACTGGTAATGAAATGCGGAGGACTTATGGTTTTTATTGTGTTACTGATGTTAATTGTAATGAATTTTTTACCTGTGTTAAATGTTTTTAATGTTTAAATTATTTTTGTACTGTTGTGGGCATCAAATTGTGCCATTTTGTAAGCCGCCATGAGTCAAAGGGGGTCAAAAGATATTTGGGACTGGGTGGATTCTGCCTCACTACCTTCAGTTCCAGTCTGGTGTATTTTTGTTCTGTCCTGGCCCTGGATAAAGTGGATCATCTAGAAAAGGCCTTAGACCAGTGGTTCTCAACCTGTGGGTTCTCAGATGTTTTGGCTTTCAACTCCCAGAAATCTCTACAGCTGGTAAATTGGATGGGATTTCTGGGACCCAAAGGTTGAGAACCACTGCCTTCGACAATTCTCAGATCTGAAGTGATAAGATGTTGTTGGTGAACTATTGGAGAGCAAGCAGCTATCAAAATGAGACACATGGCTATCAAAACTGACCA
The DNA here is from genome assembly GCF_025583915.1 of Anolis sagrei ordinatus. Classification (NCBI taxonomy): domain Eukaryota; kingdom Metazoa; phylum Chordata; class Lepidosauria; order Squamata; family Anolidae; genus Anolis; species Anolis sagrei. The sequence continues at coordinate 32,233,404 of NW_026847882.1, forward strand.
TGGTTCTCTCCTATTTCCACTGGGATTACTAAACCATTATTCACTTACACATAACATACTTTCTTTTAACCCTGGTGCACAAGTCTGTGTATTCAGGGGATTAACTTCAAGAGCAGCATACAACATTCATCTAGTCATTCTCTAATTCAGTCAAGCCTCAATATAAACAATTCCTTTCCTTGGGCCATGACTCACTAATTCAATGAGAGGCCAAACTTTCCTGCCCTTTTGCATTCTCATTTTTCCTTTAGAGAAGAGAATTAACATCAGTTCCAAAATAAAAAGATAACCGTAGTCATAAAAATAACATTTCTAATGTTCAACATCCAAATCAAAAGCAGCTTTAAAGACCTAAAGCAAAAAGATCACAAAGTAAAAGCCATCAATAAATTAAATAGAGCAACAATAAAGTCAAATATCTCTTTAATCACTAACACCTTCAACTGCACAACACATGCTAGTGAGGAAGACAATAAGTGAGGAAGATATCCATATTGGTCGACATCCTGCATTACTTCAACGTAGCATAAATATTCACCAGCTGAGTTATGTCATGCCTCCCTATAATTAATGCCAATATAGCACTTCCTATGTGGATCAGTTTGCAATGTGCACAGCCAACAAACCCTTTGGAGAATTGTAACGTGCAATGTTTGAGGTAATACATATTGACATGCTATTCTGTGTACTGTTATGTATCACAGGTGCAACAATCCCATGTGCACAACTACGTTTTTGCAATTGACCATTGGAGAAAAGGGTTTTGCATTAAATTTTAAAAATTATGCACACACTTCACCACTCTTATCCACAATTGCTACATCAAGTTTCAAGGCTCTCTAAGCCACAAACCTTACCCATCAAGGCATTAGTAGGCAACTGTTAGGGGCTAGGGGCCACACTGGCTTTTAACTGTTTAGGAAAGATTGTATCCTATCATATTTTTAAGTACAGAGTTTGCCAGATGTACAAGCTGGGTTTAGAAAAGGCAGAGGAAAGAGAGACCAAATTGCCAATATCTGCTGGATAATGGAGAAAGGCAGGGAGTTTCTGAAAGAAACCCATCAATTTCTGTTTTATTAACTATTCTAAAGCATTTGGTTGTGTGGATCATAATACATTGTGGCAAGTTCTTGGTGGTATGGGGATACCAAGCCACCTTGTTTGTCTCCTGAGGAATATGTATAATGACCAATTAGCAACAGTAAGAACTGGCCATTGAACCCTGTGTATGCCGGGATTGTATACTCTCACCCAACCTATTCAACTTGTATGCAGAACACATCATGCAATGTGCGGAGCTTGATGAATGCAAGGCTGGAGTAAAAATTGCTGGAAGAAACATTAACAACCTCAGATATGCAGATGATACCACTTTGATGGCCGAAACGAGGAGGAGCTGAGGAGCCTTCTAACCAAGGTGAAAGAAGAAAGCGCAAAAGCTGGGTTGCATTTAAACATAAAAAAACAGATTCTGGCAACTGGACTGATTGATAACTGGCAAAGAGAGGGATAAAACATGGCGGCAGTGACAGACTTTGTATTTCTGGGTGCAAAGATTATTGCAGACACAGACTGCAGCGAGGAAATCAGAAGATGTTTACTTCTTGGGAGGAAAGCAAAGACCAATCTTGATAAAATAGTGAAAAGTAGAGACATCACACTAGCATCAAATATCCGCATAGTTAAAGCAATGGTATTCCCCATAGTAACCTATAGATGTGTGAGCTGGACCATAAGGAAGGCTGAGTGAAGGAAGAAAGACGCTTTTGAACTGTGGTGTTGGAGGAAAGTTCTGAGAGTGCCTTGGACCGCCAGAGGATACAACCAATCCCTATTTCGACTGCTCATTGGAGGGAAGGATATTAGAGACAAAGATGAAATACTTTGGCCACATCATGAGAAGACAGGAAAGTTTAGAGAAGTGAATGATGCTGTGGGAAATGGAAGGAAAAAGTAAGGGGGGCTGACCAAGGGCAAGATGGATGGGTGATATCCTTGAAGTGATTGGCTTGACTCTGAAGGAGCTGGGGGAGGTGATGGCCGACAGGGAGCTCTGGCGTGGCCTGGTCCACAAGGTCAAGAAGAACCAGAAGCGACTGAACAAATAAACAACAACAAACAGACAATTTCACAATTGCTTTGATTATTTCTGGGTCGTTTTAGCTTTAGAGGTACGTTTCTTTCCAGGTTCTTGGTTATCTGTCACTAAATAATATCCTTTATTGTGTTTAAAATGGCATTGGAAAGGGATAATGGGAAAATTCCCTGAATGTCCTAGATTATTTGAGAGCAATTGGAAGATTCAAATATTGGAGGGGGGGGGTGTCTTTGGAGTTAAAAAAATGAGCCATACATGTCTCAGAGGACACACTTCCCTCAAAATGCCTTAAGGAGAACCAATCCTACCCTTGAATTGGTAAGCTTTCTAATGAATAAGTTTCCTCGCTGGTCTAGATTTAATATATGGCCCAATTGGAGGCCTCAAAATGCTTCATGCTCAAAATCAACAAGTAAGGCTGAGCTTAGAACAGTACCACCTATAGTTGAGTGGTATGACAGAATACACAGCCATGCAAAAATAAAGCAAAATGTTCTTTCACATAGAAAACCTGATCTCAGAAAAAATGGCTCTTGGCCAACCATCTTTGAGTTAAAATGTTTTTAAAAGAGGTGCTACCTCAAGTGGAAGACATCTCTTTTCCATACCACAAAACTTTCCTCACGTATATATCTTGCATTTAGCATGCATTGTTTGATCATGGGGATTTATTTTGCAAGTCCAATTTGCTGAGGCACTCCATCTGAGAAACTCCCATTGTGGGATTAAGCATAGGGAATATACATTTCCTTTAATATCTACTTTCAGCTTTTGACAATGTTAATAATCTTGTGCATTTATTCAGCAGTACTTTCCATTGTGTTCAATGGGGCTTACTTCCTTGCAATTGCATTTGGGGTTGCAGCTTTAAAATTCAATCTGATGCATGTCAGATTAGATTACTATAATGTGTTCTGCACAAGAGCTCCCTTGGAAAGTATTGGAAAGCTACAGCTAGTGAAAAATGCAAGAGACAGGCTGCCATTAGGTGAGAACCATAGGGATCATGTAGCACCAGTCTTAGATGAATAGCACTGGCTTCCAATTTGCTTCTAGCCCAATCCAAGGGGCTAGTATCTATATAAATAAAAATGTAATGTTCGTTTGTGGGATTAACATAACTCAAAAACCACTGGATGAATTGCAGCCGAATTTGGCCACAAGACACCTACTAACCCAAGGAGTGACCATCACTCAAAAATGATTTTGTCATTTGGGAGATGTAGTTGCTGGGATTTATAGTTTACTTACAATCAACGAGCATTCTGAACTCCACCAATGAGGGAATTGAACCAAACGTGGCAAACAGAACTCCCATGACCAACAGAAAACACTAGAAGTCTTTGTTGGGCATTGACCTTGAGTTTGGGAGTTTTAGTTCACCTACATCCAGAGAGCACTGTAGACTCAAACAATGATGGATCTGGACCAAACTTGGCATGAATATTCCACATGCCCAAATATGAACACAGATGGAGTTTGGGGGAAATAGACCTTGACATTTGGGAGTTGTAGTTACTGGGATTTATAGTTCATCTACAATCATAAAGCATCCTGAACACAGCCAGTGATAGAATTGGGGCAAACTTCCCATGTAGAACCCCCATACTTAAGGCCATCCAGTCCAACTCCCTTCACCAGGGCTTAGAAAACATAATCAAACCTTTCCTGACAAAGAGCTATCCACCCATAGATATAGATATATATGATTCACACATAGGGGTCTGAAAGGGACCCCTAAAGAAGGACAATTATATGATTGTGTGTGTGTGTGTGTGTGTGTGTGTGTGTGTTCCATCCTTTCTGAGTTTCAAACAGCCAATGACGACTGCTATTCCATGTGGCCTTTGGTTCTTAAAGTCAGGGTTTAAAATTACTTGTTTAATGTCTTAAAACTATTTTTATCAATTATCTACTCAGGTTCTCTGGCAAGCAGATAGACAATAAATAAGTGCCATAAATGAATGGACATATGAAAATGGGCCCTTGGTATCTGCTGGTTTTGGTTACAGGATGTCCTGTTGATACCAACATTCATGGATGCTGAAGTTCCATTATATGCAATGATGTAGCAATATAATATCCCTTAGATAAAATGACAAAAATCAAGATTTGCTTATTGGAATTATTTTCAACTGATTTTCAAATCAGTGGATGCAGAATCCCTGGATATGGAGGGCTCATATACTTTCAATATCTGAAGAGCTGGACTGCAACCACAAAAGCTTATGCTAGAAAATTATTTTCCCCAACTAGTCTAAAACTTGGTACTGGATTGTGTGGACTGCCTTCCGCAATGCTTGTTATAGGACCTTTTCACACATACCCTTTTTTCTGTGGTATGACAGTATTTTTAGTCTTCAGCCACAGAACCCAATGGCTTTCATCACACCCCAAATAACTACTTCTGGGACAGCTCCATGGCTGAAAAGCTATGGCTGAAAAAATGGCAATGGCAGACAATGGCAGGCTTCATGTCTTTCCATAAGGAAAGATGGGTCATGCCACCAAAAAAAGGTTCCCAAGTTATGAGAAAGAGGGGAAGCTGTAACAGAATGGGGCAAGGAGCGACAGGTCCCCACGGCCCCCGTGTGACTGCCGCAGGATGTGGCAATTCACAATAATTTCAGCAGCACATCTGAAAAGGTCTCAAAACTGTAACTTGCAGAATGCCCCAGGCAGCTCCTGAATGGTTCCTCTCCAGAAGCTTTCTTCTCCTCTATATTCTCAAAAAACTTTACTATCCAGAGGACACTTGGGTCCTCCCTGAATTACTGTGGTTCATCGTAGCAGTGCTTTCTCGCTTTCCATGTCCGTGCCCTACCAGAAAAATGATAGCCTGCTGAGTATAATTAGCAAAACACAGGTTGCCAAACTGGATCAGACAAGTCATCCATGTGGGCCAACATCCTGTCACCAGCGGTGGCCTCCGCCAGCTGCTGCTTCAGAGCCATGGGAGGATCTGGCACATTCTCGGAGAGCCCGTCCTCAGGAACACGGTTCTTCCTCACTGCCAGGCGTTAGAGGTCAGCTCATTGCCCCGAGGCAAGAGAATTTCAATCCTTTCATTAAGAAACCCCTGGATAACACATTGTAATGTAAAATTAAGCCCTGAAGTCTTTTTTGAGAGGGAAAAAAAGCTTCTTGACAAAGGCCATTCACTGGACCGGAACGTAAGCTCATCCCGAGAGAATCCGGGAAGCAGCTCCGATTGCTCTGAAGTAAAAATAAAATAAAATTAACAAAAAGGAGGAAAAGTCTGGATGCTTGACAAGAAGAAGTAGGGGGGAATGATAATCAGCTCAGATTCTTCAATCCCTTTGCCTGCCTCACCATTGCTTCCTGCATGGTAATCTTTGCACGGTTCTGCTATAAAACAATTCAGCCTCCCACCCCTTTGCAAAGCATGAGGGGAAAATGTATATTTTTCAGAAGCTCCAGGGCTACCAGAATGGCAGAGTGGCCCATGGGGAAAGGAAGCCCAGCTTTCCGAATCAACAAACACATAAAAAAGAGAGTCAGAGTGGCATGGCTTACATTCCCTGGATAAGGGAACAGCTCCTCCAGATGTATGCACAGGAGGGGCTTTCAGACTGGATTAGCCAAAAGGTTGCAGACATGAGAGCATGGGAAGGTGATGCTTTCGAGAGGAAAGCCTTGGAAATGGAGGAGCACAACACCTGCACTGAGGACAATGTGTCCAAAGAGGGCAGCAGTGGTGTAGACAAATAGGAGCACCTAATCCTTTCTCTCACTTGTATGGTTTCATATGTCAAGTTTTTGTGATATTCTCAAGGATGACTTTACTTTTCTCATAGCTCCATCATCCCCAGTAAGTATCTTTCCAAGTAATTGCACCTGCAGTTAATACATTTATTTATTTATTTATCTATTTATCTATTGTGTCAGAGCAAGTTGAGGGTACAGTAAAAATGTGTGCCATTGCGCCTGGGGGCTATAGCTCTTAGTGAAAGAAGCATGGACATGACATCTTTCCCCAGGGGATTGCTTCTTGCCCTCCTTTAGGAAAACTGGAACTCCCAAAGACCAAAACACTGTAGATAACTCAAAATAGGTTTAATTGTTCACAAAGAGTTATCCCTTTAAGGCAATAAGCTGGAAGTTTCAAAGGGGTAAAGGAAAATATACATTACAGTCTCTGGTTTTCTTGGGTCCAAGGAGTTTTGCAGCTGAGAAGCTTTTCCAGGTCCCTCTTTCTCAATGGCTGTGAATATTGGAATAACCAAAAACCCAATTCCAATGGCGTATATTTTGAAAGCACAAAGCCTTCCTCTGGTGCCAAAGAACTGGTTTGAAGGCGCTTGAGACTTCTAAACGTCGTCCAGGTTGATCTGAACATGAAGCATAAGTCTCAAGGGTAAGAACCTCAGAATTGATGCTGAGAGGTAACTTAATCAAGGGCTTCAGAGCCAAGTATCTCTCTCACGTCCATCTGATAGAAAGTTTGATGGTGGAATGGAAAAGGAAACACTGTCCTGCTCTCTAGGAAGAGGTGGGGTCAAACAATTGAGCAGGAGGAGCAATTCAACTGGTGCAATCAACATTGATTGACAGCTATAAATAACCAATCAATCCAACTATACATTTACAGGGTAAAAAGGCAAAATCAGGCATGATACAACAATTCAATTCCTGCAACTTACAGTTCTACATATAGGTGGCGCCACTCGCACCGTTACAAAATGCATTTAAAAACACGAACAAAGTTGTCTATCCAAAATGCTTGGGACCAGAAGTGTTCCACCTTTAGAATCTTTCTGGATTGTGGAATATTTCTATACACACACACACACACACACACACAAAATTGGAGATAGGACTCATGTCTAAACATGAAATCCATTTCTAGACTGTCACACCTACCTCTAATACATATAATCTGAAGATAATTTTATACAATATTATTAATGTTAATAATTCTGTGCATGAAATATACCATGTGTACATGGAAAAGCAAAATATCCACTATCTTCACCACCCATTTGGACAATTTTGGAGTATTTGGACAATTTTGGAGTATTTGGGATTTTGGAATTCTGGATTAGGGATTCCCAAGCTGTATTTACAAGTATCAGCAAAAAAGTTCAGTGACTTGGCAAGCTACACAGCCTAAGCCTCGAAAGCATGTTACTGTGGCAGTTAAAGTCGGATCAGCATGCTGTAATTTATGTGGTGAAAAGGACCTAGATAGAGTTACTATTTTAAATCCAGCTCTGGCTTCTTTTTGACATTTCAGAATAAATCAAGTATTTGAGGCCTGATTTGTTTTATAATATCCATGCATGTGGTTTCAAACGATTGTATATTGGTTTAACTAGTTAAATGTTTTACTGTGGCAGTTTAAACTGATGGTATTGGCTTTATTTATTTGATTTACAGTATTTATATTCCACCCTTCTCACCCCACAGGGGACTCAGGGCAGATTACAATGTACATATACATGGCAAACATTCAATGCCATAGACACACAACATATATAGACAGACACACAGAGGCTATTTAACATTCCAACTTCATGAGGGTATTCTGGCCACCAGGGGAGCCGTCGCTTCACCATCCATTTGTGACACTGATTAAGTACTTCCTCATTCTTTGCATGCTTGCTGGAGATTTTTATGGCCTTGTAAATTAGTTAAATTTGCACGTTGTCTTTAAGATAATCTTATTGTTATCTTAAATACTGAAAAGGGCAAAGTACTAGGGAGGCTATGGAAACCTACCTAGACCACCCCTCAATATGCCTTTACAGGCTATGATATGATGTGGAGGTGGGAACAATACCTATGTTATGCAATGCAGGGACATAGTAGCCCAATATTTACTGGAATGAATGTCCAACTCAAAAAGTCAGATATTTTTACATCCATAAAAGGAAAAGTACCAGGTAGCAAGTGGACGAGGGTTCAGCCAATTCTCAGAACTCAGGCGGGAGAATTCACTCCAAAAACTAATGAAAACTCCCCAGCATCAAATCTATATAAATAAAAAGGTAATGTTCATTTGTGGGATTAACAGAACTCAAAAACCAGTGGACGAATTGACACCACATTTGGACACAGGACACCTAACAACCCAATGTATGTCCTTCACTCAAAAAATTGATTTTGTCATTTGGGAATTGTAGTTTTTGGGATTTATAGTTTATCTACAATCAAAGAGCACTCTGAAACCCACTAACGATGGGATTGAACCAAACTTGGCACACAGTTCTCCCATGACCAACAGAAAATACTGGAAGGGTTTGGTGGGCATTGACCTTGGGTTTGGGAGCTGTAGTTCACCTACATCCAGAGAGCACTGTGGACTCAAACAATGATGGATCTGGACCTAACTTGGCACGAATATTCCATATGCCCAACAAGGAACGCAGAGGGAGTTTGGGGAAAATAGACCTTGACATTTGGGAGTTGTAGTTACTGGGATTTATAGTTCACCTACACTCAGAGAGCATTCTGAACCCCATGAATGATAGAATTGGGGCAAACTTCCCACACAAAACCCCTATGACCAATAGAAAATACTTAAGGCCATCCAGTCCAACTCCCTTCACCAGGGCAAGAAAGCGTAATCTAATACTATTTACCCACAAGCCAGGCATGTAGCCGGAGGGGGGGGGGGGCTTCATGGGCTCCCCCCCCCCCCCCCCGAAATTCTCATGGTGGTTCATGAAAAGGCCTTACTGGTGCATTATTTAAACTTATGTTTATTCATATCATGATCTGATCACCATACTCAATATATCCCATATGCATGGGGGTATTGGGGTAATGATACAAAAGGTTTGCTAGGGTAGACCCTCTTTCACTCAGACTCCAGCCCCCCCAAAAACTCAGCCCCCCGAACCCCCCTGAAAATATTTCACCCCCCCCCCCCCCGAAACGAAATCCTGGCTACGGGCCTGCCACAAGCATAAAGAAATTACATATATTAGAAACCAACACTTTCTCATTACTTTATTTTCCAGATCACCTGATTGGACTACAGCAACACGTGGCAGGGGACAGCTAGTGACTATATAAACAATAAAGGATTCCCTGTGTGTGAGGAATGGGGTCATCTATCTAGCTCCTCCTAGTAATAATATGTTGTGCTATGGAAGAACAGTTGCCTGATTCAACAGAGCTATTCATATGTGCCCAATCTCCTTAAAATTCAGAGCTCAAAAGCAACAAGTTGTGCCTTTAATTAAAATAAAATATTGATGCCATTTTAATGTTGATAGCCAGGACTGAAACAAATGATGATGTCTTGCCAATAAGAATAATTTATTTCACGTAAGGCTTATTCACGATTATGACTCTTTGGGACTACAGATGAATCGAGAGTCTTCCAAGTCAGCGGTCAAAATGCAAAGAGAAAACCAGCCATCCTTAAGACCCATTGAAAATCAAGGACTCTCGAGACTCATTGATTTCAGTGGGACTCAAGAGCGCCTGATTTTCTCTGGACATTTTCCCATTAGGTCCAGCCGTTAAGTGCCTGCTGTAGAGCTGCTTAAGTAGAATTTATTGTGAAATCATACAGGCCAAGAAGGCAGGGGGAGAAAAGTTTGCTTGGGTCAATGGGTTAACCTTCTGCATTTTGCAAAGATTATGCCATTCATCTTTTCTGCTAACATCTTGCTTTGCACATTCCTGAACCTCTGACACCAGAAGTATCTCTTCTACATCCCTGGAGAGTTGAGTCCGCTGCCCACTTTTTCTTACTGATGAGAACTTCTAACTAACAGCTAGGCAGAAATGGTCCCATCCACAGCTACAAGCCATTGTTCCTCATCTTACCATCTTGTGCACATGCCAGGAATTATCTTTCTACATTTATCACTTTTCACATAACATATTTATGGACTGTCATCATGGCACCCCTGAGTCTTCCTTCCCACCTTCAACTATAATTTTGCATTAGAGCAAAGCAGTAAGGATCACCCTGAATATATCTCAAACTTCCATGCCAGCAACTTCCTGGAATATCAGAGAATTACTTTTAGTTGGGTCTGGTTAATCAATCCCATCCACCCCCACCCCCCACCCCAAATTCACTTTTTCTTCTAAATTAGATACTTTCTCAACAAGCAGAGATGGATGTGATCAGATTCACATTGGAAATGAAAAAAGTTAGTGCTGTATAATGCACCAAATCTGTGGAGATGTGTTTCTGAACTTACTATAGGAATAGGAACCTGGATAACAGCAAGGTAAGTTAAAGGTTTTTCCGTGACATTAAGTCCAGTCGTGTCTGACTCTGGGGTGTGGTGCTCATTTCCATTTCTAAGCCGAAGAGCCAGCGTTGTCTGTAGACACCTCCAAGGACTGCATGGAGTGCCGTTACCTTCCCGCCAGAGCGATACCTATTGATCTACGCACATTTGCATGTTTTTGAACTGCTAGGTTGGCAAAAACTGGGGGTGACAGCGGACGCTCACGCTGCTCCCCGGATTCGAACCTGCGACCTTTCAGTCAACAAGCTTAGCGGCTCAACAGCAAACCCTGTTGAAATGAATGACATCAATCATAGAGTCACTCTGGAAGACCTAGACATTGTTGAGAAAGGATATTTCTTTGGGAATTTGCAAAGTCCTCCAATTTGAAATCTATGGCAACTTCCAGTGAAAGCAATACACAATAAAAAGAAGGGATAAGCTTGGAGCTGCTGCCTAAGAGGATGGTGTAACCTTCTTCTCTGAAGCTTGGATGGCTGTCTATTGTGTTTGCTTTTATGGCACATTCCTGCATAGCAGGGTGTGGGTTGGCCTTTCTAATCTTGTCTAACTCAATGATTCTATGGGAAATTCTAACTAGTTTTCTGTACTTGTATTGTGCCTTTGTGGCACATCATTGCTTATGCAAGATAGACAGAAATGTCTTCATTTCTAACACTTAGGTTTCATAGGCTTTCCAGTTTCATAAACTGGAAAAACAGTTCTAGGAACTAGTAGTTACCTGTATTGCTAAGAAAGCTAATTAGAAGATGAGACCACTGTTTCTTCAAACAACCAGGGAAAGTCTTTCTGGACAGGGAACCAGGTGATCTGAAGAATCTTACTGTCTTACACTTCTTCCCATTTGAACCTGCTTGCGTTGCTCGTTTTCACAAGAAAGTCATGGAAGTTGAGTGCTACTAGCTCTGGGAAGCCAGATACGCTGAGATATAAAGAATCTCTTTGCTCCAGAGCTGGAGATGTAAAATTGTACGGTACTGACAAACATGCCCAAATACTCTTGAAAAGAGTGAGCAACCCTGAAATGGTGCCCAAATGACCCATAAGATGCCAAAATAAACCAGAATCTGGGACCAAAGGACACATGGCATTCTTGCAGCAGATAATGGAGCGGCTTAAGGTGCTGGGCATGTTTAGCCTGAAGAAGAGAAGGCTGAGAGGAGATATGATAGGCATGTATAAATATGTGAGAGGAAGTCACAGCAAGGTGGGAGCAAGCTTGTTTTCTGCTTCCCTGGAGACTAGGATGCAGAGCAATGGCTTCAAGCTACAAGAAAGGAGATTCCATCTAAACATTAGGAAGAACTTCCTGACTGTGAGAGCCATTCAGCAGTGGAACTCTCTGCCCCAGAGTGTGGTGGAGGCTCCTTCTTTGGAGGCTTTTAAACAGAGGCTGGATGGCCATCTATCAGGGGTGCTTTGAATTCCTGCTTCTTGGCAGGGAGCTGGACTGGATGGCCCATGAGGTCTATTCCAACTCTTATGATTCTATGATTCTATGAGAAAGTTAAAAGAAAGGGAGAGACTTAGGACTCTAAGTCTCTCCCTCTCTTCAGGCTCTGTTTCCATGTGTCCGAGCTCTGTTTCCATGTGCTTGGGAAAAAGAGTCCTATGGGAGACTCCCCCCCCTCCCCCCGCCCGAGGCCATCAGATGACACAAGGGCACTTCCGGTGGGACTCTGTGGTGTGCTGTTTCCCAAACACATGGAAATGGAGTCCAAACACTTCTATCAGAAGTTGTGTGTCAATTGACTCCTGATAGAGAAAGATGGAAGAAAGTGCAAGAAAGACAGGGAAAGGTGTGGTAAGCACATGGGATGGCTGGGAAAGATGGGAGGGAATGTGTTCCCTCCACTTTCCCCATTCCCCCTTTCTCTGAAATGTCTGATGAGAGGTCCTAAAACAGATTGACAGGTAAATACTATTAAAATAGCCATGTTTATTATTTATTTCCTATATTTATACCGTGCCCTTCTCACCCCCGCGGGGGGACTCAGAGTGGCCTCAGAAACACCATATAGTGTCATCATAATAAAACAATCAACAAAACATTAAAATATTTAAAATATTAAAACAATAATTAAACAATTGATTAACACACTCCTATTAAAATCAGAGTCCAAAATCCAGTCTGGGTCAAATCATTGCCATGTTAATATTCCAAACAAGGTAAGCCTATATGCTATATTGGAACCAGTGTTTTCCTATAGTTGTCTTACAGATTCTCTTCCTTCTCAGAATTTAGCAATAGTACATGTTTTACTAGTTCCCAGAATGTTTAACCAGATATGCATTAACTATATTTCAGATTTTTAAGTTGAGATTCTAATAATCAGCTATTCCATTCTGAGAAACCTGCTTTCAGCTAGGTTATGTTCCTTGCTTTTGGACAAAATTGATACTGCTTCCTGTATGGCTCTCTTTCCTCTTGGAAATCTCTCCAGTGTCAAGCTCAGAAGAGGAACAGCCATCCAGCCTTTTCTCTTGTTCTGTTTACTCCTCTCTCCACCTGGCTGCTTTGCTCTACCTGCCAAGATCTGTATAAAGGAAAGGAGGGGGGCAAGATGGATGGATGGGTAACACCTGTCAGAAGAGGGGAAAAGCATTGCTCAGAGAAACACAGAGGAAAGCATCTATGGTCTGGAGCTATGTTGCGTGCATGTCAATTGGTTCTCCCTGTTCTTGCCATGTCCTCCTAGCATGCTTTCTTCCACAGTTCACTACTTCCCCAAGCTCCCCTGGTTTCTTTCCAGAGCCCTCCTTTCTCCCAGGGGAACAAGGCATCCAGTGTCCTCCACCTCTGCAGAGCAAGTGGTTGACATATTTCTGCAAGGCCTGTGACAGAACAGCAGGCTCCGAGCACCTTGCTCTCTCCCCATCAAGGTTACTGCCCATCAGGCCTCTGATGGGACAAGGTATGGTTCATGTAGGGGCAGAGGTGACATTTGTCGGCAGGTTTGTGTAGGGAGTTGGATTTCTGATCAACACTGCATATTTATTCCAAGGGCTTTCACTGCCACCTCTGCTTTTTTGCATTGTAAGGAAGAAATGGAAAAGATGCATAACAAACAGGGATACTAAACAAGCACCTCTATTTTACCCCTTCCCTCATATACTCATTGCTGGTTATCGTTTTGCATTGTGGAAATTATCACTGTGCACCAACAACTCAGAATGGTTTAATATGATGCATCATATTGATCCCTTCATGTTCTCCTACACTAATTATTTTCCCATCTTTGTGCACCTAATCATGTCCTATCACACACACACACACACAAATATGAATATTTTTCAGATGCAGGACCTTTACAGAATGGCAACGGAGATGCTGAGCACTCTCTGCCATGGAATCAAAGGATAGTTCCTGTTTTCTTGCCTTCCGAATGGCCTTGTTAAATCTCTACTTTCCAACATGTACCTGTAATTTCTTCCCAATACAAGTTTTCTGAATGTCTTTATACCTTCCTTATCAATTTTTAAAAGCCTTTGCATTGCATCTGCTGTTGCAAGCCCCCTTGGAACATCTGGTGTGAAAATGAAGTGCAAATATTGAAATACACCAGTTAATGCTACTCTCTTTTTTTTTCATGTCAGGAGCAACTTGAGAAACTGCAAGTCGCTTCTGGTGTGAGAGAATTGGCAATCTGCAAGAACGTCACCCATCCTTGTAGGAGGCTTCTGTCATGTGCCCATATGGAGAGCTGGAGCTGACAGTGGGAGCTCATCTCTGCTCTCCCCTGATTTGAACCTCCAATCTGTCGGTCTTCAGTTCTGCTAGCACAAGGGTTGAACCCATTGCACCACCAGGGGCTTTGCTGAGAGGTAGTTAAGGTAGAATTATTGTGCTATAATGGTATATTGTAAAAATGATGAACTGGGGTGACCTGTATCCAAATCCCTTTTTCACCCACAACGTTTGAAGTCTCAATGGCCATAGATGAATGAAGACTTCTCCATTTCTTCCTCTCTGGAAAGTGGGCTCTAAGGGCAATGAAGCTCAGCTGCCAGATGCCTCCTTACTTCGGAAGCAGAAACAGGCCATTCAAACGCTTCTCCAAAAGCGGTAGGAGACAAGCCTGTGTTTTGAAGGACACATAGGATGTGAAGTTTTCTCATTTCCTTCCACCATGTTTCTGAGTGGATGAGACTTATTTGGTGTGTCCAAAAGCATGTTGGAAGATGGCTGGCATTGATTATGCATGTGATAACTCCCAAGTCTCCATATTTTCCCTAAACAAGTTCTCAGGTTGGTGCTAGAAAAGGAATGGAATTCCTTGTTGGCATAGAAATTTTGATTAGCAAAGATTGGCCTCATTACACTGGGGAATGAATCCACTTTAAATCGGGTTGCTGCATCCTGCAGAATTCTGGGGTTTGTAGTTTAGGGAAGAGCTTTAACAGCCTCACTAAACTACAAAACTATGGCATTCCCCATAGTCACCTATGGATTTGAGAGCTGGACCATAGGGAAGGCTGAGCGAAGGAAGATAGATGCTTTTGAGCTGTGGTGCTGGAGGAAAGTTCTGAGAGTGCCTTGGACCACCAGAAGATCCAACCAGTCCATACTTCAGGAAATAAAACCTGACTGCTCACTGGAGGGAAGGATATTAGAGGCAAAGATGAAGTACTTTGGCTACATCATGAGAAGAAAGGAAAGCTTAGAGAAGACAATGATGCTGGGGAAAATGGAAAGAAAAAGGAAGAGGGGCCGACCAAGGGCAAAATGGATGGATGGCATCCTTGAAGTGACTGGATTGACCTTGAGGGAGCTGGGGGTGGTGATGGCCGACAGGGAGCTCTGGTGTGGGCTGGTCCATGAGGTCATGAAGAGTCGGAACAAACTACAAACTCCAGAATTCTGCAGGAGGCAGAAACCTGATTTTAAGAACAAATTATCCCTCCCTTACCACACACATATTCTCCAAGTGTGCAAATAAAGCTCTGGAAGGAGTAGATTCACAACAATCACTTCTCTGTACATTCTGATGTCACTTTCCTCAGAGGAAATCGGGATTGGGCCATTTTGTATAAGCAAGAACAAAGACCTAATTCCAGAACCATCCCTAGAGCAAAGAGGATACATTCAGATGTCTTTTTTCCCTTTCATATTTGTGATTAATTTTCAGCAGCATGCTCTGGACTGCATTGCTAAGTCTTTGAAATATTGTTTCTGAACACAGGGTTTTTTTTGTGTGTGGAAACAAAGCACAACAGTTTAAATTTGGGATATTAAAAGGAATTATTCAGAATGCCATGCTGTTGGAACCTGCCTTAGATTAATGCGATTCCCCACCTGAATTGCATTGCACACGCAGACCAAATCTATCTCCCGAACAAAGCATGATTCCAGATCTGGACAGGTTGATATAGAGGGGGAATTGCCTCTCTAACATCCCACGCCAGGGCATTAAAAGTGATGCAATAAAGTATACATGAGTTATTAAATATTGTCATCAAGCTGAGCAATAAGTCAGAGTTTATTATTTCTGGTTGTAAATTTATTTCTCCTAAGTGTTTAAAGAGAGACAAATGGCGATTCAGTCAAGGGCTGCAACCCATCTACAATCCCAGTGATTTTCCACAGTTGCTTTGCAGTGTGCAGAATAAAGAAAAGCAAGCATAGATGTACAACAACCACTGGCTTTCCAGATGTCCTATTTCACTTCTCATCAGTCATGGCCAGAAGAGACAGTGATACTTGATACTGCTGCTAGCACAGAGGTGTCCTCAGCCTGCCTTAAAAGAATTGGATAATCCTTGTTGGAATTGTTCTGTGAAGATATGCATATAGGGTTTTTTTTATATTTTACTCCTAGAAAACAATGTTTTTGGCTCAAAACTTCTCTCTCGTGTACAGGAAACACTATGTGCACACACACTTAGGAAACATGTTATGCTTGAAGATGTTAAATGGATATACTCACATATAAGTCTAGACATTTTAATAGAAAAAAACAACCCCCCAAAAAACTGGAGAAATGGATCCATGGGTCACCGTACTTCTGTTGTATAAATTATTTCCTTGAAATACTTGCAAACTGGAAAAGAACTCAATCGGTGTTTCTTAGAAGGAATACATTACTCTGCAGGTAAAGTAATAGTAACACGTCTAATAGTAAGTTCTAATAACACCAATTAGATTTAGTTACTTGCTCCCTTTATAAGCCTATTTTACTGAGATTGATCATTGCTCTCTTCCCAAGAAGTAAACGTCTTCTGATTTCCTGGCTGCAGTAACCATCTGCAGTAATCTTCACGCCTAGAAATACAAAGTCTGTCACTGCCTCCACGTTTTCCCCCTCTATATGCCAGTTATCAATCAGTTTGGTTGCCATAATCTTGGTTTTTTATGTTTAACGCAGCTTTTGCACTTCATTATAAGGCTCCTCAGCTCCTCCTTGCTTTCAGCCATCAAAGTGGTATCATATATAAGGTTGTTAAGAGTAGAGACATCACACTGGCAACATACTTAAAGCAATGGTATTCCCCGTAGTAATCTATGGATGAGAGAGTTGGACCATAAGGAATGCTGAGCAAAGGAAGAGACACACTTTTAAAATTTGGTTTTGAAGGAATATTCTGAGAGTGCCTTGGACTGCGAGAAGATCTAACCAGTCAATACTCCAGGAAATTAACCCCAACTGCTCACTGGAGGGGAGGATATTAGAGGCAAAGATGAAGTACTTTGTCCACATAATGAGAAGACAGGAAAGCTTGGAGAAAACAATGATGCTGGGGAAAATGGAAGGAAAAGGGGGGAGGGGCCAACCAAGGGCAAGATGGATGGATGTTATCCTTGAAGTGACCGGCTTGACTTTGAAGGAGCTGGAGGTGGCCACAGCCAACAGGAAGCTCTGTTGTGGGTTGGTCCATGAGGTCACAAAGAGTTGGAAGTGACTGAACAAATAAACAACAACGAACACAATAAGTATGGTTAAACCAAGTCTCATTACTTCCACAGGGCTGTCAGTGGTAGAACGGTGGACAGATATCTATCCCAAATATCCATTCACTTGAATGAACTTTTGATGTCTATGCCAATGAAGCTATTGTGAAATGTCTGGTAACATTCCACTTTACCACACACACACGAGGGAAGCATTCCAAAATGTGACTGCCCTACAAGTTGCAGAACTACTTCTACTGGCTGAGTAACCTTCTTCATTCCCTGAATGAAAAAACACCAAAGCATATCTGTTTAAATAAAAATGTAATGTTCATTTGTGGGATTAACATAACTCAAAAACCACTGGATGAAGTGACACCAAATTTGGACACAATGCACCTATCAGGCCAACAAGTGATCATCACTCATAAAAACACTGAAAAACACAGGAGAACAGATTTAAAAAGCCAAAAAACAAACAAACAAACAAACAATGCATTACAACATATGCGCAAAGCCACATATATACACACACATATACACACATGCAAAATGTATACACAGACTGGGCTGCAGCAACGCATGGCAGGGGACGGATAGTACTGTATAGAATTGTAACCGAAACAGCACCACTTTCATGCATCAATGAAAATCCACATATAGAAACAAGTGTCCATATGTAACACCAAAGACCATGCAAATGTGCCCAATGAAGTGCACTTAAATCCATATTGTGATGCACATCTAGTTTTACTTAAATTAATGAATTCAGATGTGACTGTAACCATATATTCTTACACATTTGTGCAATGCCTAGAGATGGGTTGGGTTCTTCATGGATAGAGACTTAATCTGAGGAAGGTGAGAACACACCTTAATTTCATGTATTAAAAAGGAGGCACACAATTCTTTTCTTCGGAAAGAAGAAGAAAAAATCCCAATGACTAATAGACACAAGAGTTTCCATCCTGCTGGGAAGAGGCAATTGAAAAATTATGTTTGACAATTTGTTTGAACTTTGGAGTTATTTCCCCCCAAAAAGCCATTTCTCTGACATTTTCTCTTGGCATTTGAAAGAGAAGATGAGGCTGTTTTTTGCAGATCCCTTCTGCCTGACACATAGCAGCCACACACCCTTTCCCTGCAGTCTTTTGCTTCATGGAAGTCATTAACTTGCTTTGGTTCAGTTCTGAGAAATGCATGGCCATAATAATCATTAAAAAAAAAGCTTTGAAAGGAATTTAATGGCAGATGCATGAGAAATTTGCAAGAGAAGATCTTACAAGAGAAAGCTGTTTAATGGCAGATGCAGGAGGTGAGGCGCAAACAGCCCAAGTTACAAATGTGTACAGAAGATTACCCAACACTTTGGCTTGTCATGAGGTTCAGGATGTTCTGGGTCCCCAGGGAGGGCATTTTCAGTAACTTGCAAGACTCCCATATTGCACATTCCTTATAGTGGAGACTGGCAGCTCCAATGTCTATGTGTGTATTTGAGAGAGTCTGAATCTAGTCTTGGTTTTAGTTCAAACTTTAAAGGAGATATGCAACATAATCACTGTATCTGTGGTTTCACTCACTCACATCCAAAAATATGTTCTCTCTAAGCATTTTCTATGTCCTCTGGCACAATTATATGGCATACTTCCACTGGGAATTGGTCACGGAGTTATGATGGAGGATCCAGAAAGGCTAGAGAGGTCTTTACTCTAAGCATATTTTAGGTTATCCAGCATGATTTTATGGTAGGCTGCTGTCAAAGGTTGACTACAGTGTCACACTGGAGGACCTAGAAATGTCAGATAAGTGTTTTCATTAGGTATTTTTAGGTCTTCCAGTGCGGTTATATGATATGTGTCAGCCTTGTAATCTAAATAGGAGCATAGAATCATAGAATCATAGAGTTGGAAGAGACCTCATGGGTCATCCAATCCAACTCCTGCCAAGAAGCAGGAAAATTGCATTCAAAGCAAACCTGACAGGTGGTCATCCAGCCTCTGTTTAAAAGCCTCCAAAGAAGGTGCCTCCACCACACTCCGGGGCAGAGAGTTCCACTGCTGAATGGCTCTCACAGTCAGGAAATTCTTCCTAATGTTCAGGTGGAATCTCCTTTCCTGTAGTTTGTAGCCATTGTTCTGCATCCTAGTCTCCTACTCAATCTTGCTCCCTCCTCCCTTTGACCTCCCCTCACATATTTATACATGACCATCATGTCTCCTCTCAGCCTTCTCTTATGAAGGCTAAACATGCCCAGATCTTTAAGCCACTCCTCATAGGGCTTGTTCTCTAGATCCTTGATCCTTTTAGTTACTCTCCTCTGGACACATTCCGACTTGTCAACATCAATTGTGGTGCCTAGAATTTGACACAGTATTCCAAGGCAGAATAGAGGAGTAGCATGACTTCCCTGGATCTAGGCACTATGCTCCTATTTATGCAGGCCAAAATCCCATTGATTCTTTTTGCCGCCATATGACATTGTTGGCTCATATTTAACTTGTTGACCATGAGGACTCCAAGACCTTTTTCACAAGTAATTCTGTCGAGCAAGGAGTCCCCTATTCTGTATCTTTGCATTTCATTTTTTTCTGCCTAAGTGGAGTATCTTGCATTTGTCCCTGTTGAACTTCATGTTGTGAGTTTTGGACCATCTCTCTAATCTGTTAAGATTGTTTTGAATTCTGCAGACACACAAGAAAAAGGCAATGGCAGTTGGGGAGGGGATAAAATCCAGCGGCTACTCTTCTCTCCTTAAGGCAAGAGTAGGAACACTTGATCTTGAGGGAAGCTGGTATTGATTGCTTTCCACCACAAATGTGACACAATGTTCAAATATTACAAATTTGTATAAAAATGAAGCATTATTTGTTTCCCTCGATATGCAAATGTTTGCTGCAAACAAGCTGCCGAGTTACTGGGAGTTTTATGCTCTTTGAAACTTTTTAATAAAAATGCTAGTTGCCAACTCACTCTGTTTTTAACCTTTACATTTAGCTGTGCTTTTATGATTATTGTCTCATTCATTTTGTAAACAGCCCTGAGTATATACATGAAGTGGCAGAAAGGCAAGGTATACCCTTCATGCATGCCTGAATGAATGAGTGAGTGAATAGTGGAACGCAGATATGTGCCGTGAATGGAGTAGTCACTAATTTCATCACATAAAAAGGAGCCTGAAGAGATAACCCGCCATTATATATTGTGCAGCAGACAAAAGCACTCTTCATACATTATGAATAATATGTATAACTGTCCTTGCATCCACCTCCTACATGCACTTAGCATAACTTCTGATAGAAAAGACAAGATTCCCAATCACCCATTTTGGAGGTGAAAGCAAGGACAAGTGGGTGTGATTCCACTTCTCACCCTCTATGAACATGAATCATAATGTGAGAAGAGAGATAATGACAACAAGCAACAAATTTGAGCAGAAAAGAAATCACAACTGCAGCAATTTGCCCTTAGTAGTAAGTGACAACATATGGCATAACAGGCAAGTGGGGGGTATGTTTGAAAACACTTTTCCTCATGCAAACATAAGGTGCCTGATGAACTTTGTGCAGATTCTGAGAGGCTTTCACAAACTGAACATGGAAGTTGTCACAAGGACAGGCAGTAGGACGGAGCAAGAAATGAACCAACTGAGCCACACATTTGTGAAGAAATTTAGCCAGCATGTCCCTAGTTTGAAGTTAAGAAAGCTCAGTCCTTGAGCCCTGGTGACACATTCCCTGTGACACTACTCTTTGATGGCCTCCTAGTTTTAATATCAGTTTTCCCCCATTCCAAATGCCACTTGCAAGGCTTAGTTTAAGACAAAATTGCATTGAAGCTAAGCTATTCTAGTGTTTGGCAATTTACCCATTTGGCCTTGACCTTCAGTAGCATGGTTAGCTACTGAAGGTAAAGTAGCACCATGAGATGATTCAGTTTGTATTATTGGCCAAAAATGAGGAGGAGCTGAGGAGCCTTCTAACCAAGGTGAACGAAAAAAGTGCAAAAGCTGGGTTGCAGTTAAATATAAAAAAGCCAAGATTATGGCAACCAGACTGATTGATAACTGGCAAATAGAGGGAGAAACATGGAGGCCATGCCTAGGTGCAAATATTACTGCAGACAGACTGCAGCCAGGAAATCAGAAGATCTTTACTTCTTGGGAGGAGAGCAATGACCAAGCTCGATAAAATAATGAAGAGAAGAGACATCGGTCTGGCAACGAAGATACACATAGTTAAAGCAATTGTATTCCCCGTATTATCACTATGGATGTGAGAGCTGGACCAAAAGCTGAGGGACTACATTCAGTATCTGCCACTAGTGAGGTTGGATTCCATTTAAGTGTTCAATTGAAAAATGTAATGTTATAAGAGACATCAAACCATCTAGCTTGTTCTAATTATAGAAGTTCCATACCTCTATGCATTTTTCCTCAAAAATGTCTATTTTCATTCATTTCTTTTTAAAATTTTTGTCCTCAATGTTTTCTTCTAGATGCAGACTTATTTATAACAACAACAACAACAACAACAACAACAACAACGGGTGCAGTGCCTAAAGACCTTGGCCTGCACTTAAACACAACTGGAGCTGACAAGATTACCATCTGCCAGCTGCAAAAGGCCGCCTTATTGGGATCTGCACGCATTATTCGCTGATCCATCACACAGTCCTAGACACTTGGGAAGTGTCCGACATGTGATGCAATACAACAGCCAGCAGAGTGTTTGCTGTGGACTCATCTTATTGTGTTTCAAATAATAATAGCTTTATTCTTGTACCCTGCCCTTGGGGTGGCTTACATAGGGCACAAAGTGCCTAATACAGAGCATAAAATAAACCTACAATACAATAAAGTAAAACATATTGCATATAATACAACAATTTGAAACTCAGAACAATGTCCAATAGCCTATGGTGACAACTATTGTAAGGCATGCCAGACTGTAAACAATACAAGGGAATGGGATAGTGCAAATTGTAACTAAGGAACAAGGGCGTGGGATAAAAGTGCAGTGCTGTGTCATTGATTGCGGACCATTGGGGCTAGACGTTTATGTGGATCCTTAAAGTTGTGTACACTTATAGAACGCATTTTTGAAATGCAAATGCTACCTCTAGGCTAATAACAGCATATATTCCTGAATGCAAATTGAATTTAGGTTCCCTGATTGGATCTAAGGTGTGTAAATTGGAGGAATTATAATTAAAAATGAACCAAAACAGATTTGTCACTCCCTCCCACAACTTTCTCTTAAAAACTTGCCAGCACTGAATTACCATACCAGAAAAGGTAAAGGTAAAGGTTTTTCCCTGACATTAAGTCCAGTCATGTCTGACTCTGAGGGCTGGTGCTCATATCCATTTCTAAGCTGAAGAGCCGGCATTGTCCCTAGACACCTTCAAGATCATGTGGCCAGCATGACTGCATGGAGCGCCGTTACCTTCCCGCCAGAACAGTACCTACTGATCTACTCACATTTGCATGTTTTCATACCATACCATACCAGAAGCAACTAACAAAAAAGACTCTCAAGTCTTAGAAGCAAAGATTTGATGCAGACCCCAAGCAAAGATTTGAAAAGTTGACTTTTTTTTTTTGAACCACAACTCCAAGAATGAGCACGGCCCATGTCGGCTGGCAGATTGTGGAAACTGTAGTCCAAAAGGCATATTTTTTATCAAGTTCACCTTGGGCTTGAACACAAAAAAACTTGGTTCTCTCTCATCATCTGTCCAAACGTCAATGTGAAAACTATTTTTCAAATCAAAACCATTTGGCTTAACACAAAGCCCACCCAGAACCCACAATGTATGACAGCCAAAAATATGATCAGAGCAGAACACGTTTTTACAGTTGCCATCTCAGACCCAAGCCAAACAAGCTCAATCCACCAGCCAGATCTTTGTGTATTGCCAGGGCTGTCAGATCATCCAAACTGATTCATGATCTTATTAAAGATCACTTAGACAAGGACAAAACCCTCCACAAATGTGCCATGATAGCAAGGCAGCCTGGTGCTTTCATCCTGTCTTTGGGCTAGTTCAAACAGTTTTATTATCCAGTTTTCTGTGTTGAAGTCTAAGTAGAGTTAGAAGGGGATAATAAGGGAAATAGACTTAAGAATATGTATAACCATCAGTAAGGGAGTTGGGAGTTAATGTAGTTTGACTGTTTTTTTTTAATCTAGAATCCCAAAATCCAAAATCTGGGTGGCTGAGATAGTGACACCTTTGCTTTTCCGATAATTCAATGTACGCAGATTGTTAAAAAATATGGTATAAAACTATAGCCAGGCTATATGTATAATGTGAAATTCATGTTTAGACTTGAGTTCTATCTTCTATCATCATGTACATATATGCAAACACAGGTATTCCAAAATCCAAAACACTTTTGGCCCAACACATTTTGGGTCAGGGATAACCAATTTGTATTTTATTCTTATTCCTTCTCTGGGATCTGAGTTATTTATATCTCACTATTATCTCTATCTATCTATCTATCTATCTATCTATCTATCTATCTATCTATCTATCTATCTATCTATCTATCATCTTTCTATCTATCTATCTATCTATCTATCTATCTATCTATCTATCTATTAGGCTTGTTTGATTAAAAAAAGTGGTTCAAAACTAGTTTCAGATGTAGTTGGTAATTCGATTCGGAAGTCAATTCCAATTTTCACAGGAAAAAAATGTTCAAAACTTTTCGAAACTTTCAAGACTTCCGAATCCTTCCTTAATGGTTTGAAAGTGCTATTTCCCATTTCATTGTGTGGTCTTTACTTTGAACGTAGTTGTTTTACTCCAAAAAAAGGGGGGGGGGGAAGGGCAGGAAATTCATCCAGTCTATTTAAAAATGCTTCCCATGCTTGAGACCAGAAGCGGGGAAAAGCTAAATAATTTCCGACTCACTTACTGCTTCATAACCAAAATGGCAGAAAAAGCTTCAGAAGGGCAAAGGGCCTTCCGGTTTCCTTAAAAACTTCGAAATTGCTTCAAAAAGCGAATACTTCCGAATTTATTCCGAATTATAAAGATTCTGATCGAACCTAACCATGCCTACTATCTATCTCTCTATCTGTCTATCTATCGGAGCCCTCAGTGGCGCAAAGGATTAAACTCTTGTGCTAGCAGGCCTGAAGGCTGACAGGTCAGTGGTTTGAATCCAGGGAGAGCGGGTTGAGCTCCCTTTGTTAGCTCCAGCTCCCCTTGCAGGGACATGAGAGAAGCCTCCCACAAGGATGGTAAAACATCAAACATCTGGGCATCTCCTGGGCAACATCCTTGCAGACAGCCAATTCTCTCACACCAGAAGCAACTTGCAGTTTCTCAAGTCGCTCCTGACATGAAAAAAAAACTATATCTATCTATCTATCTATCTATCTATCTATCTATCTTTCTATCTATCTATCTATCTATCTATCTATCTATCTATCTATCTTCTATCTATCTATCTATCTATCTATCTATCTATCTATCTATCTATCTATCATCTATCTATCTATCTATCTATCTATCTTTCTATCTATCTTTCTATCTATCTATCTTTAGGTATTGGTAGGGTTTTGTGTGTGCGTGTGTGTTAGCCTGTAGCTTGTCTTTATTTTTGTTATATGTTCAGTTGTATGAGTTTTTCCATTTTATGGTTCTAGGTAGATTTTACTCAACAACAAAAAATTGGGGAAAAATCCCAACCACAAAACAAAACAAAAAGCAAATCCTGTCTCTGGGCCAGCAGGGGTGACGGCAGGGCAATTCCGGTTTAATTGGGGCTCATAAAAGTTTGCTCAAGCCATAAGGAAGAGGGAAACAGAGTGGGCACAGAGACTGATTTGCGGCTGCCTGTAAAAACAGGGTCTGTTACTGCTTCAGCAGTTTTCTGAGCACAGTTTTATGAACGGTGAATTTAAAAAAAAAAGGCAAGGAAAAGGAAGAGAAATGCCCATGGCAAAATTTTATGTCCCAAGCATCTGTGGAAACATTTCACCAGCTGAGTAGAGGATAAGGATCAAGTGGAGTGGAGCAATGAGGTGGAAAAAATGGGTTTTGCTGAATTAGAAGTATGAAATTAAGCCAATTAAAACTACAATCAGAAGCAGGGTGGTGTAGTGATTAGACGGGGACTATGGAGACTCAGGTTTAAATTGTCACTCAGCTGTAAAGATCACTGAGTGACCTTGAGTTGTAAGTTCTCTTTGGCCCCTTCTACACTGCCATATAATCCAGATTATCAAAGCAAATAATCTATATTATCTGCTTTGAACTGGATTATATGAAGCTATACTGCCATATAATGTATTTTGAAGTAGATAATGTGGATTTTATATGGCAGTGTAGAAGGGGCCTTGCACTGTCCTATATCCCAGCATCTGATCCCAGAGTATCTAATTTTAACTGGACTGCATGAGTCTACACTTCTAGAAAATCTGGGATAAGGAGATAATCTGCAACCAGATTCTGGGATATAGGGCAGTACAGATGCAGCCTCATATAAAATAGTTCAAAGCAGATGATGTGGATTATCTGCATTTAAAATCTGGATTATATTTCAGTATAGAAGGGCCCTGAGTCTACATTGCCATATAATCCAGTTGAAACCAGGCAATCCACATTATCTGTTTTGAACTGGATTATATAGAATAATAGAGTTGGAAGAGACCTCATGGGCCATCCAGTCCAACCCCCTGCCAAGAAGCAGGAAAATCATGTTTAAAGCACACCCAACAGATGGCCAACCAGCCTCTGTTTAAAAACCTCCATAGAACGAGTCTCCACCACACTTCTGGGCAGAGAATTCCACTGCTGAACAGCTCTCATAGTCAGGAAATTCTTCCTAATGGTCAGATGGAATCTCCTTTCCTGTAGTTTGAAGCCATTGCTCCGCATCCTAGTCTCCAAGGTAGCAGAAAAAAAACTTGCTCCCTCCTTCCTGTGACTTTCCTCACATATTTATACATGGCTATCATGGTGGCGCAGTGGGTTAAAGCACTGAGCTGCTGAGCTTGTTGACCAAAAGTTCGCAGGTTTGATTCCAGGGAGCAGCGTGAGCTTCTGCTTTCAGCCCTAGCTTCTGCCAACCTAGCAGTTCGAAAACATGCAAATGTGAGTAGATCAATAGGTACCACTCCGGCGGGAAGGTAACGGAGCTCCATGCGGTCATGCTGGTCACATGACCTTGGAGGTGTCTATGGACAACGCTGGCTCTTCGGCTTAGAAATGGAGATGAGCACCACACCCCAGAGTCAGACATGACTGGACTTAATGTCAGGGGACAACCTTTACCTTTACCTTATCATGTCTCCTCTCAGCCTTCTTTTCTGCTGGCTAAACATGCCCAGCTCTTTAGGCTGCTCCTCATTGGTCTTATATGAGTCTACACTGCCATATAATCTTGTTCAAACCAGATAATCTGAATTTTACATGGCGGTGTAGAAGGGGCCACAGCCTGAATTTCCCAGTGGATTTCTGTGGTCAAATGGGGATTTGAAACCATAGAGTACAAGGAGGGCAAAATCCAGAACAGGTCCAGAACATTTCTTCTCTAGATTGCTCCCACTTTTCAGAGAGTGCAGCTGTGGTAAAAGTTTAAGACCAGACTGTCCAGTTTGGTTGAAATCTGATTCAGGGTTTTGGATAGAAATCCTTACCTGGTCTGTTGTCCTTGTCACTGCAACAATTGGTCCAGAAGCTCCAAAAGTCTCCTGGCCATTACTGAATGCCTCTGATAACATCCTCACGTGATCAAGGAGAAGCAAGTGAGATCGCCCCTTCCTTTTTTTCCTGTGACATGGACAGCATTGCTGATATGTGCCATGGCATAAAAAAAAACAAAACAATATGGCCCTAATCTGTCTGCATGAAAAACATGGAAAAGGTGGTGGCAATTCCTGGCTGTGTGGATAGTGAACCAGTTCAGATTACTGCTCGTCCAGCTGTCCACGCCCCAGAGCATCTTCCCAGAGTCTCCTAGCATGGGATAAAACATTGTAGAATTAATTCAGTTTGACACCACTTTAGCTCTTATGGATCATTGCTACGGAATCCTGGGATTTGTAGTTTGGTAGGCATCAGCGTCTTTCACAGAGGTGAAAGACTTTGACAAACAACATCTCACATGATTCCATAGCATGGGGCCATGGAACTGAAACTGCATTAATTCTATAGTGTTTGTACACCCTGTGTTAATCGTGGTACCTGGATGTCCAGGTTCTACTTCTAGTTGAAACCAGGATATACTGGTCCAACATCCTGAATCGGATTCAGCCTAACTGGACAGTCTGGCACTTTATTTTACCTGGTAGTGCAATCAAACCTTATTTTATCCTCCGGACCCCCTGTCCAGATACATTACACTGCCATCTCACCCAGTGTTTTTAATTTTTTAATCTATTAGATTGGCCCTGTTCACACTGATTGATTTAAACGTTGTGATTTTATAATGTTGCTGTGTTATTTATATTTATTTTCTTATATTTTATTGCTGCACTCTGTTTATACTGATGTATTGTTTTGCTGGGCTTGGCCTCATGTAAACGGCCCCGAGTCCCCTTAGATTATTATTATTATTATTATTATTATTATTATTATTATTATTATTATTTGAAACACAACAAGATGAGTCCACAGCAGACACTCTGCTGGCTGTTGAATTGGATCACACATCAGACACTTCCCAAGTGTCTAGGACTATGTGATGTATTGGCGAATAATGGGTGCAGATCCCAGTAAGGTGGCCTTCTGCAGCTGACAGATGGTAATCTTGTCAGCGCCGATTGTGTTTAAGTGCAGGCCAAGGTATTTAGGAACTGCACCCAGTGTGCTGATCACCACTGGGACCACCTTTACTGGTTTGTGCCAGGGTCTTTGCAGTTTGATTTTTAAGTCCTCATATCATGTCAGCTTTTCCAGTTGTTTCTCTGCAATCCTGCTGTCACCTGGGATTGCGACACCGATGATCCATACTTTGTTTTTTAACACGATTGTGCGGTCAGGAGTATTGTGCTCCAAAACTCTGTCAGTGTGAATCCAGAAGTCCTAGAGGAGTTTGGCGTGTTCATTCTCTGTAACTTTTTTTTCCGGCTTGTGATCCCACCAGTTCTTTTTTGCAGATAGATGGTATTTGTGGCACAAGTTCCAATGAATCATCTGAGCAACGGTGTTGTGCCTCTGCTTGTAGTCTGTCTGTGTGATCTTCTTGCAGCAGCTGAGGATGTGATCTATTGTTTCATCCGCTTCCTTGCAGAGTCTACATTTGGGATCTGTTGTAGACTTTTTGGGATCTGTTGTCGACTGTTTTATATTATTATTATTATTATTATTATTATTATTATTATTATTATTATTATTATTACTGTAGACCAGTCATTGGTCTGCAGGAGTTCTAGTCCTGCATTGAAATCACTGTACCATGCTACTTTTCAAACTCTATCATTGTGATGCCCCCCCCCCTTTTGTGGTTTTCTGTGCTTACCTTTCCAGAACGCATAGGCCACAAATGCATATTTAAAAAGCAGTGTCTCTTGATTCCTCTGACCTCTGTTATTTTAAAGTTCTCTTTTTAGAACTTCTTACAGGCTAAGGAAAGTAAGAGCAGATCGATGGTATACAGATGGATTCAAAGGAGATGGAGAAAACTACAGAGCGYCACAMGCTTTAGAAAGGCAAGGAAACAAAAGAGTCCCAAARGAGTTAACTTCAGAACAAATTACAGATACTAGGTGGTAAGTACATCTGGCCAAAGTAGCCTGGCAAAAAGTCAYAACAGGAGAGCCATGGGCCTAAAAGCTTTGGCTCTGCATCTTAAAAGCTGTCTGCCTTTCTGGGCCATGCATCGTTATCATCTCTTAAAGCTGAGCATTCTCAAAAGTAGCCATTAGAGCCATAGTTAGTTTTAATTAGATATTGTTGTGCAAGATATTCATATTCTCTAACATAACGCATTTCTTAATTGCTCAAAATGCTGCCTATTATTTCAATAATTGCTACTATCATGCACGTAACGTAAACCAATATTGCTACAGCATCAAGTGAAACATATGTTGAAAATACTCAACAAATGATCAAAAAAGTGTTCTTACATGTTGCCAAACCTGGATGAGAAGCCCAGAGAAGTGAGAAATTTTCATAGTTTGAGTCATAAGGCGTATCTACAATGGGAAATGGATGCAATTTGATACCACTTGAACTACCAGAGCTCAAAGCTATTTATTTATTTATTTATTTATTTATTTATTTATTATTTTACAGCATTTGTATACCACTTTCCTCATGGTTAACAGGGCAAAATCAATGCTTACAATGTCATAAACACAATTGAAAACTTAACATATAATAAAAACTAAGCAAATCAATAAAATATAAATTCATAGTGCCTCCTTGTTAAAAATGTTGTCCAGACTCATTGTCTAGTTGTTTCATTTTCCTATGTCAGTTAGTCTGCATTTGCAAACGCTTGTTCAAAAAGCCACGTCTTGACCTTTTTCCAGAATATTAAAAGGCAAGTGGCCGATCTAATATCTATAGGGAGGGTATTCCACAGCCGAGGGGCCACCACCGAGAAGGCTTTGTCTCTTGTCTCCACCAAACATACTCGTGACGAAGGCAGTAACAAGAGCAGGGCCTCCCCAAACAATCTTAAGGTCCTAAGATGGTCTCCTGGGAGTGATAGTTTTATAATGTTTTAGGCCTTTTCTACCAAAGAATGCTAGTGTTGCACTTTGCAAACATCTTGGAAAAATACAACTCCCTTGATTCTATTACACTGGACCATAGCAGTTAAATTGGTGTTAAACTGCACACAAACATTGTGTAGTTTTTCTCTCATTACAGTTAATATTTTATCAGCTCATAATTAGTTAGGTTGTGTTCATAGGGTTAGCAAGTTAGCAAGTTAACTGTGAACCAAAACAGCCTTGGTCGCCTTAGAGGACGATCTACGCAGGGAACTAGACAGGATGAGTGTGCTGTTCATCCTGCTGGACCTCTCAGCAACCTTCGATACCGTAGACCATGGTATACTTCTGGGATGCCTTATGGGAATGGGGCTTGGTGGTACCGTTTTGCAGTGGCTCCGGTCCTTCCTTGAGGGCTGCTCCCAGAAGGTGTTGTTGGGGGACACCTGCTTGGCCCTGTAGTCTTTGTCCTGTGGGGTCCCACAGGATTCAGTATTGTCTCCCATGTGGTTTAACATCTACATGAAGCTGGTGGTAGAGATGATCCAGAGTTTTGGAGTTCAATGTTATCTGTATGCAGATGACATACAACTCTATCACTCCTTTCCATCTGCTACTAAGGAGGCTGTTCAGGTCCTGAACTGGTGCTTGGCAGCTGTGACAATCTGGATGAGGGCAAACAAATTGAAAATGATTCCAGACAAATCAGAGGTACTCCTGGTCAGTCGAAAGGCCGAACAGGGTATAGCGTTACAGCCTCTGCTGGATGGAGTTACACTCCCCCTGAAGACACAACAGGTTCACAGCTTGGGAGTTCTCCAGGATTCATCACTGAGCCTGGAACTCCAGGTCTTCACGGTGGCCAGGGGAGCTTTTGCACAATTAAAACTTTTGTGCCAATTGTGACTGTACCTTGAGAAGCCAGACTTGACAACAGTGGTCCATGCTCTTGTTACATGTCAAAGAGACTACTGCAATGTGTTCTACATGGGGTTGCCTTTGAAGACTGGAAACTTTAAGTGGTCAAATGGGCAGCAGCCAAATTCCTCACTCGAGTAGCATACAGGGAGCATACAACTCGCCTGTTACGTCAGCTCCACTGCTTGCCAGTCTGTTACTGAGCACAATTCAAAATGCTGACTTTAGCCTACAAATGGTTCTGGTCCAGCTTACCTATCCAAACACATCTCCCCCTTTGAATCATCTCGGGGGTTAAGGTCTTCTGAGGAGGCCCTGCTCATGGTCCTGCCTCCTTCACAGTTGGGGACGAGAGACAGGGCCTTCTCAGTGGTTGTCCCTCAGCTGTGGAACTCCCAAGTGAAATCAGATAAGCTCACTGCCTCCTGACATTTACAAAGAAAGTAAAAAGGTGGCTATGGGACCAAGCCTTCAGACAGTAATCTCAGTGCAATAAGTAGATACAGAATAAGTGCAATTAGGACTAAATGGCTCATGAACTATGAATTTAGATTGTGTGGTATTAGTCATTGGTTTTAATGTTTAGATGTTTTTAACTTTATGGTTTTTAATGTATATGTTTATTTTATTTGTATGTTTGTTTATGTGGCATTGAATTGTTGCCTACTTGCAAACCACTCTGAGTCCCCTTTGGGGTGAGAGAGAGTGAGGTATAAATATAGCAAATAATAATAATAATAATAATAATAATAATAATAATAATAATAATAATAATAATAATTCTGTGTAGTTAGTTTAGTTTTAGCCATTGGATATTTTTTCATCTTTTTTGTGTTTTTTTTCTCTCCTTCATGTTGATTTTTGTGTTGTTTATTTGTTATGAGTGGACGTTGTGAATTAATATGTATGTTTATAAATTTAGCAGATAGAAACAAAAAAAAAGAAATAGTGGAACTTTAAAATGGACCTTCTTTCTTATCCAGAACTCGGTCTCCCAGCCATAAATGATGCTTCTCCAAGACTCCACATGGTTTGCCCATTAATAATGAAGTCTTTGCTCTGTTGAGTGTTTTATTGAAAACCTTACTCACTGAGGAATATTTTGTTTTGGCTGTCTCCAATAGCAGAAGAAAAAAATGATGAGGCAAGCTGTGCCTGTTGAAAGGGCAATTGTGGGTGTCTGGCAGCTTTAAACAGCTAAGGGGGGGAAGCGGAACTAAAGAGGGACACCGTGAAATTGATGGGGTCAGGGCCACCAGCAAACGACATCAATATCCATCACTCAGCAAATAACCTTTCCTTAACTTCTGACCTGCCTGGGGATGCTGCTAAATGACATACCGAGGGATTAAAAAAAGAAAGAAAGGAAAGAAGCAACGAGCTTTCTCATTTGGCCTTGGGAATGAAACTCTGGCCAAGTGGAATGAGGCAGGAAGAAGAACATGGTTGAGTGACAAGGGCAGTGTGAAGCTCTGGACTCGACAACCCGTTTCCAGGTATCTGTCCTGGCTTTTCTTGCTCGCTCTGAGAGGAAGAAAATGCTCAAGGAAGCTAGATATCTCTAGCAGCAAGGGAAGATGTCGTGCGAATATATGGGTAGCAATCCAAATGGACCTTGGCAGGAAGGGCAGCAGCAAGGAGAATCTACAAAGTGGAACTGACAGCACAGGAGGCTGGATGGAGCTCCCACAGGAGCCAGGAAGCACAAGACTAAAGTAGTGGCAATGGCTACTGTGCAGGAAAGTATGACAACAACAGCTGGAGTAAAGAAAAGGACAGGTTACAATGTGCAATGCTCTGTATTTCTTCTGGGTTGCTTGGGAGATTTCATGTTCTCTGCACTAGAAGATCCACCATTTTGCCCAAATATTTGTCTGTGTCTCTGCAATGGCTGGAATGTAGTAGAACAGACCCAGTCAATCAATGGCTCAATGGAGAGCCAACACGTAGGAACATCGTACTGATTCAATGCATAGATTATAAGCCACTTTAGGTCCCTTTGAGGGAGAAATGCAGGATACAAATAAATTATTATTATTATTATTATTATTATTATTATTATTATTATTATCCGTCCCCTGCCACAAGTTGCTGTGGCCCAGTCTGTGTATGTGTGTTTTGTGTATGTATATGTGTGTGTATATATTTGTGTATATGTGTGTGTGTGTGGTTTTGTGCATGTGTTGTAATGTAATTTTTGGGTTTTGGGTTTATGAATCCCAGCAACTACAACTCCCAAATGTCGAGGTCTATTTCCCTCAAACTCCATCTGTGTTCATATTTGAGCATATGGAATATTTGTGCCAAGTTTGGTCCAGATCCATCATTGTTTGAGTCCAAAATATTCTCTGGATGTAGGTAAACTACAACTCCGAAGACTCAAGGTCAGTGCTCACCAAACCCTTCCAGTATTTTCTGTTGGTCATGGGAGAACTGTGTGCTAAGTCTGGTTCAATTCTATCGTTGGTAGGGTTCAGAATGCTCTTTGATTGTAGTTGAACTATAAATCCCAGCAACTACAACTCCCAAATGACCTGATAGGTGTCTTGTGTCCAAATTTGGTGCCAATTCATCCAGTGGTTTTTGAGTTCTGTTAATCCCACAAACGAATATTACATTTTTATTTATATAGATTATTGTGTTTATGTTTATTATTATACTGTTATTTTTAGAGAGAGGTCCCATCTTGTATAATGCATTTCGAACTGGAGTATAACCGTCTACACTGCCATATAATCCAGTTCAATCTGCAGTATAATGGCAGTGTGGATGAGGCCAAAGTTTCTAAATTGAACCTGAAGAGCAACAATGTGATATAATCCAGTTTCTGATTCCAGATTATTTGCTTTGAACAGAATTATATGGCACTGTAGACTCTTACAATCCAGTTCAAAGCAGATGATCTGGATTCAGAAACTGGATTATATTGCAATGTCAATCCGGCCTTAAATTAACTGAATACTGGGAAATTTATATTTCTATTTTTTTCTAAGCATACACATTTCATTGTGCTGTATGGATGTGGTCACATGCACAATCATTTCACATCAGTTTTTTTTATCATAGTTAGATTATAGATCTAATGAAACCCAGGAAATATGCAGTGACACCCTTACTTTGTCACCTAATCCAATGTTTACTCAGAAGCAGATCCCACTGGAGATTATTTGCTAGGGAGTAATGCCCAGTGGGACTTACTTCTCAGTAAGCATTGATAGGATTAGGTGGTAAAGCAAAAGAGTCACTGCTTTATTTCTTAAGATATCTCTGATTCTGGGAATTATAGTATTAGGGAAGATATATATTTTCTTTTTCTTTCTGAGTAGTAGCTTTTATTTTCTTACATTTTAAACTGCATCCCTTAAATATCACAGAAAGAGCTTAGTTTTGGGCTAATATGAATGCATATATAAATCTGACTAAATCAAGCAATTCTTCCATAAAAGGTAGGTGATTATTTATTTTTGAGAGTTGCATATTCTCTATTCTGTCCATACATGAAAGATATCTGATGCAATATTGTTGTATTTTCCTATGATGAAGGCTACATCTGAAAGTTTTGCTCTCTTTGACATTTGATTATACATATGTGTGTATGTGTTAAGTTGTGTTCTACTATGGAAAATGTATTTTGATAAATTCTTATCCAAACCATTTTTTCGCATGTCAGAAGCAACTTGAGAAACTGCAAGTTGCTTCTGGTGTGAGAGAATTTGCCATCTGCAAGGACGCTGCCCAGGGAATGCCTGATGTGCTGGCATGGCTGTGCCAGTGGTTTGAATTCCCTTTTTCTTTCTTTGCTTGTTTGCATGAATTCCTGTAGGCTATGCACTTTGCAATTTGGTAGCTTCCTCCAGGTTGCAGTTATAGGGCCAGCAACCTGTCAATCATTGTTGCAGCCTTTGGATCAGCCCCTTTCCCCAGGTTTTTGGAGGGAAAAGGGAACCTTTAGCACAGTTTTTACAGTGAAGCCTTACAGATAGGACGTTGTGAGCTTTTCTCTCTCCCACACCAGTGGCTTCGTTTCTCACAGCAAGCTTCGCTGGGGGAAATATAACTACAGCCAGCTTTGCTGGAAAGTAAAGGACTTCCTTCAACTTGGAAAATCTACAGAGACTTTGCCTGGTAAGGTCTAATCGGGTCACCCACTATGCATTTTGGAACCGGGAGTAGGGCCCACACCAGCAAAGTAAAGAGATTGCCCAGGGAGGGGTCAAAGGATTTCTCTTAAAGAAGAAAGGAACAGTTTATTAAGCAGTTGCCTGTCCCTCGTCGGCAGATTGAAGAAGTTACCAATTTTCCAAAGTTATAGAGTGTTTATTCCGTGTTTTGAAGATTTTATCCTTAATAAAGAACTTTGTTGGAGTTATCTTAAGCCTCAGCAGAACTTTTTGTAGGGAAATCTATAGAGCCTATCAGCCGAGGCACCCCGGCATCCCATTGGGCATTCAGCTAGCACGTCCTGTTAACAGACATCCCCACAGGCCCAACGTGCAACTGCACACCCGGTTATTTTGATGTTTTACCACCCTTATGGAGGCTTCCCTCATGTCCCCACATGGGGAGCTGGAGCTGACAGAGGGGGCTCAACCACATTCTCCCAGGATTCGAACCTCCGACTTGTCCGTCTTTAGTCCTGCCAGCACAAGGGTTTAACCCATTGTGCTGTCAGGAATTTAGTTATGTATGTGTTTTAAATGTGCTTCTATGTATTGCAAATATGGATGCCACTGTGTATTAGAAATGCTGTGCAGAATGTTTACACTATGAGGCTGTGATTATGTGAACTTGAAAAAAGTAAGATAAGGTTTGCTCTTGCTGAGAACAAAAGGGAGTAACCAGTCTCAGCAAGAAGAGATAAGCAGATGTGAAGAGACTTTCGTTTTCACTAGTTCCTGATTGTAGCTCACTGTAGTATGACGTGTCTGTTGTATGTGCTTAGGAAACTTAGTTTCTTTTGTAACTCAAAGCCTGCAGAGTCCTTATTTTGCAACTCAGTGTCTGCTGATCTAGCATTCCTTCCGCTGGGCATCGTCTGAACCAGGGGATGCAACCAAACTTACTTCTGAATTATGTGTACAGTCATATTCAACAGGTACTGCTATCTGTAGCTATAATGCATCTGTGTGCAATGCAGCTGGTGAAGAAAAGAAGTTACTAGGTTTTTTTAAAAAAAAAGAAAAAGAAAGGAACAACAAACCTAAATCAGCCCCACAAACACAGCTGATTACACAGGAATTCAAAATTAGTCATTTAAGAGCTAAACACTCCAAACGCTCTGCCTAGATGGGTGCATTTGTCAGTTTAGCTTTCTCCAAAATTATTATTTTTAATCACACTTTTATCCCCATCTTGAATATGAATACATGCATGAATACTGATGAATACTTATAAAAAAATGGAAACATCCGTAGTTGTATACAAACCCCTATGCCAATATGGTGACAGCCTTCATCTGCAAGAAACTTGGGTGGAAAAATCACCAACACAAGTCTTGGGCATTCACTTTCACTCCATAGAAAGAAGATCAATGGGTTGTGTGGGTCAAAACTGATTTTAAAGGCCCACACACAAGGTGCAACCAAATAACCCCCAGTCACAATATTAGTCTACTATGTGTTCAAGTTGTAATACTAGAAATTTGGGACTGTAGAGGGGGGAAAATCACTTGAGGAAGCAGAATTCATATGTGGAAGAGCAATGACCTCATTTTGCTTTCCCAGCTAATGCTTACAGTGTTAGAAAAACTGATTAATTCTCATCACTTATACAATGTTAAGAAATAGGGCAGTCTATCACAAATTTATTTCTTTCCCTAACATTTGCTTATTGTAAAATCAATTCAAAATGATGAATAGCAATAATTTAAAACTATAGTTTGAACAATGTAAGTAACTTAAATCTAACAACTTAAATAACTGAAACAACAACAATAACAATAATAACAACAGCAATTATTATTATTATTATTATTATTGATTAGCCCTTAGGCCATATCACAATACCAAACCAAACAACAAGGCTACTGAAGCAAAAATTTTCTTAGACTAAAAATGTACTAAATCAACTGAAAACTAGATAATTTAAAACAATATAAAAGAGTGACAACCATGTCACATAGACAAACTAGACAAAATCAGTAATGCCCAAAAGTTTTAATAAAATGCCATGTTTTGACTCGGTGCTGAAGCAATGCTAGGAATGGCACCATCTGGGCTTCCAACACTAGAGTAGTCCATAATCGGATCCAAATGCAGAGAAGTCTCTCGCCCATGTCATCCTGCCATGCATTACCCTTTGGTGATGAGACACTGAGGAAGATCCTTCCAATACGTTTTCAGGGTTTATTCAGTTTTCAGGCATATACAAGAATACAGCTTAATGGTGTAACATTAGAAAATGTTGATGATTTCCACTACCTTGGCAGCCACCTCTCTGTAAAAGTCAACATTGATACTGAAATACAACATCGCCTGAGCTCTGTGAGTGCAGCATTCTTCCGAATGAAGCAGAGAGTGTTTGAGAACCGGGACATCCGTAGGGATACCAAGGTGCTTCCTTATAAAGCCATTGTCCTCCCAACCCTGCTATACACCTGCAAAATGTGGACTGTCTACAGACATCACATGCAACTCGTGGAAAAATTCCATCAGCGCTGCCTCTGAAAAATCCTGCAAATCTCTTGGGAAGACAAGTGGACAAATGTCAGTGTGCTGGAAACAGCAAAGACCACCAGCATTGAAGCGATGCTCCTCCACTGGACTGGTCACATTGTCTGAATGTTCGATCACCATCTCCCAAAGCAGTTACTCTACTCTGAAGTCAAGAATGGAAAATGGAATATTGGTGGACAGGAAAAGAGATTTAAAAATGGACTTAAAGCCAACTTCAAAGACTGTGGCATAGACAAGGAGAACTGGGGAGCCCTGGCCATTGAGCACTCTAATTGGAGGTCAACTGTGACCAGCAGTGCTGCAGAATTCAATCAGGCATGAATGGAGGGAGAAAGGGAGAAATTTGCCAAGAGGAAGGCATGTCAAGCCAACTCTGACCGGGACCACCTTCCATCTGGAAACCGATGTCCACACTGCGGGAGTACATGCAGATCAAGAATGGGGCTCCACAGCCACCTATGGACCCACTGCCAAGACACCACATCTGGAAGACAATCATCCTAGAGCAGTGGTTCTCAGCCTGGGGTCCCCAGATGTTTTTGGCCTTCAACTCCCAGAAATCCTAACATCTGGTAAACTGGCTGGGATTTCTGGGAGTTGTAGGCCAAAAACATCTGGGGACCCCAGGTTGAGAACCACTGTCCTAGAGCTACGAGGGATGGCCTAAGTAAGGAAGCTGTCTCAGACCACTGATCCACCCAGGTTTTCCTTAAGTACATTCACTGGCTCTCCATTATATTTAACGTTTTTAGTTTTGGAAGAGTTTCTACAGAGGATCAGACTAGAATTTGCCTGTCCCACCTGGATATGGCAAAGTTCAAAATTGGAACTTCAAATACGTTGGGCATCTACTCTTACCACTAATCAGCTAGAAGCTTTCCTTCTTTTCTGAATCCTACAGGAAACCCATCCACCACTTGCCTGCAAAGACAGTATTTGACAGAAAGAAAGGCCATATGACTGGAAAATTCTAAGGGCTAATTTGCCAGTTAATTTACTGATGCACTAATAATTGCTATCACAGCACCATACTGCTCAAATGCAGACAAAGCCGACTGTCCGTGGACGGGAGGGAAAAAAACAGCCGCTCCTGCCCAGCTCGCTTGGATATTCTCTGATGCCAGCCAATATTCTGCTTGCCATCTGGGCAGCAGATGTGCCCTCTTTCACTCAAGCAGAATCAATGGAGGATGTGGCCTGCTGCAGACACAGGCTCGATTAGCACTCATTTTATAGGGCTCTTGCTTCACCTGCGGACCCATCGCCTGCCCCCCTCTACCCTCTTTCCTTTTGTTTGGTTCTCAATTACAATATATTTAGTCATCTATAAAAAGTTTTGCCTGCTGCCAAAGGGACCGCTGCTCCCTGCCAGGGAACGTGCAGCCGCCGCTGCTTGGCAACAGCCTATGGAAAGTGGCAGCATCCCATTTGTTTTGGAAGCAAAGAAGGAACACAGCTTGGGGCCAACTTTTTAAAAAATAATAAACATCGCCACCACCACGACATGCACCATGTTTGAAAGTTGAAACTTTGAAGTTGTTTGGGGACGGATCCAGGCGTCTTTGCAATTTGTCTCATTTCAGGTTTGGAAACTATATCTCTGGTATAGTTTCAGATGGTGGCTCCAACGTCAGTAAAATGATGAACGTGTTCTGAGTTTTAGTTTGAACTCGAATGGAGCTAATGTAGGTGCTCAATCTAAATGGGATTAGTATCTTGGATAGTACGTTTAATTATTGGACTGAAACCCAGAGCAGATCCTCAGTCCTACTCACCTTGGAGGCACCAGCCCCACTCACCTTGAATTCATCATATCCAAATATATCTATACCTGGATGAATTATCCCCAGTCAACAATGTATCATTTGGTCTACTACAGTATATTCTTACTGGCAGCTATCTCTCTAAGAGTGAGCAAGGCAACTTTGATAGGTTCAGAGGCTAATTTTGATCCACACCATGCACCAAACAAATGATACTAATTGGATTCTGGCCTCTTTCTTCCATTAGATTGTTATCCTCAAAACAAGGATCTGGATTGTGCTTTAGAAGAGAATTGCTTCTCCCACAGGATTTCCAGAGCATGGCTATTCATGTTTTGAAGCCATTTTCTCTCTCTCAGTGAAATGTAGGGTGATAGAAGCCTAGGGAAGAAGGTGGGATTTTCAGAGCCTGCGTATGATAGAGCCCTAAGGCACATCAAAGTTAGTTTTGGATAGCAGCTTCAATGTTGGACCTTTCTGTTCGGGCATGAAAACTTGACTTTAGGAAGACAACAGCTAACACTTTCTGAACAAATCTTGCCAAACAAAGTCTTTTAACAGGTTCATTTTGTGAAGGTATGCTAACAGACCAACATATAATCCACAGTCTATGTATCGCCAACTAATTTTAAGATGTATTTTACTTGCTCCCTGGTGGCACAGTGGGTTAACCGCTGAGCTGCTGAACTTGTAGACAGAAAAGTTGGCGGTTCAAATCTGGGGAGTAAGGTGTGCTCCCACTGTTAGGCCCAGCTTCTGCCAACCTAGCAGTTCAAAAACATGCAAATGTGAGTAGATCAATAGGTACCACTTCTGCGGAAAGGTAAAAGTACTCCATGCAGTCATACTGACATATGACCTTGGAGGTGTCTATAGACAACACCAGCTCTTTGGCTTAGAAATGAAAATGAGCATCCCCTCCCGGAGTCGGACACAACTAGACTTAATGTCAGAGGAAACCTTTACTTTTTCCTTACCTTTACTTGTAAAATAAGTCTTCCTATGACTAACTTATAGCCTATTGCCTCTGACTTTCCTCTGGAGGCCTCAGATATGTTGTCCATGTAGATGCCTCCAAAATTGCTTTGTACCTTGCTTTTGATTAAATGTCAGCAGCAAACCCGAGGATGCATTTTGTTTATAGGCTGTTCACTTGCACCATGTAAATGAACTGTCTTGCTTTTCCAAGCACCCAATGTGATTTGTATGAAAAAGTACAGAAATTGTGGCTTCCTATAATATTTGTAATGAATAAAAATATTATTATTTTCTCTCTTAGCTCTGTCATGAATTGACTTGCCTGACAAGAACATTTCTAGGCTGAGGACCAGGTTTTATGGTTTGTCTAATTTCCATAGAAAGCTGTTTTATACCAGGTCACATATTTACCCTTCCAATATATTCTACTATGATAAGCAGCAGCTTTCCAGGACTCAAGAAATGGTGGAGGCTCCTTCTATGGAGGCTTTTAAGCAGAGGCTGGTTGGCCATCTGTCAGGGGTGCTTTGAACACGATTTTCCTGCTTCTTGGCGGGGGGTTGGACTGGATGGCCCATGAGGTCTCTTCAAACTCTGTGATTCTATAAGAAGATAGGAGCATTTCCCATCATTAGCCACCTTCGTTATTTTAGGTTAAAGGTAGCTAGGACCGAGCCTTCAAACTTTACCAAGCAATCTGTGTTTCTTACTGTTGAATGCTGATGCTGTAGTTGATATTTATTCTTGAGTAACTTCTCCTTTCTTAAAACCAAATTCCAATAAAATGACAATTCTGCTTCCTCCCTGCTTCCTTCCCCTACTCAACTTTGCTCTTTCTGTCTTCCCTTCCTTCCTCCCTCTTCTGTCTTCTAGGTAATACCTATTTCTGACTTTCTTCAAGCTTGTAACTTTGACACTAGCCTTGATACTTCTTCTTTGTTCCACCCTCGAAGTCTACTCAATGGCTACATCTTGTTAGTTGTTTCTTTTACAGTATCAATACAATACACCTACTTTCTCTCATTTGCCGGAACTAAAACTGGTGTTCTCTCTCTCTGTGTCATACTTTTTCCTTGACCTGTTTTCAAACCTTTTTTTCCTTTATCTCCCCCCCCCCCCCCCCAACTCAATGAAGCTGCTTCCTTAATTGCTATGAAGACCATGTCCCCTCCATTCCCTGCATTGTTGTTCTTCAGTCTGGTCAAAGATCTCCTTTGAAACCTTCCAGGATTCAGTTTCCATGCTTCCTGGGTAGACCTATCATGACTGATACGATTGTAGAGTTCTCTTTTACTGAAAACAGAATGAGAAACATCTTATGTCAGCTCGTCGCAATGGCTGTGGAAAGGCCCATCACAGTTATTTCTTCTTTTGCCAACAAGGTGTTCTAGAACAGGAGTTCTCAACATTCCTAATGTCGCGACCCCATACAGTTCCTCATGTTGTGGTGACCCCCAACTATTACATTATTTTCATTGTTACTTCATAATTGTAATTTTGCTACTGTTATTAATCATTATGTAAATATCTGATATGCGGGATGTATTATCATTCACTGGACCAAATTTGGCACAAATACCCAATATGCCCCAATTTGAATACTGGTGGGATTGGGATGGGAGGATTGATTTTGTCATTGGGGAGTTGTAGTTGCTGGGATTTATAGTTCACCTACATTCAGAGAGCATTCTGAACTCTACCAATGATGGAATTGGAACAAACATGTCACACAGAACTCCCATGACCAGTGGAAAATACTGGAAGGGTTTGGTGGGCATTGACCTTGGGTTTTGGAGTTGTAGTTTTCCTATATCCAGAGAGCACTGTGGACTCAAACAATGATGGATCTGGATCAAACTTGGCATGAATATTCAATATGCCCAAATGTGAACACTGGTGAAGTTCAGGGAAAATAGACCTTGGCATTTTGGAGTTGTAGTTGCTGGGATCTTTAATTCACCTACAACCAAAGAGCATTCTGAAGCCCACCAATGATAGAATTAGACCAAACTTCCCACAGAGAACTCCCATGACCAACAGAAAATACTGTCTATGATGGTCTTTGGCGACCCCTCTGACACTCTCGTGACCCCTCCAGGGGTCCCGACCCCAAGGTTGAGAACCACTGTTCTAGAAGAATTGGTGTTCAGGACAGATCTGGGGAGAATTTCCATTCACCATCTATACAACCTTGCCACTATTTTGTCACCCCACAGAACAAAGAGGGGTATGTGACTCCTGGTGTTGTTACACTTCTCATATTTGCAGCCATCCGTTGGCTTTTGTTCTGCCAGCAAAGTTTTGGAAATAGCCCTTCCAATCTTAGACTTCCTTCTCCTGTCACTAAAAGACCAATCCTGGCCATGCTTTCATTTTCAGTTTTTAACTGAAATGTATCACAACAGAGAAATGTTAATGGGTGATGGAAAGAAGGTTGAACTGCTCAATGCTTACATTGTGTTTGACTTCTCCCCAAAGGGGAAAAAAATACCCAACCTGGTGACAACAGAAGAAATAATACAATGCAACATGTTATTGCCCAAGTCAGATAAAGAGATGGCAAGGGAGCACCAAACTATTTTAAGTAGATTCACATTTTAACAGCCTCAGGGATGGCATCCAAGGATTCTAGAGAAATTTGCAGAGTTAAACATGGAACCTCAGCTGATAATGTTTGGATTTTTTTTATGAGATCTCTTTAGAATGAAGATAATCAAAGGCTTTTATTTCTTCCAAAAGGAGAGGAAAGGAAGATCCACATAGCTGCCAACCAAACACTTTGATTTCTATGCAAAGAAAGTTCTACAAGAAGCTATTTAATAGTCACTGGCTTCCCATAAGTTGCCGAGCCAAATTCAACATGCAGGTTATGACCTATAAAGCCCTAAATGGTTCGGGCCCCATCTATCTTCACGATCGTATCTCCCTCTATGAACCGGCGCAAACTTTAAGATCTTCCAGGGATGCCCTCCTTTTGCTCCCACCACTCTCACAAGTATGGTTGGTGGGGATGAGAGAGGGGGCCTTCTATGTGGTGGCCCCTCGCCTCTGGAACGCCCTTCCTAAAGAAATAAAACAGACCCCATCTCTCCTCTCCTTTCGTAAGAGCCTGAAGACCTGGTGGTTTAAACAAACCTTTGAGAACGACTAGTTCTAGCTCTGCCCCAGATACCGTTGAAATTGGCCATATCTTTTTCTATCAATTACACAGGTCACTCTCTTCTGTTAGGCCCTGGAAATGTACAGCCATAGACTCTGGCTTTTCAAACTGCCTTGATGAGACATGATTATTTTAAATATATGTATTATTGTGGTTTTAATGCTTATATTGTCTTGTAAATTTTATGTTGATGCTATTTTTTTCTTGTATGTACTGTTTATCTTCACTTGGAAACCACTCTGAGTCCCCTTGGGAAGATAGAGCGGTATATAAATAAAGTTTTGTTGTTGTTGTTGTTGTCAGTATATAAATACTTAGTTCTTGTAGGTGTAGGATATTTTGATTTTAGCATGACATTTTATATGGTCCCCCATGATATTAATGTAGACATGCTTCTTAACAACAACAACAACAACAACATCAACAACAACAACAACAACAACTTTATTTTTATACCCTGCCTCCATCTCCCCAAAGGGACTCAGGGCAGCTTACATGGGGATGAGTTCAACCACATAATAAAATAGCACATTAAGATATATAATGTCAACATAGAACAGAATAAAACAAGAACATTATAACAAAATATAAGAGCAAAATATCAACCAACAACCAATGAGCTCTACAATAACAATCAGTTTCTTGGTACAGGTGGGCAGACTGCTTCTAAGACAAATATGAAGATAGGGCGGATGGGTAAAATGCATTGATCACATGACAGCAGTGAAGATAGAGGGCA
Source organism: Anolis sagrei ordinatus (assembly GCF_025583915.1). Lineage (NCBI taxonomy): Eukaryota > Metazoa > Chordata > Lepidosauria > Squamata > Anolidae > Anolis > Anolis sagrei. Next base: position 32,277,546 of record NW_026847882.1, read on the forward strand.
GTAAGAGAATAGAGCATTATGAATTTAAGTGCAGAACAATTGTAAAGTGCATGGACAAGATTTTGGATTCTAGTTGGATCCTAGTCTGGGTTAGATGGTAGCTAGTTGATAGATTCAACCAAAATGGTGCTCACCTGAGTCATTCTGGAGAGAAATGACAAGTGAGTATGTAGGATCCAGTGCTGGACTGAATGTTGTTCATCTTGCTTGCAAATGGATGAAGGGATAGAAGGCATGTTCATCAAATCTGTAGGCAATGCCAAACTGAGAGGGACAGTTAATATCTCAGAAAATAGAATCAGGATTTGAGATACCATCAACAGATTGAATAACTAAGCCAAAGCTAACAGAATGATTTTCAATGAGAATAAATATAAGGTTCCAAATTCTAGCAGGAAAAATGAATACATAAATACTAGGCTTGGGTGGTTTCGTTCGTTAATTTCGTAAATCGTTATTAATTCGTATTTAAATTAGCATATGATCCAATATTGAGCCATGCAGGAATAGTGTGAGGAGTAAATTAGATTCGAAACAATTTTTTCAATTTATTTCGTAATTATTTCGTTATTATTTCGTAATTATTTTCTCATGTCTGGTGCAAGTTTTATAGTTGTTGTGTGTTTTATTACACTAACAGTCAACAACAGAGGGAGAGGGAAGCTTCAGAAGTTCCCCCTGTCCCATTTGGAGGTTTTTTTTTAGCATATTGCGCAATCGCGTCTGCCATTAACGAATTGATTCATAATTATACGAAATTTTGTAAATTTCGAAATTTTTAAAAGTAAAATTTCGGAATTCTTTAAAAAAAACCAAATGCAATGGACCCTAAAAACTAAATGAGTTTAGAAACAAATTTTTCCGTTGTTACCCAGGCCTAATAAATACAGGGTGATTGACATTTGGCTTAATGGCAGAAAATGTGAAAAAAAAAAGATTGAGAAGTGTTCCTCACAAAACAACAAATGAGTCTGGGTTGTGAATCCATGGAAGAGGAAATCTACTGGATTTCTGGGCTGCATTAATAGAAATAGAGTGTCCAGATCAAGGAAGACAAAATTATTACAATATTCTGCTCTATTCAGGCCTCACTTGGAGTACTGTAACAAAATGGAGACTATCCAGAAGGAGGTGACTAAGAGGACAACGGGTTTATTCTATTGCTACCAGCTTGGGTGCTTTTTCATTTTTGGGAAGAAGTCAAAGTCCCATGAAACCAAGTCCCATGAAGAACATTTGAGTGATAAGGATATGTCTAGTCTGGAGAAGAGACCACATAAAAGAGATATATATTCAAATATCTGAAGGCTATAACATGGCAAGGGAGCTTGCTTTCTGCTGCTAAGAGTAGAACTCCTACAATTAATTCAAATTACAGGTACAGAGATTCAGAAGAATTTCCTAATGGCAAGAGGTGTTTACAATTTGGACAGATTTACGACCTCATCACATGGAGATCTTTGATGCGGGAGACAATGGTGGGATCTGTAGGGCAGCAGGACAAATTATGAAGCAGAGGGGCGAATCCGTCACCCAGCACCTTGCATCACCCACTTGCCCATCACATGCCAAAAAGCGTACCTTTGTAGAGTGTCCCCATGATTTCCAATCTGAACACAGGTGTTCTCCCATGTTCAGAATTCCCCATTGTAGAACACTTCGCTGACACAGCCATCATGGAGACCCATAGGAAGTAGGTGTGCATCATGTGATAAGATCTGTTGGGTGTCGTGCTGGCTGTGTTGGCAAAGTGTTATAGGACAGGGAATTTGCCAAATGTGATGAGGTCCTCTTTCATTGGAGTTTTTCGAACAGAAGTTGCATACTAATTGCTGCTCACCATATTTCCAAATGGTGAAAGGAGTAGTAGGTATGGTCACTAAACTGAGGGACAACTAATACTGAGAAGACAGAATCAAAATTCAAGCTAGAATCAACAGTTTTAATTACTAATAAAGTAATTAGTTTTTTCTATAGATATAGCTATAGATTCATGTACTGGTATGGGAAACAACTAGATGACCGTTAAGGTCCCTTTCAACAGTACAATGCAATTATTTCACTGATTCTAGAAATGGAACACAAGTCTACCAGCATCCATCAGAACTTGGTTCCTCCTGTCCTTTCCCACATCCCCAAAAAAGAAGCAAACAGGCAATGCAACTCTTATTTTTGCTAAAAGATCCCCAGGCCACAGCTTTTTCCTATCAATTCTCACCAGGGTGCCTCTATATTTGGTTCCCATAAGGAAGTGAACAACCAGGCTGTCTTCCTGTCGTGACCCCTGCTAGCACTAAGGATTCATGCGTGCGTGTGTGTTAGACAAGCTGGCAAGGTGCCCAGCATGACATCCCCCTAATTTCACTCCACCGTGACCTATGTTGTGCTTCTTTTCCCTGCCTTGAACATTAATCGGCTGCAAGTAGCAATTCTGAATCTCTATCATGCAATGGCACCTCCCCAAACCCTTGTCTCCATTTGAGCAAACAATGTTCCATCCATCGAAAACATGCACTCACTGTCTCTTTCCACTTTCTTTCCTCTAATGGTCCTGGTCTCTCTTCCTGACATTGCTACATAAGAAGTGGTCTGCCAATGTCCCTCCTTCCTTCCCCCCCAGCGTTCTTGAAGCTATATTCATTAGCGAAATATCAGAAACCTCTGGGGCAGCAGCTTGTGCTTCTAATTCATCTTCCAAATGTATAATGAGCCAAGAGTGAGAATTTTAGGGTGAATTTAATTGACCTTTACAATAGCATCAGGCAGATTGGCTTAAATGCTATTAAAGCATAATATAACCCAGGGAGACTGTGTGGAAGGTTATCAGAAAATCTATCAAGTTGTTAGTTGTTGTTTCTTGGTGGATAAATTAAGGAGGAAAAGGGGAGCATGAAGGGAAAGGAAGGAAGGAAGGAAGGAAGGAAGGAAGGAAGGAAGGAAGGAAGGAAGGAAGGAAGGAAATAGATGACTAGAGGTTATGGAGGACTGAACTACTGAGCTACAGTGATTGAAAAGTATATGATAGGCTAGAAAGATGGGAAGAAGCCATACTTAAATCAAGATTACATGGAGGGTGAGTTTTCGGTCGCAGTTTTGAATCCGGAGAGCGGCATGAGCTTCTGCTGTCAGCCCCAGCTTCTGCCAACCTAACAGTTTGAAAACATGCAAATGTGAGTAGATCAATAGGTACCACTCCGGTGGGAAGGTAACGGCATTCCATGCAGTCATGCTGGCCACATGACCTTGGAGGTGTCTATGGACAATGCCGGCTCTTCAGCTTAGAAATGGGGATGAGCACCAGACCCCAGAGTTGGACACGACTGGACTTCATATCAGGGGAAAACCTTTCCCTTTACCTATCCCAGACTCACTTGGAAATGGGGAGATCTGTTACTTTTTCTGTCATTTACAAATTGATTCAATCTTGTCACCAAAGATCTTGACTTCAACATGAGAATTTGCACATTTTCACAAAGGGTGCATCTACAAAGTCAAATTAATGCAGTTTGACACCACTTGAGCTGCCATGACTCAAAACTGTGGAATCCTGAGAGTTGTAGTTTTATAAAGTCTTGAGCCTTTTCTACCAAAGAGTATCGAACAACAACTCACAGGATCCCAGAGCATTGTGCCAAGGTAGTTCAAGTGGTACATTAATTAGATGCACCCAGGGTTTTCCAAATCAGTTTGAGAGTGAATCCCCATCTGCACTGTCCAATGGTTTTTGGCACCTATTCACAATTCAGAACAATTCTGTTTTTAACAGAAAATAGCATTTTCTGCAAAGGAAACATTTTTCTTTTTTAAAATCCTGGCACAAATGTAGCCTTGACATATAATTATCTACTGGAGATCTGAGAATCCGGGCTATTTTCACATCCTCCAAGCCACACTTATGTACAGAAACGGGTACTATTCTATTTGCATTGCTCCTTGCTATCTATATTCTTTCTGAAGATTATTCCATGGAGCACCTGCTGTGCTTCATTCCAGTTCCTCCTGCTGGGAGAACAACAGGGAGCCTGACATCACTCAAGAGAACTTTTGCTACCCGATTTTCCACATTCTTCTGTTTGGTTTGCCTGTCCTTCCAGACTGTGTCTCCATTCTCTCTAGACACAGGGTGGTACCAAAATAACACTTTTTTTTTAATTTCAAAGGATGGATAAGAGGGCGAGGGTTGTGAGTGCAAGAAGGTGGGGTGTGGACTCTTTCTGTGTGTGTTTTGTGGGGTTCAAAGGGCTCTCTGGGGGAAGATAAAGGGATGAAAATAAATAGAATCCACTTGGGCAAAGATGGGGAGGATGCGAGGGAAGGAGGGAAGAGTTAACAGTGATGTCAAGAGCAATTTTTAGCCCTGTTAGATATTCATTTTCCATAGATCATCCGCTTGTTCCCCGCTTGTTTGAAATTCTCAAGGTTTCAAGCTTCAAAGCACACCACGGCTGCCTTTTGCATGGTGCTCACAGATCCATAGGGAGTCACATCAGCAGGTTCTAACAGAGTGCACAGAGAGGGACCCCACTGGGGCACATGATTCGTCTGTCAGCCGCTGCCTATGTCACAAGGACAGGGAGGCTGCCAGCAAGGGATAACACAGCCACTCAAGTGCACCGGGTTGGGGTCTCATGGTGGAAACCATGCTAGGTTGATGGAGGTTGAACTTTGCAATTCCCCTCCTTTTAGCACTGCTAGACTGGCTAATAAAAAGCACCCCAAAGATCACCAAGCCTTAATTACCTTTGTGAAAAAAGCTGGCTAAAGATCTATTTGCTAATGTTTACTATCAAACATGGATGTCACCAGGCCATAATATAGCAGATCAACCACAGAGCTAAGGCTTGAAGTTTGAAGAACCAGGGCAGGACCTAGCATTGGGCAGAGTGAGGGAGAAAGGGGGTACTATGAGAATATTGAAAGCTAAGGGAGATCAATACTTATATAAAGTGATTTGTGAGAGAGTGGAATCTAATACCTGTCCTTTCTTTCACCTCTCTCCATATCTTCCGTTGGTCAACCATGTACTAATGCTCTTTTGCTTCTTTTTATGCCTGCAGACATCACTTCACCCTTCCCTCAATGAGTTGTTTAGTCTCTTTATTTTACCTCATCTGAAACCCCAGTACACTCCAATCCCAGTTAGATCTATCTATCTATCTATCTATCTATCTATCTATCTATCTATCTATCTATCTATCATCTATCTATCTCACTCACATATGACAGCCAGCTTTCCAGGTTCAAGTGTAGATCAACTTTTGTTGTCAACAATCAAAAAGTTACAATTACTTTTTGTTTTTGGGGTTTTTTTGGTAGGTTTTTTGGGCTGTCGTAGCTAGGTGTGAATGTTTCAATTGGCCACCTTGATTAGCATTTGATGGCCTGGCAGTTTTTTTTTAGCATGGCTTGTTAGTGCCCAAATGCAGCGCCCAAACACGAATCAAGGAACATGAAAGGCACTGCAGACTACTTCAACCAGAGAAGCCAGCCATAGCAGAGCACCTGATGAATCTGGACACAGCATATTATGTGAAAACACAGAAATGCTGGACCACTCTGACAACCACCATGTCAGGCTACACAGAGAAGCCATTGAAATCCACATGCATGTGGACAATTTCAACAGAAAGGAAGAGACCATGAAAATGAACAAAATCTGGCTACCAGTATTAAAAACTCTAAAATTATAACAGCAAGACAACACTCAAACACAGGGAAACTCCAGAGAGGAAACAATCGGGGACAACTAATCACCTTTCAACAAAAGATTTCCCCAGGCACTAACAAGCCACACCAAAAAAACTGCCAGGCCATCAAATTCTAATCAAGGCGGTCAGTTGAAACATTCACACCTAGCTCCAACAGACAAGAGTTCTTTCTCCTACCCTGGACTTTCCACAGATATATAAACCCAATTTTCCTAGTTTCAACAGACCTCACAATCTCTGATGATGCTTGCCATAGATGCAAGCGAAACAATAGGAGAGAATGCTTCTAGAACATGATGAAGATCACATGCTGCAGCAAAGTGCTTTTGCCTGAGACTACTGGTGAGGTCAAGGTTTCTCCCTCCTCTCTCCTCTCCCCTCTCCCCAGGTGAGTCACTTGAAAACAAAGGTCTTTTGGAGTTTTTTTCTTTGTGTGTGTCAGGAGTGATTTGAGAAACTGCAAGTCACTTCTAGTGTGAGAGAACTGGCAATCTGCAAGGACTGTGATCATTTTTTCCCTTTTTGTGTTCAATTATTATGATTTTATATTGTTTGTTGTGTTTATTTATATTGTTTCTTGTATTTTATTTATTTATTCTTTATATTTTACTGTTATATTCCTATGTTGTATATTTGTATTGCTGTATTGTTGGGTTTGGCCTCATGAAAGCTGCCCCGAATCCCCTTGGGGAGATTGTGGCGGGGTATAAATAAAGTTATTATTATTATTATTATTATTATTATTATTATTATTATTGCCCAGGGGACACCCGGATGTTTTGATGTTTTACCATCCTTGTGGAGGCTTTTCTCATGTCCTCACATGGGGAGCTGGAGCTGGCAGAGGGAGCTCATCCATGCTCTCCCTGGATTCAAACCTCCGACCTGTTGGACTTCAATCCTTGTGGCACAAGGGTTTAACCCATTGTGCCATCCGGAGCTCCTGAGTTTCTGAGTTTGAACTTAGTGTTCAGCATCTGAAGTACGAAGACAAAGAAGGGAAGTGGGAGAAGGAAAAAGAAGCTGAAGCATTTAAAAATCATCTGAAAAAAGTGGGTTGGCAGAGGATTAATTGATGGCGTCCACGGTGAAACATATGCTCATCTTGATGGAACATATACATAGTTACTAAGAGGATACCATGACTTCCATCTTGAAGCAGAAAACATGCTGCTAAATCAAGAGACTTGTTTTCCATAAATGAAAGGATGATTACTCTGCTCTCAGCACAATTTACAAAATGTTAGTACATAGAGACCAAATTTAATTTCTGAAATGGAGTCCACTTCTAAGATAGTGCCATGACTGGGTTTGAGCTTACACTGACCCACATTGATAAGGGGAAGACATTCTGCACAACTTTAAGTATGTTCTCATTATATTTATGTCTGGGGATGACTGGGTTTCAAAGGCAAGCTCAAGTTGTTTCAACCTCAGTTTACCACAAATGTTCACATGTGCATTTTTGAGTTTCCTAAGACATCCTATCAATTTACAGAGGAATCATGCAGCAGTGATAAAGGGAAGACAAGGTCCATGGTGAAGAGATCACCAAATCCAAAAACCTGTCTGGTTGCCATCAGAAAGGAACAACTTTTAATCATGTGCAGTTTTTGTAAAGAGGCCTTTGCCATTTTGCTCTTTTAAAGGTTCATTTCATCACCTATCATTTCTAGTACTTCCTGAGCTGGCATACTTTCAACCATTCTAATGGCTTTCTATGTCATGGAGGATGGAGCTTTAGGTCCTTAATCATAGCCTTTCTGTCACCTCGGTTACAGATGCACTGATCATGGGAGAGTCACACAATGGATCCTTCCACCAACATTACACGAACCCATTAAAAGGCTGCCTTCTCTCAAAGCCATTGTATGTAGCTCTGGATTGCTACCTAATGGCTGGGATTTGACATATTATTCCTAGTGTGCTGCTTCCTTGAATGAGATCATCCATGAGACTAGTCTGTGAAAGAACAAGAAGTGGCATTCAGTGGGGAAAATGGGACGGGGAGCAGACGACTGGGAGAATATTGAAGAATATTTATCTAATCATAGCAATTTGATTGCATTGGTGATGACATTTCCACCTCTAAATGGCTTGGGACATTAATACTTGAAGTTATACCTCTTCTTCTCATACATAGCACCTGATAACTGATATCTGAAGAATGTATATTGCTCCATGTTCTTCCAATGGGGATAATTTAAATTGGCAGGACATGGAAAAGTGACTTCTTAATTATGGTATTCCAATTACGGAATGTCCTCTCACTGTAGGTCTGACTGGCACCAACATGGTTTATTTCTGACACCAAGCTTCTTATTTAAGGCCTTGGTGATTAATTTACTTCACAGTAAACATGCACACGGATTTCAAACTTGCTTTTCTTACTCTAGTTTAAATTAATTTTAATGACATTCAATAAAATGCAACAAATTACTAAAACGCAATCATATTTATCCAACGTAAATCACAATTTTAAAGTTATAGTTTTAAAGTTATGCCAATTGCTTTGTTTGTGACGTCTAGATCCAGAGAAGCCATGAATTTGGTCTATTCTGCCTTGGTCAGACCACACCTGGAATGCCGTGTCCAGTTCTGGGCACCACAATTGAAGGGAGATATTGACAAGCTGGAATGCGTCCGGAAGGTGACTCAAATGATCAAGGATCTAGAGAACAAGCCCTATGAGGAGTGGCTTAAAGAGCTGGGCATGTTTAGCCTGCGGAAGAGAAGGCTAGGAGAAGACATAATGGCCATGTATAAATATGTGAAGGAAAGTCATAGGGAGGAGGGAGCAAGCTTCTTTTCTTCTGCCCTGGAGACATGGAACAATGGTTTCAAACTACAAGAAAGGAGATTCCACCTGAACATGAGGAAGCTCTCATTGTGAGAGCTGTTCAGCAGTGGAACTCTCTGCCCCGGAGTGTAGTGGAGGCTCCTTCTTTGGAGGCTTTTAAGCTGAGGCTGGATGGCCATCTGTTAGGAGTGCTTTGAATGTGATTTTCCTGCTTCTTGGCAGAATGGGGTTGGACTGGATGGCCCACAAAGTTTCTTCCAACTCTATGATACTATTATGTGGTTATCTTGTTTTGATTATGTATGTTTTAAATCTACAACAGTTTTGGACTGTTTACATTGTGTAAATCTAGAACAGTTTTGGACTGTTTACCACCCATGAGAAAGGACAGGATATAAATATTTTAATTAATTAATTTGTTAATTATTGTTAATGGAAACTTTTGATCTCACCAAAGGGGTCAATTACTAATAATTACTGTAGGATCCTTGAACTGACATATATGACAGTACTGCAAAGCATATAATTCGCGGCTCTGTGGGGTCAGCTGTTAGCAGAGAGAAAGACTGAGACCCTCAAGCATGGGCTGCAATGCAGAACTTTACAATAATTGAAATACATCACTGCCATGCTGAGACTTAAACATGTTTGTATGCCTCAACTATTTCTTTTGTATCTGGTCTTCCCCATGAATTTGCTCTGTAAAACATATATAAGGGATCTACTTGATCACAAGGCTGAACTGGTTTCAGACAGTTTATGAACAGAATGACTTAACTCAGCTATGCAAGTGGTAAAGATAAACATGCACAGTTGTTGTTGGTTTTATGAGAGATTTCCCTTTCCTGCTTTAACCTAAGGGTTGTGTGCAGCTAATAAATCTGTCTGAACCACTCTCTTGCTGTGCAATCTGCGGATGGTCTGACCCTTTTGATCAAATGCTGTGTGTTACATGTTTGTTCATTTTTGTACCAGATTCAGACTTTGCTTACATGGGGTGCAAGATATTAGCATTCCACTAACAGCCAACACCACAATACTCTGCCATGTTAGAAAATTTGAATTATACACAATGAGGCACCATACAAAATGCCCCAATATGCAGTGCCCCCGCCCCCCCCCCCGGTATAGCGGTGAACCTCACAAAACATCCTGCTGTACATTGAAGCCTTCTGTTACACAATGAGGCACCACAAAAAGGTCTGGTTGCCCATGACTAGATAACTAAACCACAAAAAGGTGGGGAGATTTCTTTTCTTGCTCGATACACCTCCATTCCAGGTTAATAGTGTTTCATAGTTCTGTTGGGGACCTTTTCATCTGCATCTCCTTGCACTACAATCCCACAGTCCCATAAAACACTGTATTGGTGCTCAGCACAACCATTGTGCAAGGGCCATAGTGCTGGCTCTGTTTTTCCTATGATTCCAGCAGCATGGTTATTGCAATTCTCTTTCCATGTGAATGCAACAATTGTATAATGCTACAATTCTAAACTGCAGTAATTTGGTTTACAGTGCTGTACAATCTCAACAGGATGCCTGCCAAAGTTTCAAATCTGTGCCACTTTCTAGTCTGTAACTAGTCTTACCTCCACCTTGTTTTGATTCCCAATTCCATTGTGGTTCAAAGAGACAATAATACATAGAACCGCAAAGAACAAGAATGGAAGTTGCAACATTGTTCTTTTTTCTTTTTCACTGTTTTTTTAAAAAATTGATTATACACACACACACACACACACACACACACACACTTTTCTCTTCTCTTTACTCCCCTCTTTCCTACTTTTGTTTAAACATGTTCTCTCATTTATTATGTAAATTTTTCTTTTTCTTCTCTTGAATATGTTTATTCTTAATAAAAATTATTTAATAATAATAATAATAATAATAATAATAATAATAATAATAATAATAAAGAATTGTTGCCGATGTATGAAGCTGCTCTGAGTCCCCTTCAGGGTTGAGAAGGGGGAGGTACTAATGTGATAAATAATAAAAATAAGTAGCAATGAAATTAATTTTATGGTTGGGGGTCACCACAACATGAGGAACTATATTTAGGGGTCACGGCATTAGAAAGGTTGGGAACCACTGAATTAAAGACTTTACACGGATATACACAAAAAATGTTGAACATATGTTCCCCACAAATACATGGTTTGGCATATATTTCTGGCATACAGAATGGTACTACAAAATTCGGAAAGGGTACAAGTTGAGGATTGAACTGCATTCCAAGACATGTATTATCCGGAAAAGTGGAGATTAGACTGGTTCATTTACATTCTGTCCCATTCCTAGAGAAAATGGATATCATAAACTCTGCAGCACTGCAGCACCATTGATGCAGTGGGCTGGAAGATGTAGTGCAGATTTCAACTCAGCTTGAATCAGGTGGCTTTTAGTGCCAATAGATATCCATCTGGCCCAATAAATCTGCTCACTGAAGCTTGATTTTTTTTGGTCTGAGAAGCTTGTCTCTTCATACAATGAAATCCAAAATCCACAACTGAACAATAGCTTTTTTTGGCTAACCAAAAAGTATGAATCGTATCATGCATGCTTTTAAGTCTCCAATGACTACTTAATCAGAGAGAAAAAGTTAAACAATCATACAGAAGAAGAAAAATGACAATGTTTCTGTTCAGTTGGTGTATACTGGCCATGTAGGGACTGAGACCAAGAACAGTAAAAATTAAAATCCATTAGCTGCAGTTACTCCAGCAAAGGATCACCGCTTTGTCGGGGCGCTGGAGCTTGAGCACCTCAATGATGTCATGAGCGAAACCGTGAAGGGACACCCAAGACGGGACGGTTGTGGCAGAGAGGTCAGACCAAGAGTGATCCCTGGGGAAGGCAATGGCAAACCACTCCAGTATCCTTGCCAAGAAAACTAAATGGACCAGTACAACCAGAGATATGTCGGTATGCCATTGGAAGATGGGACTCCCAGGTTGGAAGATGGCCAAAATGCTACTGGGGAGGAGCAGAGGATAAGTTCAACTAGCCCCAGATGTGATGACGCAGCTAGCTCAAAGCCGAAAAGAAGGCTAGCGGCCGACGGTACTGGAGGTGAACGACGAATCCGATGCTCTAAAGATCAACACACCATAGGAACCTGGAATGTAAGATCTATGAGCCAGGGCAAATTGGATGTTGTTATTGGTGAGATGTCAAGACTAAAGATAGACATTCTGGGGGTCAGCGAACTGAAATGGACTGGAATGGGCCACTTCACATCAGATGACCACCAGATCTACTACTGCGGGCAAGAGGAACATCGAAGAAATTGTGTAGCCTTCATAATTAATAAGAAATTCGCTAAAGCGGTGCTTGGATACAACCCAAAAAATGACAGAATGATCTCAATTCGAGTGCAAGGAAAGCCTTTCAACATTACAGTGATCCAAATATACGCCCCAACCACAGCTGCTGAAGAAGCAGAAGTAGATCAGTTCTATGAGGATCTGCAGGACCTACTGGATAATACACCAAAAAGAGACATTATTTTCATTACAGGAGACTGGAATGCCAAGGTGGGAAGTCAAATGACAACAGGGATCACAGGCAAGCATGGTCTGGGAGAACAAAATGAAGCGGGACGCAGGCTGATAGAATTTTGCCAGGAAAACTCGCTGTGTATAACGAATACTCTCTTCCAACAACCTAAAAGACGGCTTTACACATGGACCTCACCAGATGGTCAACACCGAAATCAGATTGACTACATCCTTTGCAGCCAAAGGTGGCGGACATCCATCCAGTCGGTGAAAACAAGACCTGGGGCTGACTGTAGCTCAGATCACGAACTTCTTATTGCCCAATTTAGAATAAAACTAAAGAGATCAGGGAAAATACACAGACCAGTTAGATATGATCTCACTAACATTCCTAGCAAATATACAGTGGAAGTGAAGAACAGATTTGAAGGACTAGATTTAGTAAACAGAGTCCCAGAAGAACTATGGACAGAAGTCCGAGACATTGTTCAGGAGGCGGCAACAAAGTATGTCCCAAAGAAAAAGAAAACCAAGAAGGCAAAATGGTTGTCTGCTGAGACACTGGAAGTAGCCCAAGAAAGGAGGAAAGCAAAAGGAAACAGGGATAAGGGGAGATATGCCCAGTTAAATGCACAATTCCAGAGGTTAGCCAGAAGAGATAAGGAACTATTTTTAAACAAGCAATGCATGGAAGTGGAAGAAGACAACAGAATAGGAAGGACAAGAGACCTCTTCCAGAAAATTAGAAACATTGGAGGTAAATTTCAGGCAAAAATTGGGCATGATAAAAAACAAAGATGGCAAGGACCTAACAGAAGCTGAAGAGATCAAGAGAAGGTGGCGAGACTATACAGAAGATCTGTATAGGAAGGATAATAATATTGAGGATAGTTTTGACGGTGTGGTGAATGAATTAAAACCAGACATACTGAGGAGTGAGGTTGAATGGGCCTTAAGAAGCATTGCTAACAACAAGGCAGCAGGAGACGACGGGATCCCAGCTGAACTGTTTAAAATCTTAAAAGATGATGCTGTCAAGGTGATGCATGCCATTTGCCAGCAAATATGGAAAACACAAGAATGGCCATCAGACTGGACAAAATCAACTTATATCCCCATACCAAAAAAGGGAAATGCGAAAGACTGCTCAAACTTCCGTACAGTGGCCCTTATTTCTCATGCCAGTAAGGTAATGCTCAAGATCCTGCAAGGAAGACTCCAGCAATACATGAAGCGAGAGTTGCCAGATGTACAAGCTGGGTTTAGAAAAGGCAGAGGAACGAGAGACCAAATTGCCAATATCCACTGGATAATGGAGAAAGGCAGGGAGTTTCAGAAAAAAACATCTATTTCTGTTTTATTGACTATTCTAAAGCCTTTGACTGTGTGGATCATAATAAATTGTGGCAAGTTCTTAGTGGGATGGGCATCCCAAGCCACCTTGTCTCTCTCCTGAGGAATCTGTACAAGGACCAAGTAGCAACAGTCAGAACTGACCATGGAACAACAGACTGGTTCAAGATTGGGAAAGGCGTACGGCAAGGCTGCACACTCTCACCCAACCTTTTTAACTTGTATGCAGAACACATCATGCGATGTGCGGGGCTGGATGAATGCAAAGCTGGGGTGAAAATTGCTGGAAGAAACATTAACAACCTCAGATACGCAGATGACACCACTCTGATGGCCGAAAGCGAGGAGGAGCTGAGGAGCCTTCTAATCAAGGTGAAAGAAGAAAGCGAAAAAGCCGGGTTGCAGCTAAACGTCAAAAAAACCAAGATTATGGCAACAAGAATGATTGACAACTGGAAAATAGAGGGAGAAACCGTGGAGGCCGTGACAGACTTTGTATTTCTAGGTGCAAAGATTACTGCAGATGCAGACTGTAGCCAGGAAATCAGAAGACACTTACTTCTTGGGAGGAGAGCAATGTCCAATCTCGATAAAATAGTAAAGAGTAGAGACATCAGACTGGCAACAAAGATCCGCCTAGTCAAAGCCATGGTATTCCCTGTAGTAACCTACGGATGTGAGAGCTGGACCTTAGGGAAGGCTGAGCGAAGGAAGCTCGATGCTTTTGAGCTGTGGTGTTGGAGGAAAGTTCTGAGAGTGCCTTGGACTGCGAGAAGATCCAACCAGTCCATCCTCCAGGAAATAAAGCCCGACTGCTCACTGGAGGGAAAGATACTAGAGACAAGTTGAAGTACTTTGGCCACATCATGAGGAGACAGGAAAGCCTAGAGAAGACAATTATGCTGGGGAAAGTGGAAGGCAAAAGGAAGAGGGGCCGACCAAGGGCAAGATGGATGGATGGCATCCTTGAAGTGACTGGACTGACCTTGAGGGAGCTGGGGGTGGTAACGGCCGACAGGGAGCTCTGGCGTGGGCTGGTCCATGAGGTCACGAAGAGTCGGAGACGACTGAACGAATGAACAACAACAACAAGCTGCAGTTTAGCAGCTTTTCTTGGAATCTAGATGGTTCACAGGGCTGGAATCACACATGGTCCACCTCTTGCCCACCCAGGTTTACTGGACATTTATCTATCTATCTATCTATCTATCTATCTATCTATCTATCTATCTATCTATCTATCTATCTATCTATCACATCTTGATCTCTTTGTGTTCTCTAATGATGTGAGCAAACTTCTCTGTTGGTGTATTCAGCACAAGACAGGGAGAGAGGGGGAAATGGCCAATAACTCAGCTTGATCAATACATTAATTCACACATTTTGGTCCTGTCTTTGTGAGCCCTTCTCTCTACTCAGAAAGCTTTGTTTCTCGAGTACTCTTGAAACAGTTGGTTGAAGAACTCCTTTGTCAAGCAGCGAGGTGCTCTTGCTACCAAATGTTGTCCTCCCTCTCTATGGAAGAAACTACTTAGGATGAAGGCAAGGAGTGCATCAGGGAAGGAAGCATTTGTTTCATCTCCCAGTTAGAAAAGTGTGAAAAGCCTAGCCTCACAGTAAAAACGGAAAATGTCCCTTTCTTGAAAACACTTATTCTATTAAACAAGAAATATATGTCAACAAAGAGAAGATTGTGGTGTGAGAGAAAAGAAAAACAGAAAGGAAACTATTCCTCCTGCTCCTCATGGAAAGGGTTTAGGTTATAATCAAAAGAAGGAAGGAAACAAAATGTGTGAGTTAAAGGTAGGAAGAAGATCCTTCCTGAAAAGGTCAACCATTCCGGGCTGTTTTTAGCAAGAGCAGTATCAAAGCAGCATTAAGGTGCCTCCCTCATTGAAGCAACTGGAGATGTTTATCCAATGTGGCACATGTGTCATCCAGGTTGTGGAAGTAAGGTTGTGCTTGGGGTGGTGTTACACATGCAGGTTGTACATACAGATTGTGATTGCATGTTGAGGATGCACATGTGCATTGTATTCATGCACGCAGATGCCCTCCCATGGGTTGAACATTCAGTTGCACAATGTAGTAATTAACTTACAAGGTGTTGTTTCAAAACCACTGAGTTACACTCTGTCTCTTGAACTAGGATGTTTGACAGCATTTAATGGGACACACATTACTTGTACAAGAAATAGCCTGACTGGGAGATGTCTTTGAATATTTCAGGATTTGGGAAGTTGTAAACAAAAACAGAGTTTGGAAAAGCAAACATAGCAATATATGCTATGGCTACAATCCTATATGGTGGAACAATACTACACCTGGCCATTTGACAGCCCTGGGACCAGTGATGAGAATGGTGAAAGATAGGAAAAATATCTTGTGAAACATGAGATAAAACATGAGATAATTGCATCTTCCACTGAGGTTTGCTGAGATTCTCCAGAAGTCTCAATGGATGATATGGACCAGAATCCTTTATCACAGTATACAATACATAATACTACACACACTTAAGTATGCAGCAGAGATGCTAAGAAATCCTGACCAGAATCCTATATTATAGTAAGAAATGCATAATTTAGGGCAATGCTCTTGTTACTGTTAAGTATTTGTGCTCCTTATGTAGGTCTTGTTTCCTCATCAGATGTGGTGATTTTGGCATTCTAGGATGATTTCACCACATCTGAGGGATGGAGACCAATGTTGGACATCACACAACATTGTGTGACATCTGACGGAGGCCTCACCCACAACTGGAGTGAAAGTGTTGCTGGGTGCTTCCATCCCAACACAGGAGGCTTCCAGTGTTTTATTGGCCTTAGTGGACCCAGCATGGGGCTTCCCCACAAGGGCAACACTTTCCCCATGTGATGGGAAAGCATCATGGAGAGGGAGCTGCACATGGGGAACAAATTTACTCCGCTGTTCCCTCTTTCCTCTCAGAAGCCTGTGCTTTCTCATGAGGTCCCAAGTTTAGGGGCTACATAGGGGCTGAGAAAGTCTCTAAATCTCCACTTACTGCTCTGATGAACACATGAGAAGTAACTGGCTGCTGTTCCCACTTTACCCATAGAAATAATCAGTGGTGCAGGAGGAATTGCAACAGGGACCCTTTTTCTTCCTCTCACAATGGGAATTGCCCACACTTTAAGTATACTTAACTAAGTGACCTCTCCTGGCCTACCCCCTCCAACCTGATGGAAATGTCATTCACTCATGCTCCGATTGCTGGCAGAATGGATTTTTTTCTCCCCATGAAGCTGATGCCTGGTAAATTAGGTTTGGAAGGAGATATGATCATGGCAATAGTGTCACAATCATGACTAAGTAGCAATTATGGATGCAAAACAGTTCCTTAGATTTACCTATCCATAAAATATATTTAAGTAACTCATGCAGGATGCCGATCATTATATGCAAAATTGGATACAGCACAGTATATATAAGAAAAAGACCAGTATGAATATAAAGATACATTTTCATGCAGATTTTTTTTAAAAAAATCTACAAACTAATGTTGAATGGAGCGAAAGGAATTAGAGTTTTGATGAATGAGAAACTGAGCAAAACTGACAGATTCATATCTCCCATTAGTTTGAAGTAAAACCCAATAGGTTCACAATGGAAACTAATCCCAGGTTTGTGTGCACAGGTTGGAAACCAAAATCCCACTGAAATCAGCCCCATTTAAGAAAGGCAGAACTAAAATCCATCCCATTGCTTTCAATCTGACTTTGTATTGACCAGAGGTGTTTTGTACAACTGCAGTGAGATTTTCCAGAATTAATGCAATCACTGTTTGTTGAGAGTTGTGCCAATGTTGCAGGTGTGTAGGGAAAACACATACAGGGAGATTATGCCCAGGAGTCCTGCTCCTTCTTTAGCACAAGTCCTGCATTATGTCTTCACGGAGCTTTGTGAATATGTTTAGTATGTCTACTCAATGACAACAAAAGTCTTCCATATAAATAGAGTGGTGAAACTGCTTTGGGTTTAGTCTAATCTTCAAATGCGCTATCCAAGGTACACTATTCCTAAAAGAACTGTAGTACCTTGGGACTTCCTTTAATGTTTGGACTAAAACCCAGAGTGCATTGACTTACGTGCTATCATTTGAGCCATCAGCTGTCCCTAAATGAGCAGGCTCTATCCACATGGTCAGGGATCCTGAAAAGGCGGCAGGTACAAACTGCTCCCTCCTTCCCTGTGCTCCCCACCCCTGACTGCATTCACAATGTCAACAAGGGAAGGGGTCATTGGTTACTGCACAAACTACATCTGTTGGATTTCTTTTCATAAAACTCTTGGAGACACAAGGAAAACAAAGGACAGTCACCTCTGGTTTTCCTTCATCCAGTCAGTATCTGGATCATCATCTGACCCTGTGCATTTTTTGCGGCTTCTGTGAATAAAAATATAAACCCATAAAGCGTAATGGTCTGTACTGATTTATTAAATATGAGTGTAGTCTTAGGGACCTTGTGACACTGGAAACCAAGGGAGCTCCACTCCTGGTTTTACGATGCTCCCAAGACCTCTCCATGCAATTATTTCCTTGTCTCCCCACAGCCCATACATTATTCTCTATAATAATATGTTTTCTGAAACTCTTTTCCATAAACTACTGTAGCAGGCAGCAAGAAACCATATTATTATTGATATCGTGTCACATCAGTAGTAAAATGACTTATGGAAAATGGACTGTGAATAGAGACGGTTCCAATTTAAAACATTCTGACCTTTCAGATTATTAAAGAGGAGAATGGTTGGGGAGGGGGACCAAACTAATATGCAGTAGCATCACACCCACACAACAAATCACCTTGGGATTACAGGCAAGCTGCAGGTTTGTTCTTTGGGACTTAGTTTGTATTTTTCTCATACTGGATTTCAGAGAACTCTGGGGACTGAAGGGAAGCTCATCAGAGGGTGCCTTCGGAGCTTGGAAAGCTACTTTAAAATGTTCCCACGACACATTGCATGCCATCGTATTTCATATTTCTACATGGTTGTGAAATCCAGTGAGAAAGAAATATGAACAGGGGGCAGGGAGGGGGTACTCATTTGAAAAGCAGGTCTCTGTGGATACAATGAACTGCCAAAGGTTTTCCTAGGGCTCATCTATGCAAGAACTAAAACCTGACATGGAGCAGAAGTCACTCCAAGTTGTCTACATGACATCCAAGGATTGTTGTTCATTTGTTCAGTCATTTCCGACTCTTTATGACCTCATGGACCAGCCAACACCAGAGCTCCCTATCAGCCATCACCACCCCCAGCTCCATCAAGGTCAATCCAGTCACTTCAAGGATGCCATCCATCCATCTTGCCCTTGGTCGGCCCCTCTTCCTTTTTCCTTCCATTTTCCCCAGCATAATTGTCTTCTCTAAGCTTTCCTGTCTCCTCATGATGTGGCCAAAGTACTTCAACTTTGTCTCTACTATCCTTCCCTCCAATGAGCAGTCGGGTTTATTTCCTGAAGTATGGACTGGTTGGATCTTCTCACGGTCCAATGCACTCTCAGCACTTTCCTCCCACACCATAGTTCAAAAGCATCTCTCTTCCTTTGCTCAGCCTTCCTTATGGTCCAGCTCCCACATCGGTAGGTGACTATGGGGAATACTATTGCTTTAACTATGTGGATCTTCGTTGCCAGTGTGATGTCTCTACTCTTCACTATTTTATCAAGATTGGACATTGCTCTCCTCCCATCTCCATCCAAGGATATCCAGACCTTAATGTAGGGTAAACCAGGGGAATGATGACTTAAACTGGCGACTGTCGGACGATGACTTAAACCAGCGACTGTTGACTCTTGAATGTTTTATACAGTTTTTATACTGTTTTATATTGTTTTTTGTTATATTGTATTTAAACTGCATATTTATGTTTTTAGTTGTGGGCACCATGGGGTGCCATTTTGATAAGCACCCTGAGTCCCTCTACAGAGGTCAAGATAGGATGGTATACACATGTCAGAAATGAATTAAAAATGGTTTAGCCCCTAGTTAAGGAAAGTTGGTGAATGCTGCAGAGTTTCAGCAATCTCCCTGCTTTCTTCCTGGTAATGCAGGTCAGGACAGAACATACAGGATAGATAGGAAGTCTCATGGAGTTCTGTAGCCATCTGGTTGAAGTGATAAGAAAGGTAATATGATGGTTTGGTGGGGCCAAATCAGCTAGACCTTGGAGACTCCATCCCACTGTCAGTGTAGGTTGGGCTGTCTCCATGGTCAGTCTGGAGTATTGCTCCTTCAGACTGGCCATTGACTAAATGGCCAATGTAGATAAGCTGATAGAACCTAAAATATTAAACTAAGTCAGTTGTACTTCAGGTATATCATGGCTAATTAGAAAAAATGATCATGCTTAGTAAAATCAAAGACACAAGGAAAACAAGGATATCACAACAGGAGGATAGATTTAATTAATGAAGTTCCAGCCCTTGATTCTTAACAAGGCTATTAATAATAGGGTGTCTTGGAGGTCATGCATTAATAAGGTCACCATAAATCAAAGCCCGTTTGAAAGCCAATAACAACACATACAGTGCTTGAGAAGTTAGTATGTTAGTGCTCACATATGTCTGAATGCAAGCCCCATAGTCCTCAGGTAGAATAGCCAATGCTGCCCAAGAAAGGCACAATCTTTCACTTAGATCAAGGTTTTTTTCCCCAAAAACCTACAACAATTTAAACCATATGGTTGAAGAAAGCCAGAAGTACAGAGTAGCAGAGTCATTATAATGAGCGGTGAAGCTGAAAAGCCTTGCTGAAAATCTTTGACTCCGTAATGAATTTATTAGGTAGTCTTAAGCAAGCCATTTTGTCTTACTCCAGCTACTTCAGAGATAATATTACTGATGTACTAAACAAGGCTGCAGTAAGCATAATTGGGATAAGGTATACCAATAGATTTCAGTGCTTAAACATGTAGGGTGGCATCATGCTCTGCATTTAAAATATCACAAGGAGGACATAGATCTCATAACTGCTGGAGATACACATTTGCAGTAATGAATTCCCAAATTCCTCCACTCTCTCCAAAAACCTCTCTTTCCTGAACTTTATCATAGATGCTGTGGATCAGGATGCTATCAAACTGTGTCTTTTGGTCGCAGGGTACCATGAGAGATGTCATGGCATCAGGATTTTCTAAGAGATCTCTCCAGCTCAATGTGCTCCAGGAAAGTTTTGCCAGTAGCTGCTGGAATCCTGTATCAGCTTATACTTAACCAAACCTGCATCTATATTCTAGAATTAAATGCAGTTTGACATTATTTAAAGTGCTATGGTTCAATATTATAGAATCATGGGGTTTCTAGTTTATTGAAGCAACAGCACCCTTTGGCAGAGAAGACTAAACACCAAAAAAGCCTAAATATAAGTCTCATAATTCCATAGCATTGAGCCATTGTATTTAAAGTGCTATCAAACAGCATTAATTCTACACTATAGATAAGGCATAGGCAAATTAAAGCCCGAGGACCAGATGCGGCCCTCTGGGCACCATCCTCAGGCCTTCAACAGCAACGTGTGGCAGGGGACAGGTATTATATTATTATTTTATTTATTTACTTCATTTATGTACCGCTTTTTCTCACCTCACTCCAAAGCAATTTCCAACATATTCACATATCTAAATATAATAATTAGACATGTGCAATCCATGGTTCTAAATGGTTCTAAAGTACTTACAAAACTAAAGTTCTGGTGGTGAAACTTTTGGAACTCTAACACAACTTTCAAAATTTCATTATAAATGGCAGTTCCTAATAGGTTCTGTCATAAAAATCACCAATAATGAAATAATAATGAAATTTTGAAGGTTTTGTTAGAGTTCTGAAATTTTCACCACCAGAACTTTAGCAACACTAGAAGCAAAGCGTCCCCTAGTTTCACAACCAGAACTTTAGTTTTGTAAGTACTTTAGAACCATTTACAACCATGGATTGCACATGCCTGATAATAATATATGGATAATATATGATACATGGCGATAATCTATATAAATAAAAATGTTATGTTAGCTTGTGGGATTAACGTAACTCCAAAACCACTTGGTGAATTGACACCAAATTTGGACACATATACACAGACTGGGCCACAACAACGCGTAGCAGGGGACGGCTGGAGTCCTCTCAGCCACTGTGTGTCTCATCCTCCTCCCGGCATAAGGATGGTGCAAGTGGTCCCATCCTTCTATCGGGAGGACGGCTCAAGGAAGGCATGTGGCTTCTGAGAGCCCTTTGGAGTCTTCTCAGGCACCACCTGTCTCGCCCGCCTCCTGGCATAATGTCAAGAGGACATCAGAGCACTCATCGTGTGTCCTGCCTTCCTCTCAACAAAAGGATGGGGCAAGCAGCTCTGTCATTATGCTAGGAGGATAACCTAAAGATAACCAGACCTGCCCTGCCCCCTCCTGGCTCTGCTCTCATGGGCCCACCCCATCCAGTATGCAAACAACGCCCCTCCCTCCTGGCCCAGCCCTCTCTGCTGGGCCGTGGCCCCAAGTCAAAAAAAGTTTGCTCATGCCTGCTATAGATCCATCCTAAATGTCTTTTCCTGGCCTGATGTCTTGAAACTGATCACATGAAGTGGATTAGCGATGAGTTACAATTGTGACAACAGTGTCAAAATGGTGACTAAGTCGAGATTGTGAATATGAAACATTTATAACTGTTTTGTATTCACAACTGCAACTTAGTCATAATTTTGAAGGAAAGTAATTCTATCAATAAAAGAACCAGGCTGAATAAGGTTTCCATTAGGTGAAGGGGTAATGGGTGTCAGACTAGGAGAGCTCACATATATATAATATATAAAAATCATGCTGCAGCCATGGGAGCAAAGGTGGTTTTTCTTTCTTTCTTTGGTGAGGAGTGGAATTATTATTATTATTATTAGTCGTGTCAGGAGCGACTTGAGAAACTGCAAGTCACTTCTGGTGTGAGAGAATTGGCCGCCTGCAAGGACATTGCCCAGGAGACGCCCGGATGATTTGATGTTTTTATCATCCTTGTGGGCGGCTTCTCTCATGTCCCCGCATGAGGAGCTGGAGCTGATAGAGGGAGCTCATCCGCCTCTCCCTGGATTCGAACCTGCGACCTGTCGGTCTTCAGTCCTGCCGCACAGGGCTTTAACCCATTGCGCCACCGGAGTGGAATGACATTGTTACCTAAGATTAAGGTGCATTTGGTTATAAGTTGGCCATCCCCACTTTTTCTCTCTGTACTTGTATATTTATCATTTTACTTGGACTAGAAGTATATTGTATGTTGTGTTTATATTGTCTGTTTTGATAAGGCCAATTGGCTGATCAATAAAATTGTTTGGCATTGTTAGCCATAACTATAATGATGAAGCTTCACTCTCATCATTGCACTGATGACACAAATGCTTGATCAAATTTTACAAATAAGGTTTGCCCTGACATTAAGTCTAATCATGCCCAACTCTAGGGGGTGGTGCTCATCTCCATTTCTAAACCAAAGAGCTGGCGTTGTCCGTAGACACCTCCAACGTCGGGTCGCCAGCATGACTAGGTGGAGTGCCATTACTTTCCCACCAAGGCGGTACCTATTGATCTACTCACATTTACATGTTTTCGAACTGCTAGGTTGGCAGAAGCTAGCCCTAACAGTGGAAGCTCACACTGCTCCCTGGATTCAGATCACAAGGTTCAGCAAGTTCAGCAGCAAGTTCAGCAGCTCAGTGGTTTAACTCACTGTGCTACCGGGGGCAGTGGGTTACAAATACAAATACTTACAAATACTAAGAATTTTTTTTGTCTGAGATCCTCAATTGTACTATATGGCAAGCAGTACTAATCATATGAGGGCAAAGCTCAATCACATTCTATTCAATTTATGTTCTTGTCTGTTTTTGATGGAAGCCATAGCCTCAAAAAAGGTATTGCAGAGTATTGGTACATCACGGCCAGCAGCAAGTCTTACTCCCTCTCCCCGCCCCCACTCTCTCTCTCTCTAAATATATGGGTGTGGAAGAAGCTAGACAGCAAGAAAGGTGACAGATTTTATTTGTTATTTAGGCAAAAGCAATAAAAATTGCACAAACTGCCCAAATCTTTTTTGGAAGCATTCCAAGCCATAAACTCAGAGGCTTTGGAGAATCTTAATCTCCCTGCATTTTTATCTCAAGGCCAATGCTGGATGCAAACAGCGGGACACATTTAATCAGGGATCAGATTTTATCTTGCCATTGGTCTGGGGAGAAGGCTAGGAAGTGTTTATTGGTCCAGAAAGCTGAACGTACAGTTCCACCAACTGACCGCTTTTGCAGCAGTCTCTTTTTCCACTTGATGGTAACATCTGATAGCTCATGAGCTGCTAGGAAGAGATTGATAGTCATGCTACATCGATGCATTTGAAAGCTGAAATTTCAACTCTGTGAGATTGCTGCTATTTCCAGCTACAGCAGTTCAACACCCAGCCCAGCAGCTAGAAATACATTGTCGGGATGCAAGTGGCAATATTTGGAATCTGCTACGTAGCAGACGAAAGCAAATCATAAAGTATTCCATCCAGAACAAAGCTTGGTAGTAATTAGTTATGTCCAGGCCATGGTAGATTTTTGGCAATCATTTCTATCCACTTGCACCCCACAGCCAATGAGTAGCTACTTTGGATCCAACTTCTTATTTGCCATTTACTAGTTACTTGTAATACATTGTTTTCCTCAATGAAATTAACATAACTAATGGGACAGAATGCCATAGTAATATGATGCTCTCCACTCCCCAACGTAGGATAGAGTCCCTACTCCCTAGTGTTGCTGCTTCAATGCTCCGATGCGTTTCGAGGCGAAACACTGATATGGTTAAGTGTGTTTTTTTAATTATACTGATTTATATGTTTGATAAATGAGAGGGAAAAGACACTTTTTGCAAGTTGCGAGACTTGAAGCTTTGAACTATAAGTACAAATGTTTGCTTTCAGGTAACATTTTAGGATATGGCCTGGTCCTATATATATTCTTAAAGTAACTGAATTCCCATTGATTTTTTGTGACTGTATTCTAAACATATGAATAAATCTCGATCTAGCTCAGTCATCTTTATTAATACCGAACTAGCCAGTATTCCAAATAAATGGCTTGTTTTAATAGATTCCACCAAATCAAACACTTTAATTATAGTAAAAGCAGCCATCACAAAATAGATAGCAATACCAGGATATAATGGTGGAAATCTACTGTTGCTCTAACAAGGAAACTATATATCTCATCGGGAAACTGTCAGCAACATCACTATCATTATCTAAAGTAAACGTAAAGGTTTCCCACTCAAAACAGGGGAATTCCAGACAAGAAATAATCAGGGCCAGCTAATCACCTCCCAACAAAGGATTCCCCCAAGCAGTAAGAAGCCAGACCTTGAAACTACAGGGCCATTAACTGCTAATCAAGGTGGCCAATTAAAACATTCACACCTACCTAGTAGGACTGGGCAATGCATGGTTCTAAAGTACTTACAAAACTAAAGTTCTGGTGGTGAAAATTTCAGAACTCTAACAAAACTCTCAAAATTTCATTATAAATGGCAGTTCCTAATTGGCTCTGTCAGAAAAATCGCCAATAATGAAATACTAATTAAATTTTGAAAGTTTTGTTAGAATTCTGAAATTTTCACCACCAGAACTTTAGATTTGTAAGTACTTTAGAACCATTTAGAACCATGGATTGCCCAGGCCTACTACCTAGAATATACAAGAGTTCCTTCTCCCACCCTGAACATTCCACAGATGTATAAACCCTATTTCCTAGTTTCTAACAAACCTCACAACCTACCTGTCAAAGATGCAGGCGAAACGTCAGGTGAGAATGCTTCTGGAACATGGCCATACAGCCTGGAAAACTCACAACAAACCAGTTTTTCTTTGACATTAAGTCTAGTCGCGTCTGACTCTGGGGTTTGATGTTCATCTACATTTCTAAGCCAAAGAGCTGTCATTGTCCATAGACACATCCTAGGTCATGTGACTGGCATGATTGCATGCAGCACTGTTACCTTCCCACCAAAGTGGTACCTACTGATCTACTCACATTTGCATGTTTTCAAATTGCTAGGTTTGCAGAAGCTAGGGCTAACAGCAGGAGCTCACCCCACCCCCCAAATTCAAACCACCAACCTTTTGGTCAGGAAGTTCAGCAGCTCAGTGGTTTAACCCATTGTGCTTCTGGGAGCTCCATCATTATCTACCCTCCTTCTAAAAGAGCTGCTTTTTAAACTTTCCATTTTCTCTCCCTCCTCACTTCAACTGTTTGTCCACAACCTGCTACAAATGCTGCAAGATGAACTCAAAAAGGAGTTTGCATTCATTAAACCCAACAGGAAGGAGATGTGAAGGTGGAATCTTGCCCTTCGTAGTAGGATAAGGCAAAGCAAACTGCTGCAACCCTGTGGAGCTTGTCTTGTTTTCTCATTAATAATTACTACCATCTCAACCAGACTCTAATACTGCTTGAGTATCTATGCATTCCAATTTTCAACTATGAAATATTGAAGGGTATGAGCTGTTCAGTCTTTGCAGATCACAGAATTATAGTCTGTACTATGCAAACCATCCATAATACGTGTATCCTTCTCTCCCTTTTTTCCTGCATCACTGCAGAAAATGTTCAAAACTCAAATGCATCCAACAAATATGCCTGCAAATGTGAGGACTTTCAGATACAAATTACTCCCAAGGAAGTTTCCAGGTTTTGCAAATAGTTGCATTCATGCCCAGTGTACAAAATGTCTACATGTTTATGCTGACCCTGGATTAAAGACAATGCATTGGCAAGAGATTATTTAGGATGCAAATAAGAGATTATGCAGTCAGGAAGAATGCTGATTCCTCAGACTGCGGTGACATGAACAAACATGCTGAAGGCAATTTATTGTGCTGATCATCTCCATAAACACAATATGTGAAACAAAATGGAGCAGAGGCTCATCTGATTGTGACATGGGCGATCCACAAGGAATATCAAAAGCATCTGATGAGGGCAAATTTAATATCTCATTCCTTATAGCACTGATGGGGAAAACGTGGTGCCTCGGATTTTATTACTGGGGGTCACGTGAATCCTCTTTAGGGATGTTAATTCTTTACTAATTTTCTATTCAAAGGAAGCAAAAGTCATTTTGGTAATTTTGCTCTTTCTGTGAGAGACTGGTATTTTCTAAGACATTATGAATCGCTTTAGAGAGAAAAGGGGTATAATAATAATAATAATAATAATAATAATAATAATAATAATAATGACAACTCAAAACTGACATATAAAAATATGGCATTTTTGTGAAGAAAACAGCACTTTCCATGCATTTACCCAATGCTTTTCTCTGCAAAAACAAACAAGCAAGCAAGCATCCGCGTTGTGTATAAATTTTGTTCAGAATGTCTAGAATTGCAATATTTTTGAATTGAATTGCACTGGGACTGTGGTGTAGCTGGCTGGGAGTGAGCTGCATTAAGATCACTACTGACCAAAAAGGTCATGAGTTTGAAGCCAGTCCAGGTTGGAGTGAGCTTCCGACCAATTTGTGTAGCTTTCTGTTGACCTTTGCAGCCCGAAAGACAGTTGTATCTGTCAAGTAGGAAATGTAGGTACCACTCATGTGGGGAGCCTAATTTACAATGCCATAAAAATCTCCAGCAAGCATGCAAAGAATAAGGAAGTACTTCATCAGTGTCACAAATGGACAGTGAAGCAACAGCTCCCCTGGTGCCCAGAATACCCTCATGAAAAAGCTGGAATGTTAAATAGCCTCTGTGTGTCTGTCTATATATGTTGTGTGTCTATGGCATTGAATGTTTGCCATGTGTGTACATTGTAATCCGCCCTGAGTCCCCTGCGGGATGGGAAGGGTGAAATACTGTAAATAAATAAATAAATAAATAAATAAATAAATAAATATTATTGTCACTCCAGGATTGACCTCTTCATAGTTTCTTGACCCTCTAGAAACACTTTTTCAATGTATGTTCAAATATTAAACTTATTCCATTTCATAGGTTAGTGTACTCCAGGACACAGCTTCATTGGTCCACCTACTTGTTGGCTGTGGGGTGCAAGTGGACTTACTCAAGGAAGGAGATCTTCTGCCTCCAAAATAATGCTCAAGCTCTGCTGAACTATCCTTAGATGGACCCTTCTAGCTGACCAGGATTTGGAGGATGGAGCTGAGCCTAGAAGTCCCATTGCTGCAGTTGTTGGATACATGCTTCTGCAATTCTTCTCAAAATAAGGGAGCATGACTAGGGTTTATGCCTATGTATGTCACCAACAGGATTCTAGCCCAAGTGCAGCTTGGAAGCACTAATGGGCTGAGAGTATTAGATATTACCTGAAGACGTCTGCCTGTTTTCCTCTAGAAGACTGAATCAAAATCACCTTGGGATTGTCCACTGGTGGTGAACCACTTCTATGCCATTAGAAGATATGGAGAGCCAATAGCAAAGAGTGAACACATGGAGACAGTAAGGCGAAATGATATGGAGCCTTTGTAAACAATGTCTGATCAACTGGATTTTGGTATAATAATACAAAAATATCCAAGCGAGGGGAAGTCAAATGTCCACTTCTCAGTGCTTCAGGCCCCATCTACACTGCCATATAATGCAGTTTCAAACTGCATTATATAGTTAGTGTGGACTTAAATTGCATTATCTGGCAGTGTAGATGGAGGCTCAGTCCTTGGTACAGTTGCCAAATTCTAAAGTGGGTTTTTAGGAAAAGATGAGGAGATTGAGCAGAGCCATTTAATAATGGCTATGCATTTGATGCAAACTCTTGACCTGAATCTAATTATGAGGACTTTCCGACAGTTAGAAGTATCTCACATTTTGAATTGTGCCATTTTTCTTTACTGTCAACAGTTGTCTTTGTCTGGCCTGTTCATTTTTATTTTCACTCTTAGAGTCACCAAGATCAAAGTTTTACGTGACAGAATTTACAAGAGTTCACAGCCGTGTTTTTCGTTCAGAGAAGGAAAGGTGGAAGGCAAGGTGCCCATCCATATATGCAGCGTGTTGGTAAAATAAATATATAAACGCAATCCAATCTTCATTTGGAGGTACTAAATTCCCCCCATCTCTTTCCAGATGGCTGGGAGATTTCTCCCAGGTGGTAAATATATTATTAAGAACTCATTTCACCGTGAAATTGACTATTCAAAACACAGACAGAAGTTAATATATTAGGACAACCTGTCTGAAACCCTACATTAGAGGAAAATTTATTTTTGTTTAATATAAAACCTTGTATTACACACGTGGCCCTTTCCCTTAAACTTCCTACTGGTAAAGTCACCCCCAGGCTGGTACAAATGTTTCCATGTCAAGTTGACATGCTGTTTGCATAAACCTCAGCACCGCGTCCATATACAGTTATCCACAACAAGCCTTGCATTTAGGCCAGGCACAGAGAGCGTCTAGGGATGGATTCTTATTTATTAGTGGTCCAAGAGGCCCTTAAAACAATTCATAAATAGCAAGCAAATTGGAAAACACAGCACAGAAGTGGAAAGCCATGGCCCTTGCCTATACGTAAGACAGAATCACAAGTGTGTGCACTTACTTAAAAGCAAACAAAACACCCTGGACATTCCACAGATAAATAAACCCCATTTTCCTAGTTTCCAAAAGACCTCACAACCTCAGAGGATGCCTGCCATAGATGTAGGCAAAACATAAGGAGAGAATGCTTCTGGAACATGGCCATGCAGCCCAAAAAACTTACAGCAACCCAAAACAAACCCTGTCACAGAGCAATAATATTTTTGTTTTGATGATGATGATGATTTATTTATTTATTTTATTTATTTATTTGGGGTTCTTTTACCCCGCCCTTCTCACCCCGAAGGGGACCCAGGGCGGCTTACACAGTAAAGGCACGATTAGATGCCTGCATCACAACAATCATCACAAATTACAATAAATTCACAGTTACCAACAGCTTCATGCATTATTCCAATAAAATCAATAAAATCAATACAAACCTAATTCCTCCCTTACATTGTCAGTGTTTGCTGTCTCATAGATCTGCTTTTAATACCATTTCGTCAATCCTGCTGGTCTTTAATTGCCTGGTTGCCCAAAGGCCTGGTCCCATAACCAAGTCTTCACCCTCCTCCTGAAGGAGAGGAGGGATGGTGATGCTCTGATTTCCCCAGGGAGTGAGTTCCACAGGTGAGGGGCCACCACTGAGAAAGCCCTGCCCCTCGTCCCCACCAGCCTCACTTGTGACAGTGGTGGGGTCGAGAGCAGGGCCTCCCCAGATGATCTCAAACTCCGAGGTGGGACGTAGAGGGAGATACGTTCGGACAGATACACTGGACCGGAACTGTACAGGGTTTTGTAGGGCATGATAATCAAGGTCAGCATTCTACATTGCAGTTGTAGATTTGTAACCTAGAATAACAGATTTGTTACTGTTTCATATACACTAACATGGCATGGTCACTGTCATGGCATATTTGCTACAATTGGAAATGATATTCTAAACTCATATTTCCAGCCAGCACCACAAGATGGAGATCTGTTCTCCTGGCAATTAAAGGATGGGTGGATGATGTTTCTACCTTGCTTCCACCAGCAAGTGATAATCAGAAGCTGTGGCAATGAGAAGCAGGACTGCAGTCACAATTCCCTGTTGCATTCTCGTTTATTGCTGGAAGGACTGTGGAAACAGCATCCAGCTGTTTTCAGATCACCAGCTGAACAGACCCTCATTCTCGTGGCTGCAGCCAGGGAATACGATCCCCCCCCCCCCCCCCCCCCCCATAGCGCAGCTTTGGAAGGGAAAGAGCTTTGCCTCTTCACACCAAAGAAGTAGTTCTGACCGGAACTACTTTGGGGGCGGAGCTGGAGGGTAATAGCCTCCCTCCAGCTCAGTCTTTGCTTGACGGTGACCCACCTCACCCGCCCATTAACAGTATAAGTATTGGTTGCCTTAGAGGGGCCGGATAGTATTTTTTTCCCCTTCTATGTTCTAGGAGGGTTTTTTCGCCAATCCTATACTGTTACTAGGGGGCAGATTGGGTTTTGGTGGTTATAAATAGGTTTAGCGGAAAAACAGCTAGAAAAAGAAATACATTTGGTGTGCACCCGAAGCATCCCCTTTTGGAAAAAGCCATTAATGTAAAACATCACCGGTTGTTACTCTAACCGAGGTGACTACTGGATAAATGGCTTTCAAATGGGGAGGGTCTTACCTCAACATCCTTGGGGAAGATTCCTCCAACATTGGCTAAAAGGTTACCCTGGTTTAGGTCACACGGGAACCGGGTGCTTCGCCCTATTTAGCCGAGTGGTAGGCCGGGAAGGGACACCACCTTGGCTTTAGACAATACATGTTCATGCTAGTCTGATTACGATATTCAGTTATTGAGTTAATTAGGTAACGATTAATAAAGCTGCCCAGTTTTAAACCCATAACTGTTGTGTTGTGTCTTCATTTGGTGGGTTGGCAGGCAAAGTAGTTTGGGGAGGGGATCGAGCTAAAAGACTCTATGCAATTACACATATGTAACTAAGTTGGTGGTGATAAGGAAATTTTTGTTCATTTCCTTATCTTTCAGTTGTGATTACTGGGAAAACTGGTTGTTGTCTTATTAAGACCTAGGCTATGGGTTGTTGTGAGTTTTCCGGGCTGTATTTGAGAAGCATTCTATCCTGCTTTAAACTGAGTGGCCCAATCATTGATTGGGTTTGTGGCCCAATTGTTGAATGGGTCACCTCCCAACAAAGGATTCCCCTAGGCAGTAAGAAGCCAGACATTGAAACTGCTAGGCCATTAAATGCTAATCAAAGTAGCCAATTAAAACATTTACACCTACCTCATACAGACAATAATAATAATAATAATAATAATAATAATAATAATAATAATAATAACAACAACTTTATTTATACCCCGCTACCATCTCCCCAAGGAACTCGGTGCGGCTTACATGAGGCCAAGCCCACAGTACATGAGTAAACAAAAGCAATAACAAAAACCATCAAAACAAAACAATTAATATAAATCACATAAACAGAAAATAAACAATAAACAATAATAGTAACACACAAGCATTTAAAAACCTATGGCCGGGCCAATGTAGTAATTTAAAATTTAAAAAAATAATGCTGGGCATGAACAAGGTAGGATATAACTGGCATAGGGTTTTTCAAGGAGAGATGAGGGAACGCAGTCAATCCTAGATCAGTGGTAAAGTGCATTTTGAGGGCATATTACTGAGAGTTTTCCTTATTCTGGGATGGCACACTGGAACAACCACATTTTCAGGTTCCTCCTAAAGACTACCAGCGTTGGGGCATGTCTAATGTCCTTAGGGAGTGAATTCCAGAGTTGAGGGGCCACCACCGAGAAGACCCTCTCTCTCGTCCCCATCAATCGCGCCTGTGAAGGAGGTGGGAGCATGAGCAGGGCCTCTCCAAATGATCAAAGAGATCGTGTGGGTTTGTACACAGAAATGCGGTCACGCATTATCTGTAGCATTAGCTTGGCTTCCAATAGGGAGTTACACATATCCGAAAGCTACCATTGAAGAAACAGAAATTGGTACCCAGATGCAGAGCATGTACACAGTGTATGATGTTTCACCAATAGAACAGAGATAGAAAAAGGAAACTAGCTGCTGGTTTTAATATTTTTATATTGTGTAAGGAGGATCGATGAGCTTAGCTGTGGTGAGGAGTCGGTAGTAAGGACGGGAAGAAATCCACTCTGTAACATTTTAGTTCAGATGATTATGGATTTATCTAATTTACAACTCACAGGCGCAAACACTGAACCAAACACTATTTCCAGACAGGAAGCGATACATTTTCAAGCTTGCACGATATTCCCAAAACAAACAAATGAAAACAGTATTTCACAATATGTACATAGTTGGAAAAAATGAACAAACAAAACTGCATATAATGGTAAAATATGCCCAAACACAGGATTATATACAAGTGCATTTTTTTAAATGGCATACAAAAAGATCTACAGCGTTCTCTCCAGATAATGATGGAAAGTCCTTAGAAAAGTGGGCTAGACTGATTCTGTACAAATGAGAAAATAGGTAAGATAGAATCATAGAATCCTAGAGTTGGAAGAGACCTCATGGGCCATCCATTCCAACCCTCTGCCAAGAAGCAGGAATATTGCATTCAAAGCACCCCAGACAGATGGCCATCCAGCCTCTGTTTAAAGGCTTCCAAAGAAGGAGCCTCTACCACACTCCGGGGCAGAGAGTTCCACTGCTGATCAGCTCTAACAGTAAGGAAATTCTTCCTAATATTCAGGTGGAATCTCCTTTCTTGTAGTTTGAAGCCATTGTTCCATGTCCTAGTCTCAAGGGCAGCAAAAAACAAGCATGCTCCCTCCTCCCTATGACTTCCTCCCACATACTTATACATGGTGGTTATCATGTCTTCTCTCAGCCACTCCTCATAGGACTTGTTCTCCGGACCCTTGATCATTTTAGTTGCCCTCCTCTGGACACATTCCAGCTTGTCAATATCAAGATGAAGCTTCTCAAGTTGGAGCTTTTATCAGCTCAACCTTAGCTGATAGGTTAGAGAGGGCCCATCTGGACAGATCTTTAAACTGAGACTGACACCTCCAGGAAAACTGAATTAATTCAGGACCCTGCTTTGCCCTGAATTAATTGATTAATTAATTCCAGGTGTGAGCCCAGTGTGGCTTGGGCCAGGGGACTGCATCACATGATCCCCAGGCCTAATCCAAACAGTTGTGTATGAGCCTGGAAAACCAAGAGGGTACCTATTCCCTCCCCCAAATCTACAAAATAAATCCTTAAAATTAAAACATCTTACATGGCCACTATTAAAGTACTGCTGTTTTCCTTCTGGCATGTGGGGGCGGGGGGGGGGGTGAGGAGTAATTTTCCTCCCCATCTCCTGGCGCATCATTTCTTTGCCCCAGGAGCACTCCAGCAGTACTTTAATGGCATCGGGGTATGTTGCTTTAATTTTTAAGGACTTATTTTGGGAGCACAGACAAGCACAGGTAACCTGAGCCCTGCTACATGCACAATGGAGGACCTTCTTGTGGCAACACCAGAGGCACTCCAAGTGGCCAGATACTGGTCAAAGGACATTTAATCAACTACCAAGCTTGCAAACTTTGTGTTTTGTCTGTTTGTTTGTTTGTTTGTTTGTTTTGTTAAAAATGTAATACAACTGTCTGGTTCCTCCTGACACGATAAATAAATACTATATAAGAAAAAAGTTGGATTTATGCTTTGAGGTGGCAGATGTATTCAAATGCTCGGGAAGTTGCCCACCCCCTCCCATCCTTCATTTTTAGTATCTTTGGATTTCAGCTCTAGCTCTAAACATTATATCTGAAGGCCACTGTTGCTGATCATAGAATTAATTTATTAAGCAGCAGTTAATAAGAAATTATAGAACTCTGTCTAATTAATGAGGCCACTAAAGCATTTCGTCAATCAATTATTCCAACTTAAGCAATTATTTACTTAAACAAGAATGTGCTGGAGAAAGTCATGGGTATTTTTTTGCAACTGCTTTGAAGTAATTTAGCAAATTAGAAATAAATTAACCCCTGGGAGGGATTTGGGACAAATAGCCAGAAGAGAAGGGTAAACAAGCCACTGCTTGAGTACAAATCAGCCTTCTCTAAATTCCAAAGAACAAAACACAGCCGGAAATTATATCCTCTGGGGGAAATTCAACTGGAGGGGAAGGAAATGGAGCTAGCAATCAGTTGCAACATACCTGAACCCAACCTGCTGGTTTGGAAAGTTTAACCAAAGGAGGGAGGGAATTTATTTGCATTCATTTTTAATATTCAAGACTCATATAGCAAATTTTAACATGCTCAAAGTGCTTCACACACATTCACTGAGTAAAAACAAACAAAAATGGTGGTGGATATGACAACATTTGGAAATAGTACTTTCTCAGAGTCTCCTATTCAGGAGACAAGCATTTCTGGGACTTTCATTCAAAATTACTTTTCCAATTCCTCTGTTTTTTTTTATTACAGAAGTGAGGGATGAACTGGATATTTGCCAGTTTACAGTTCAGTCTTTTAGTCCATATACAACCTTCCTAATGTGACGATCCCGTAATACAGTTCCTCATATTGTGGTGACTCCCAACCATAACATTATTTTCATTGTATTGTTGAAGCCTTCCATGGCAGGAATCACTGGGTTGTTGTAGATTTTTTGGGCTATATGGCCATGTTCTAGAAGCATTCTCTCCTGACGTTTTGCCTGCATCTATGGCAAGCATCTTCACAACCTCTGAGGATGCTTACCATAGATGCAGGCGAAACATCAGGAGAGAATGCTTCTAGAACATGGCCATACAGCCCAAAAAACCTACAACTCATTATTTTCATTGCTACTTCATAACTGTAATTTTGCTGTTATGAATCATTGTGTAAATATCTGGAATGCAGGATGTATTTTCATTCATTGGACCAATTTGGCACAAATACCCAATATGCCTAAATCTGAATATTAGTGGGGTTGGGAAGGAGGTTATTTTGTCATTTGGTAGTTGTAGTTGCTCGGATTTATAGTTCCTCTGCCATCAAGGAGCATTCTGAACTCCACCAACAATGGAATTGAACCAAACTTGGCACACAGAACTTCCATGATCAACAGAAATACTGGAAGGATTTGGTGGGCATTGACCTTGAGTTTTGGAGTTGTAGTTCACCTACATTAAGAGAGCACTGTGGATTCAAACAATGATGGATCTGGACCACACTTGGCACAACTACTCAATATGGCCAAATGTGAACACTGGTGGAGTTTGGGGAAAATAGAGCTTGACATTTGGGAGTTATACTTGCTGGGATTTATAGTTCACCTACAATCAAAGAGCATTCTGAACCCCACCAACAATAGAATTGGGTCAGACTTCTCACACAGAATCCCCATGACCAACAGAAAATACTGTGTTTTGTGATGGTTTTTGGCGCCCCCTCTGACACTTTCCTTGAGAACCTCCCAGGTTGAGAAACACTGATATACAATATCCAGTTTTTTGCCTCGTATTTGTAATCAGCCTTAATCAAAATTGGAAGTGTGGTGCATAGATATTATGAATAAATACATATTGCAGGCAGGGGAGGTGTGATCAGATTGAAAGGCCATTGCTTTCCCTGATTTATGACTCGGGCGGCACTGGACCTTTTCCGCCTTCTTATCAACTATGCTAAGTTAGCTCTCATTATGAAGGGAGACTTCATACTACAAGGATGGTCAGAAGTGTGTCAAATCAGTGCAAACTTAATTTCATGCTAAGCTGAATGGAAGGTCCTCTCCTTGCGAAGTCTCTCCTAGTCTAAAATATTGCTGGTTTCACTGCATCTCTGTTTGTGGAAAGGATAATCCCAATGCATGTACCAGAAATGATAGAACTAGTCAATCAAATCAGAGCATCCCAATTACTCTCTCCCCCAATTTTAGCTATTCTGTGCTGAAATATCTCAGATACTTTTCTGC
Source organism: Anolis sagrei ordinatus (assembly GCF_025583915.1). Classification (NCBI taxonomy): domain Eukaryota; kingdom Metazoa; phylum Chordata; class Lepidosauria; order Squamata; family Anolidae; genus Anolis; species Anolis sagrei. Next base: position 32,313,427 of record NW_026847882.1, read on the forward strand.
TCAGGTATGGAATAGGAAGCATTACTCATTAGGTTGGGGTGCAGGTGGGGTAACATTATATCCAGGATAGTCTTTTCATTTCTATTTATATATTTATTATTTGTGTGTTTGTTTGTTTGTTTGTTTACTATTTTTACATACTACTTCTCTCAGTCTGGAGGCAACTTGAGGCGGTTTACAGACGGCAGTCAATGCCCCCAAACAACATGAATAAAGTTAAAAACATTACATATAATATAAACAATATAAAAGCAATAAAACAATAAAAACCATAAAACACAAGTCCTCACCATCTCACCACTAAAATCATTTTTCTGTCACATTGTTCAATCGTTCCATGGGTTTCAATTAGTCTGTTACACTGCGTCTGCAGATGTCTGCTCAAACAGCCAGGTTTTAATTCTTTTTTGAAATGTTAGGAGGGAGAGAGCTGATCTAATATCCCTAGGGAGGGCATTCCATAGCTGAGGGGCCACCACTGAGAAGGCCCTGTCTCTCGTTCCTGCCAATTGCATCTGCAAAGGGGGTGGAACCGAGAGCAGGGCCTCACCAGACAATCTTAAGTGTCTAGATGGTTCATAGGCTGAGATGCGTTCGGACAGGTAAACTGGTAAATTTGCTGTTAGTAAAAAAAAACTTTTGATATTACTTCTTAGTCGCTGAGTGAGCATATAAGATGCTATTCCTAACCTTAGCAAATGGTTTATGAGGAGCATAACTGTATCTGAAGAGGTCTGAACACTTGAAAATAACCATATCAGCATTTACTAATGATATAAATGTGAAATGATGAATTATGTCCCAGTGGCACAATGGTTTAAAGCCTTGGGCCGGCAGGACTGCTGACCAACAGGTCAGCGGTTAGAATCTAGGGAGAGCGGGTTGAGCTCCCTTTGTCAGCTTCAGCTCCCTATGTGGAGACATGAGAGAAGCCTCCCACAAGGATGGTAAAACATCAAACATCCAGGCATCCCCTTGGCAACATCCTTGCAGACAGCCAATTCTCTCACACCAGAAATGACTTGCAGCTTCTCAAGTTACCCCTGACACAAAAGAAAGTCCTATCTCAATAACTATACCAACAACTATGTAGAACTGGAGTGGGAATCATGCAGCCTGACAATGTTGACAATGTTGGAAGCAGATAAGAGCTATGATTCAGCAACACCTGCAGACCAATGCAATTCCCATTCTGTCTTTATAAAGGGGAACAAAAAATGAACAAATTTAAGTGACCGAGACAAACATGGTTGATTAATGCCAGTTCATAGCTGACATGGAATTTGGAGCTTGTAAAAAGCCACTACTGGCTCTTATTGCAAAGTAATGTGATTTTCTTCCCTAGATGAAGCTAATCATGGAGTTATTTATCATGCTTGTGCACAACAACTACCACAACTAAGCATAATGCCAGTCCTAAGTAGGAAAAATCATCTTGCTCATCTGCATCATCAACAATATGCTGAACAAGCTCACAGTATTGGCTGGGATTCTTTTAGAGACAGAAGGGTTTCTTCATAGGCACAGGTGCTGGGGTGCGGTGGGGAGGTAGTATCCCCATCCTCCCTCCATAGCAGCCAAAGACCCATTTGCAACATACAGTAAAACCCCTGGAGCCACCCCACACAGTGATTCCATGTTTCATGACAAGCAGGCAAGTTCAAAGAGGTTATGTTCATCATAACCGGATGTGAAATTATGTCACCAATTATGTGCACATTCAGAAGAAGATCTACAAGCCACTCTAAACACCTTCGCAGAAACATACAAGAATCTTGGCCTGTCACTGAACATTGAGAAAACCAAAGTGCAGTAACCAGCCAATCCCTTTCCAATGCCAGAGATACAGCTTAATGGTGTAACATTAGGAAATGTTGACCATTTCTGCTATCTTGGCAGCCACCTCTCCACCAAAATCAACATCAACAAAGAAATACAACACCGCCTGAGCTCTGCGAGTGCAGCATTTTTCTGAATGAAGCAGAGATTGTTGAGGACTGGGACATCCGTAGGGATACCAAGGTGCTTGTTCATAGAGCTACTGTCCTCCCAACTCTGCTATATGTCTGTGAGACGTGGACTGTCTACAGACGTCACATGCAACTCCTGGAACGATTCCATCAGCGCTGCCTCCAGAAAATCCTGCAAATCTCTTGGGAAGATAGGCAGAAAAACGTCAGCATGCTGGAAGAAGCAAAGACCACCAGCACTGAAGCGCTGGTCCTCCGCCATCAGCTCCGCTGGACCGGCCACTTTGTCTGGATGCCCGACCACCGTCTCCCAAAGCAGTTGCTGTATTCCGAACTCAAGAACAGAAAACAGAATGTTGGAGGACAGGAGGCTGGTGGGAATGAGAGAACTCTGGAACTCCCTCCTTAGGAAGATCAGGCTAGCACCCTCCCTATCCAAGTTTCGTAAGAAAATAGCATATTCTATACAGAAATAGAAAATGCTGTTCTCTGCTCAGAAAATGTGGTTTTCGGTATGGAAAACTCATGTGCACACATTGCACAAAAAAGTCCTGTACTGGTTGCAAAAATTGTAGTTTTCCAAAACATTCTTGCTGCAGGAAGAAAATTGTTCAAATTATTCACTATTTCCTCTGAGAAAAAATTTAGTGAACTGAATCCCTGTCTTTGAACTATGTTAACAATAAAGCATCAAGATCAAACCCTATGCCACCTATGCCCCAAAAAGCATGGTTGGTACGGCATAGTGCTGGAACATGACAGCAAAATATTGGCATATATTTAAGGTTATCATAGATTTGGCGACTGAATGTTCATCAATTCTGTTCCTGATCTGCTAGGCAACTTCCCTGAGTGAGTGATGAATGTGTTGTTATGTCTACTCTGACTTAAGGTGACCCTATCCTAGGGTTTACTTGGCATGATTTATTTGGAGGAGGTTTTCACCGCCTTCCTCTAAAGCAGTGTTTCTCAACCTTCCTAATGCCGCGACCCCTTCATAGAGTTACTCATGTTGTGGTGACCCCAACCATAAAATTATTTTTGTTGCTACTTCACAACTGTAATTTTGCTACTGTTATGAATCATAATGTAAATATCTATTATGCAGAATATGTTTTCATTCACTTGATCAAATTTGGCACAAATACCCGATACACCCAAATTTGAATACTGGTGGGTTTGGGGAGGGATTGATTTTGTCATTTGGGGGTTGTAGTTGCTGGGATTTATACACCTACAATCAAAGAACATTCTGAACCCCACCAACCAAATTTAGCACACAGAGCTCACATAACCAACAGAAAATACTGGAAAGGTTTAGTGGGCATTGACCTTGAGTTTTGGAGTTATAGTTCACCTACATCCAGAGAGCACTGTGGACTCAAAAAATTATGGATCTAGACCAAACTTGACACAAATACTCAATATGCCCAAATGTATTTATTTTGTTTGTATTTTAACTTATTATGATATTATTATGTTTTTAGTTGTATTTGTGTATTGATTTTCTGTTGTTAGCTGGTCTGAGTCCCTCTACGGAGGTAGAGAAGATTGGGGTATAAAAGTTTTAAATAAATAAATGTGAACACTGATAGAGTTTGGGGAAAATAGATCTTGACATTTGGGAGTTGTAGTTGCTGGGATTTATAGTTTGCCTCCAATCAAAGAACATTCTGAACCCCACCAATGATAGAAGTGGGCCAAACTTCCCACACACAATCCTCATGACCAAGAGAAAAGACTGTGTTTTCTGATGGTCTTTGGCAACCCCTCAGACACCCCTTCGTGACCCCCCAAGGGGGCCCGACCCCCAGGTTGAGAAATGCTGCTCTAAAGGCTAAAAGGGGTTGACTTGCCCAAGGTCAGCCAATGGGCTTTCATTGGCAGAAGATGGATTAGAATCCTGATCCTTCTCCGGCATTCAAACCACTACTCCACATATGAGGAATCCAAATTGCTCTGCTTGAGTACTTGTAGGAATGGGGTGTATTCTTTTTATCCTTTAAGCTTTGATACGAGAGGTATTTTTTAAGTAAGGTCTGTTTTGTTGTAGACACTAGTAGTACGCATACCGCAACGAGCACATGCGTTGTGTACCGGCATGCCTCGGGAACAACTGTGCTCAGTTTCCGCTCTGTAGCTAACCTGTACGGTTCTGTTCTGTGCTTTAAAAATGTTTAAGACTATCAACTCACCCTCCGCATGTGAGGTTCGCTCAGTGATACAGTTTTTGTCAGCAAGGAACCTGCCTGCTGCAGAAATTCATCGACAGATTTGTGAAGTGTACGGTGATACTGTTATGAGTGAAAGCAAAGTGCGTAAGTGGGTATGACAATTCAAAGATGGCCGTGACAACGTCCATGATGAGGACCGCTCTGGTCGCCCTTCTTTGATTTGGTGGCTTCAGTTGAAGTGAGGATTTATGAAGAGGGTATTTTAAAATTGGTTCAGAGGTATGATAAGTGTTTGAACAAACTTGGCAACTATGTCGAAAAATAGAGTGAGGTATGTACTTTCTGAAAATAAATTTACTTTTTTGAAATAAACTTTCATTGTGTACTTATGTTCCAATGGACCTTACTTTAAAAATACCCCTCGTATTTCTCACAGTCTTATGAAAAGTACTGCTCAGGAAAAGGCCAAGCGGACGAAGAAGGAGGGGTTATGCTAAATGAGCCTCCCTAGGATGACTTTCATAAATCTCACTCTCACAAAGTAGCAAATACATTCTTGACTAGGATTTCTCAGCTACATCCCTCCTGGTTTTCACTCCCCTCCATCTTCTTCTGCTCGTGGAATAAGAGATCATTAATCTAGTCGGGGGGAAATGAGACTTTCACTCACATAGAAAAACCCATCTGAACTTCCCAGAAAAAGTAACACATTACCTTGATACCCTGCCACTGCCATATATATGAGATTATTTTTGGGGGAAGAGTACCTTGCTTCTCTCCCCCCCCCCCCACCCTTCCCCATCACTCCTTTCAGTTATTCATTCAAGATACCAGCTCTCCATAGTGTTGCATGGAGCTAGTATTGGCTTCACAAAGGAAAGAGAAAGTCAAAAGGGGGAGTCTGGGAGAAGTCCTCAGACACCGAATCTTGTTCTTTGTACAGATGCAAATGCTAATAGCATTTGACAAATCAGTAATTTGTGTGTTTTTTTCTAAAAACCATAATTCATTTAGTGTGCTGTGCTTTATTACTGTACATTTTACACATTGGTGCACAGAAGACATTGCCGGCTCTTTCTTTCTTTATTAAACAATTTTATTCTTCTCTTTTAGCAATCATTCATTCACATGAGCAGTGTAATAGCCTCAGGAGGGAGGAATGGAGAATAAAGAAACAGAAAAGAGAACAAGGGAGGGGGAAGAGCTGCACACCTCAGAATTAGAGAAACAGAAATGGGAAGGAGGAAGGGGGGAAATCGGCCAGCCAGGGGGGCAACGGATGGTTGCAAGCGGGCTAGGAGGATTCGGCGAGTCGGGCGAAATGCAAGTAATCCGGGTTATTTGCCTTCGCAATGGCGCTCCTGGCAAGGTTAAATGTACCTGTAGAATGAAGTTATATTTTTCAAGGCCCCTCAAGAGAGACATTTATCCCCCATCGGTGGGTGAGATGTATTATCAAGCATGACAGGAAAGGAAATTGATAATTTTAGAGGCAATGGTAATAGAAAAGAGAGGGAAAGGTAAGGTAGAGAGATATGGTCCAGTGCATGGTTATTCCAAAAGCAGATTAGCAGAAAATGAATAGAACAACAACAACAATAAAGTTTGTAAAAAAAGATGAATGAAAAATACTTCTTCTCAATGAATGACAATTTCAAGGTGAATGAAATACCGTAGTATTGTCAGAGGTTTCGATTCACAGCCCCTTTTGAACCACACTGGTCTTCTTGAGCTCTATGGAAATATTTTGGCGACCATATTGTATCTCATGGAATATCTTTGCTAAACACAAAGGCATATAAAAGGGAAAAAATGTACTAGGACATGATCAATAATTGGGTTCCAGTCCACATAATGTAGCTGATTTCGTGTCAGGGGTGACTTGAGAAACTGCAAGTCGCTTCTGGTGTGAGAGAATTGGCTATCTGCAAGGATGTTGCCCAGGAGATGCCCAGATGTTTGGATATTTTACCATCCTTGTAGGAGGCTTCTGGAGCTGATAAAGGGAGCTCAACCCACTCTCCCTGGATTCGAACCACTGACCTATTGGTCTTCAGGCCTGCTAGCACAAGAGTTTAACCCATTGCGCCACCGAGGGCTCTGATAGATAGATAGATAGATAGATAGATAGATAGATAGATAGATAGATAGATAGATAGATAGATAGATAGATAGTAGGCATGGTTAGGTTCAGTCAGAATCTTCATAATTCGGAATAAATTCGGAAATATTTATTCCGAAAGTCGCTTCTGGTGTGAGAGAATTGGCTATCTGCAAGGACTTTGCCCAAAGGATGTATGGATGAGCCTACAGTGGAGCAATGCGTTACTGTATATACTCGAGTATAAGCCGACCGAAATATAAGCCACCTTATTTTACCTCAAAAAACTGGGAAAACATATTGACTCAAGTATAAGCCGAGGGTGGGAAATGCAGCCACTACTGGTAAATTTCAAAATAAAAATAGATACCGATAAAATTACATTAATTGAGGTGTCAGGAGGTGAAATGTTTTTGAATATTTACATAAAACTGTGATTTGAGATAAGACTTCCCAACTCTGATTAAATCATTATTCTAACCTTATTCAATGTAAATGTACTTAATCCTTCCAACAATAATAGATAAAAAATAAATGTAATAATAGAGTAAAATAATAAATGTAATAATAATCATAAATAGTATAAAATAATAAATGTAATAATAATAATAATAATAATAATAATAATAGGGTAAATACTGTAAATGTAATAATAATAGAGTAAAATAATACATGAAATAAAACTAATATGTTAATAATAATACGAATAACAGAGTAAAATAATCAATAACCTTGACTCAAGTATAAGCCGAGGGGAGCTTTTTCAACCTAAAAAGGGGGCTGAAAAATTAGGCTTATACTTGAGTATATACAGTAAATCCTTGTGCACGCAGGACTGAAAACTGGAAGGTCAGAGGTCTGAATCTGGGGGGAGCGTGAATGAGCTCCCTCTGTCAGCTCCAGCTCCCCATATGGAGACATAAGAGAAGTCTCCCACAAGGATGGTAAAACATCAATGTAGCTGATATATAGCAGATACCTTTCCATGCCGTGATGTAACTTTATGGCTCTCCTGCTGGATCTTTTGGCCCAGACAGAAATCAATTGTTTGGGTGAAATTCAGAAGCGGGAAGATAAAGAGACAGTCGTGTACCTACATAGATCAGCAAACAGTCTGCATAATCCTATTAACACAGCCTCTACCTCCCTCCTGGGACTACTGAGCCAAGGAAGGAAATAATAATTAAAACAAGTAAGCAAAAATAGCTTTAGTGGTTTGCCTAAGGAAAATCTAAAGATAGTGATATTGCATTGAACAATACTGCATTGGTGGTGAGCTTGGAAAAGGAATAGTAATTAGTAGCTCTCTCAGTTTTGTTTTATTTCATTTTCTCTATACACTGAGGACTACTGTATCCCAATGGGAGGCTGGGCAATTGGTTCTCATGTCTTCCCAGACTTTCTATTTGTTGAAGGCCTGCTCCAGACTGTTGTTTATTTCCCATGATCTGTCCATGGTCCTGAAAGACCTGGTCTTGTATTATGGATTCTTGTCCTGAGATTCAATACGAGGGTTGAATGAAAAGTAATGCCTCCACCTTCGTTACTTGGGTTTGGATGGGAATATTTTAATAAATCAAATGCAGAAATAATTCTTAGAATGTGCTCTTTAACTACCACTATTCAGTTTTTGACATAATCACCAGACAATTGGATACATTGTATTGTTGAAGGCTTTCATGGCCGGAATCACTGGGTTGTTGTAGGGTTTTTTTGGGGCTATATGGCCATGGTCTAGAGGCATTCTCTCCTGATGTTTCGTCACCTGCATCTATGGCAAGCCTCCTCACTACCTCTGAGGATGTTTGCCATAGATGCAGGCGAAACGTCAGGAGAGAATGCCTCTAGACCATGGCCATATAGCCTGAAAAAACCTACAACAACCCAATTGGATACATTTCTGCCAARGATGAACAAGTTTTCTGAAGCCATCATGGAAGAAGTCGACACTTTGTTTCCACAACCCATCGTGCACAGATCTTCCAATAGCCAAGCAAAGCAATAATGTGACCCACACGTTCTTGTGAAATGCTGATTATGCTTGAAATTTCTCTCTGAGTCATACGATGATCATCCTGAATCAATATGCCAACCTTTTGCTTGTGAAACTCCGTGGTTGCTATCACAGGATATCCAACTCTTTATCACACAAGTCAGATGTTCCCACCTCAACATCTTTAAACTTACTCACCCAACGATGCACAGTACTCACATCAACACAATAACCATAAACAGCTTGCATTCTCTGATGAATCTCCTTCTGCTGTCAAGAATTTAATTACTGCACATTGTTTAAGTCGCATTGACCGACTGTCTGCGCAGAGTTCCATACTTTGCACTTTAACAACACAACCGTTCAATGCTAAGGCTTCCTGCCAAAATGGAACTATAGAGGAGAGTCTACTGAACAAGCCAGTACCTGCCACATACCAGTACTGCCATCTGTTGAGGAGTTACGAAGGTGGAGGCATTACTTTTCATTCAACCCTCGTACTTTCCTACTCTCTGCCTCTTTTTAAAAAAATACCTGCTTTAATCTTATGTTTAGCTCACACATTTGACCTCAATTCCCTCTGTTCATCTATGGGCTAAACCATGAGAAGGATATTCTTTAGTGTCAATCCTTTTCTGCCCAGAAATCCTTGGCCGTGAGCCTGGCTCTAAGGGAGAATATGTGGTCATTCAGATGATGATGCTGGACTCCATTTCTCAACATCCGTGAACATCATAGACAATGGTGACATGGATGGGAATGGCAGTTCATCAACATCTGGAGAGCAGCTCTGCTCTAAGGATTAAACAAAATTGTCCTTGTTATGTCGCTGCTAAAGCAAAGAGTCTTCAGCACTGTAGCATCTTGAATTAATTTACAGCCATTATATATCTGTATACTCTCAAAGCTAGCTGTGAGTGGGTCATAAATCGAGGAGATACCCGGATTGTCCAACTTTAAAAATTAACTGAGAAGAGGTGGGAAAACCAGGGATGAAAGTATGCTCCTTGAAGGGAAATCTTTTCTATCAGAGCTTGCTTTCCCCCCCCCCCCCCCACCCATTTCCAAGAAGGAGGGAGAAGGAAGGCAGCTGCCAAATACACACATTCAGGCAGTGTGCTGGAACCCTCAACACATCACCATGAAGGCGGCAAGATTAAAATACAGCCACTTAATCCCCTGCAAAGCCTCTTAAGCGTTTATATCAGGGTCAGCTCAGTCAGTGCTTAGTCAACCTGCTTCTGAAAAATATCCCAATTTAGACCCTTCAGTTGACTGTCACGTCAGCTGAAATGAAGACGGGTAATGTGGGGGTGGGAGTTAGGGAAATAAAGCAAGTTGCCATATGAGGAAGGCCTTAGAGTTAGCAAGGGGGGAAACTTGGAGACTATCCATCCCTTTCCCTTACACCCTTACCCCTTAGGGCCTTTTTCTTACCTCTGTGATAGGAAATAGCTGTTTCTAACCTAATCTCATTACATTTACAGGAAAGATAGCAGGTCAGACTACATCCAAGGGATAAGCACCTCAGTCTCACTAGGAATAAATATGTTCTGGGGGATTGTCAGATGATAGCCAAATATACAATGCTAATTATTAGCTGAGCTAGCAGTATGAAGGACTGGACATTCTTTTGTTGTTCATTTGTTCACTCATTGATAGTCCACGCCAGAGCTCCCTGTTGGTCATCACCACCCCCAGCTCCTTCAAGGCCAATCCAGTCACTTCAAGGATACCATCCATTCTTTTAGCTCTGAGAATTTCATCCATTAGAACAGCGTTTCTCAACCTGGGGGTTGGGACCCCTGTGTGGGTCACAAAAGGGTGTTAGAGGGGTCACCAATGACCTTTGGAAAGGAAAGTATTTTCTGTTGCTCATGGGGGTTCTGTGTGGGAAGTTTGGCCCAATTCTGTCGTTGGTGGGGTTCAGAATGCTCTTTCATTGTAGGTAAACTATACAACGCAGCAACTATAACTCCCAAATGTCAAGGTCTATTTTCCCCAAACCCCACCAGTGTTCACATTTGGGCATATTGAGTATTTGTGCCAAGTTTGGTCCACATCCATCATTGTTTGAGTCCACAGTGCTCTCTGGATGTAGGTGAACTACAACTCTAAAACTCAAGGTCAGTGCCCAGAAAACCCTTCAGTATTTTCTGTTGGTCTTGGGAGTTCTGTGTGCCAAATTTGGTTTAATTCCATTGTTAGTAGAGTTCGGAATCCTCTTTGATTGTGGGTAAACTATAAATCCCAGCAACTACCACTCCCAAATGACAAAATTAAGACCTCCCCACAACCCCACCAGTATTCAAATTTGAACATGTTGGATATGTGTGCCAATGCAGTGAATGAAAATACATCCTGCATATCAGATTTTTACATGACAATTCAAACAGTAGCAAAATAACAGTTATGAAGTAGCAACAAAAATAATGTTATGGTTGGGGGTCATCACAATATGAGGAACTGTATTAAGGGGTTGCGGCATTAGGAAGATTGAGAAACATTGCATTAGAACATGATCCACTCTAAATCAGAAATGGCCAATACATCAAGCTCAGTGATGCTTGTTATACATCTTCAAGTTCATTCTGATTTAAGAAGACCCTATTGTAAGGTTTTCTTGCCAAGAGGAGGTTGCCCATTGTCTTCCTCTGAGGTTCAGAGTATGGGATTTGTCCAAAGCCACCCAATGGATTTCCATGGCTGAGCAGAGATTGGAACTCACAGCATTCAAACTACTACATCATGTAGGCACTCTGTAGACAACTGCCACAATCCCTATTTGTCAGTCTTCTGCTGTCGGACTGATGGCTTAATTCAGTATTGAGAGACAGGCAAATATAGATATAGATATAATACCTAGCCTTGCCTTTCAAATTGATAACACTAGATCACAGTTACAGTTAAAGTATACTATACAACTGCAAGGTAAAATTGGATAGCAGTGAGAGGGCTACAAACATTTATTTTTTAAAAAACAAGACATTTAGAACACCAATACTATACCAGGGGAAAAGTTTGAAAAGAAAACAACAGAAGGGGAGCAGTTTTGCAGCTACTGATGGGTCCTCCAGGTGCCATTTCAGAAACAAATGCCAAGAAGGGCAGTTATGGCGAGACACCAGCAAAGCTGTCTGGCTATATCGTAAAGGTATATCGTAAATACATTAGCTGACATTCTACTGGTTATTCCCAATCAGAGTCGTCTCATTCAATCAGCTGAATGGTGAGACAACATGTAGGTAAATCCTATGAATTGAGTGGTTCTGATTTCAGCAGCACTAACAATAAGGATTTAGGCCTTCATGCTGCAGAGTCCAATCTGTCAGGTTTGTGTGCATCCATGTGCAATGCACAAAGCATTGTATGATGGACACTGACACACTATTTTAGGTGCATTATTACACCTGCAACATTTCTACAAGTAGGACTCTGCTTCTCATCAGCTAGATATATTTATCCTGAACTGTCCGGCAGTGCTTTCCTATGTGTAGCACAATGGGATTTGCCCATAGGATTCTTGGAAATAAGAGTTTAAGGTACATCTGGAAGGCTATATGATTCCATGGCTGTGGAAATGTGTTCTTACAACATATTTAGAAGGTTTGGGGGGGGGGGAGAAGGTTGAGGAGAGAAGGAAAAGATGTGGCATGAGAAGATGGTAATGTGGTAAGTGACAGTGAATGGTAACATCCTTTACGTCAGTGGTTCTCAACCAGGGGTCCCCAGATGTTTTTGGCCTACAACTCCCAGTTGTTAGGATTTCTGGGAGTTGAAGGCCAAAAACATCTGGGGACCCCAGGTTGAGAACCACTGCTTTAGGTAGGTAAAGGTTTTTCCCTGATATTAAGTCCAGTCATGTCCAACCCTTGGGTYTTGGTGCTCATCTCCATTTCTAAGCCAAGAGCTGGGATTGTCCATAGACACCTCCAAGGTCACTGTTGAGTTCAGKCTGTGATTGTGTCTCAAGATGCCTTGGATGTGAGGAATGATGTCAATGAGGGTCGAGATGGCAATGGTTTGGTCAATGATATTATTGCAGAGAATGACATAGAGATGCCAGTTCAAAGTGTAGTTTCCCATGAGAATGTTCCTACAGGGTATAGGGATGAGAGTTTACTCCCTGAATTGATCCCAGAGAGTTCCCAGGATTTGTGMCTTGAAAACAACTTGGCACCTGCAGGAACTAATGAGCATATAGATAGGTGGGTGGAAATTAGCCAAAACAGACAGCTCGACCAAGGCCTTCGGCGTTCTGCCAGGCTTCGACAGATAAGGATGAGAGGCATTCAGGGAAAACGAAACCAATTTCTGAGTGCTTGGAATTGCTTAATGTGAGGATATAAAGTTCCACACATGGGAAATATAGTCAGATGAAGCAACATTTCAGATTCCTGCTAAGTTCTTGGTCTTGTCTCATGGAAGCCTTGCTTGGAAGATTCATGTTTAAGGATTTCTTGCTGTATGGTTTGACACTTTGCCTCTTGTGATTACCTATTCATGCCTTCGATCAACGTTTCCCTGTTTCTTTGGATTGTATTAGAGAAGTCTGGACTTTGTTTTTGAACTTTGCTGAACCATATCTTGGACTAATTTGTTCCTGCTTATCTTCTTACCTAATTGGATTTACCTATTCCCTTAAAGTGTTTTTCTACTTTGCTGCTTTTACTTATTTTCAATAAAAAGGATTGTTTTCCTACTCAACATGTGGTGTTTTGAAATCAGAGGGTTATTCCTGTTCTGGTGTGCAAAAGTCACATGGCCGGCATGACTGTATGGAGTGCCGTTACCTTCCCACTCCTATTGATTTACCCACATTTGCATGTTTTCAAACTGCTAGGTTGGCAGAAGCTGGGGCTAACAGTGGGAGCTCACCCTGTTCCCCAGATTTGAACCTGCAACCTTTCGGTCAGCAAGTTCAGCAGCTCAGCGGTTTAACCCACTGCACCACTGAGGACTTTAGGTATCATGGGCTAAATCTAATTGTTAGTCCCAGCTAGAGTAGACCATTTGATTCAAATAATGAAAAATAAGTCAATGCATATGTAAGTTAAATTGATTCAATCATCTCCCCTCACTGGACAATTAGATCCAGTTACCTGTTGGTAGTGGATCATACTCACTGTGGAATGTGAATGTGGAATGCCTTCTGGCTTCAATTTCCTTACACACATACACTTTCCCCCATCCTTTCTTTAGTAATCTCTATGTTAACCTCTCTCCCTTCCTCAACCTGCTCCTGCAATCTTTGGATGCATCCGATGTAATAGTTCTCTGACCCATAAAATCTTATGCCACAATAAATGTGTTAAGTCTCCAGTGTGCTTCCAGGCTTTTAGTTGTTCTGAAATCCCTAATTAAAATGCCCAAAGATACAACAGTGCTTTCTTTGTGCACAGGCATGCAGATCCATACTTTTCATATTGGCATGTCTCCAAATGTAACTAGTATACTTAGTTGCCCTGCACCAACTCACTATTCCAACTAGCCCACTTTAATTGACTCTGGCACTTGATCTCAGAGGAAGAAATCTTCCCACTCTTTAAGCTGAGAATTTCAAACTGGATATGCCAAGGATGGGATGCAGGATCTTCAACACATGTGTGCTGCCCTAAACATGCTGCCCATGCACCTCTGTTTCACCAGCTGATCAATCTATGTTGGCCTGTCGTACATGCTCTCAATCTGCTCTGGATGTGATGCTACCATACCAGGAATGGAGCCAATCTCACTGCATTCCCTCTTATCTTCTCTCGGCATACCAGCGCTGTCATCGCCCCCAGCAATTTTACATGTAAATGAGTCCATCCATCAATCGCTGGCTCTACCGCACCTCACTTCCAAGCCTGCAACGAGTTACACCATTAAATCTCTGGGCTCTACAATATACATCATGACACATTTGACATCCATCAGCTGCGTCAGTCTGCTCACTGTAAACCGTAAACTTGCTCTCCGTTCCATCTCCAGGCGGGGTGATTAAAACCTTTGTAGGCAAGCTTGCTGATTGGAGTGATGAATGGTGATTTGTCCCCTCCTGAAGCTACTACCCTGTGGTCTCCAGTCATCACATCTACCCTCTGTATTCTGATAATTCACACACAGGATGATTGTGTCTGTATGACACAGGTTTCTCTGATCATCAGTGGTTTCATGTTTGTCAGCTCTATGCAAGATGTGGCCGCTAGTTACCATGCCAGTGTGCTGGCGAATATATTCTGGGTTTTAGTTAAACTTTAAAGCAGCTGCATAAATAGATGCATCAATAGAGCAACAATATCTATATAAATAAAAATGTAATGTTCGTCTGTGGGATTGACATAATTCAAAAACCATTGGACGAATCGACACCAAATTCGGACACAATACATGTATCAGGCCAATGAGTGACCATCACTCAAAAAATTGATTTTGTCATTTGGGAGTTGTAGTTGCTGGGATTTACAGTTCACCTACAATCAAAGAGCATTCTGAACTCCACCAACAATGGAATTGAACCAAACTTGGCACACAGAACCCCCATGACCAACAAAAAATAATGGAAGGGTTTGGTGGGTAGTGTGCTTTGGTTTTGGAGTTGTAGTTCACCTATATCCACAGATCACTGTGGACTCAAACAATGATGGATCTGGACC